>OU611831.1:3605961-4206538 GCA_914767695.1 Ptilodon capucinus
CACTCTGTTTTATGGAGCCGGCTAATAAACGTGGTTGACGTTCGCAGCCAGGAACGCGAACCGATAGTAATGGCAAAGGACACTTGCCCCGCAAGCGAATCATAATAAAATTATATATGTAGATAGATTCGCAATACGATAACGGTTTGCTCATTTTGTGGTGCATGATAAGGACATAGGATAAGGACAAATGTGAAACAGCGGTAGCCTAGTTGGTGGAACCTCCTTAAATCCCAAACTCGAACCTGTGTTTTCAAATCTTATGTGCGATATTATCACTTGCTAAGACGATGAAGGAAACCTTCACGTCTCTAGTCGTGTAAAGTACACCAACTCGCAATAGGTCAGTATAATGGATTACGGCCCAAATCTTCCTCTTACTGAGGAGGATAGCGCCCGGTACAATGGCAATAGGCGCGCCCCCTGTAACATTTGGAGTTGGGACTAAATTTCACCTGAGAAGTGTGGACGGTACGCTGCAATGCACTTTCAGGGAATACAGGCGAGATAATGGTGATGTATTTAATACAGAAGTACTTACTGTGCATGATGATGGTAGTGGGTGGCGTGATGCATTGCGGTCGCCTGGTTGCCCGGCTGAGTCGCGTGGAACGCCGCAAACGCTGATGGGATGTGTAGCGGTAGGAAACCGCCGCCTGAACTCCCAGGACCGCCTACCGACTCCCGATCAGGCATTATTCAAAGTCCTAACACTGCCACATAGTCCTCCACTGATCTAATAACACTGTACTGTCCCAACACTTCCACTATTATATATAACTCTTTCTATTATCAAGTTAGTTCCAGTCTTAAAGTTTCAACTGTCTTTATTTTAGTCATTGTATTGCTATGAATTATCACTTTCTGCATTATTGTCAATGTAATCTGTTGCATTTGAATCTCGTATCATTCTTCCGTCTTTTTGTTTCTGTAAAAAAGAGAATGGTTATGATTAATTAAGCGGCAATAGCCAAGTGGTTAGACGGGGTGACCTTGTAACTGAAAAGTTCTGGGTTTGATCCTCACCCTGCTTATTAAACTTTGAAGGGACCACTGAGTGTCAAAGTGTAGTATGACAATGGCTGCAGTTAAGAATGCGTAAAATCATTGTTAGCATTGACAGCTAGTGTAGACATTAAAAATTATCATCTTGAAGCCATTGAACTTGTCATATTCTAGATATTGATAAATATGATGTTTCCATGCCTTGGACAGTGAAGACATGCTCGTAGTGATACTACAAACATTGTATGAGGGGGCATGGGGCCAGAGGGGCAAACGACCCATTTGGTCCGCAGAATTGCCCCCCCCCCCCATCGTTTTGCAAGTAAATAAAAAACCCTTTGTTTATTCGGTAGCAGCATTGTAATGACTTAATTAGAATGTTTCGCTTTAAACAAAAAGTGTAAAACGGATTTGTGTTAAGATTGCGTGTCTGAGTGTTGTTACTTCAATTGCTTCTAATATGTCTTCATTTCACGAAGGAGCGAGACGAATTATCCGGTCTTCGGTATTGAGTTGTAACTAATGTTTATGTTCTATCTCGCTCATAATACTCATTCTTTTTAAGTGGTACTACTTATTTAATCATTTTTGAACAATTCGACAAGTAAAAAGTATATTTTATATCTGTGGGATAGTTTGTTTTTGTTTATTGGGACGTCAATAACCGCGCATCAAAAATTTTGCCAATAACAAAATTATCTGTATAGACTCTTCTACTTTTTTTTACGAAATGAGTAAAATGATGACATTATAATGGATTAAGATGAGGAATGCCTGCGATTAGCGGTATTTGTCGAGTAATTAATAGCAAGGATAAATTCAATAAACACACATTATAAAAAAAATTATGATGAGAGTGATAAAGATTAAAAACAAAATCTCAACGAAATGACATTGACAGCGCGAGCGCAGTTTCACGCGTGACGTGGCTTTTAGCTTATAAATCGAATCTTTATGTTTATAACCACAGAGTTCGTTTTGATATTGGCAAACAAAATTGATACGCAAACATTGGCTCTAAACCATAAAGTATCTAGAGTAGGTACCCATAACGACTCCATTCTTAGTATAGCCCTGCGGCGATTTTTCCGCCATTATTGTTATCTCATGTACCTGTAGTATACGGCAACTATATGGGAAAACAAAGATGACGGAGTCAGCTAACCCAGAAAAATTAACCGCAGCTCGAAATGCCATCTCCGTTATAATATCTCCATGCTCTAAATATAATATAGAGCATGTAATATTATCAGTGACATACACGTTTCAAAACCGCATCACCCCAAAATCTCATCGCAATCTTACCAAAAGTAATTAATGAAGAAGTGTTGGTTGGAGACGTGACTCCAGCCCCTTCAATGCGACACACTGGAGTAATGAATCGATCGTAAAACTCGATATCGATATATCGATACTTTCATTGACTGAGATTTACGACGCGTATGCATGCGAAATTGGCGAGCAGTGTCGGGTTTTATCGGCGATTCGAAAAATCGAAGCGTGATTTCTTAAGAGATTAAAGTTTGAGCAGTCTCGCTGTTCCTTTTCACTGCGACTAACTGTTGTGTGCTCAAATATTCTCAAACATTTTCCTGCATTAAAAAAATACATAAAATTCCTAAGATTATATAGCCCGCGAAATCATCCACGTGGAAATTCTGGAATTTGAATCGGAGTTGAATTGGAATTTAGGAACCCTAATTTCCTGGATAGGCCATCTCATGCGACTTGACACTTTTATTAAAAACATCATAGAAGGTAAGATCGACGGAAAGCGTGGGAGAGGTAGACCGCGAATATGTTACATGAGCCAAATAAAAGATAAGGTTGGTGTCATGTCATATGCGGAGGTGAAGAAGGCTGCAATGGATCGACCCCGATAGCGGGGACTTCATCAGATGCACCGACAAGGGCCGAGCCCTTAAATTAGAAGAAAAAGAAGAATTTCTTGGAACAAATGGCCAATGCTTGCTTTGTGTGGAACCCTTATACTTTTTCTAACATAAAAGTCAGCCAGAGTTACTCCTAATAACATCAGCTATCTGTCAGTGAAAGCCCCAAAAACGGTTCCACCATTTTCACCACCCAGGCAGAGAAACAGGGGAAAAAACAAATGATGTTTTCGTTTTAGGTACCTTGTATACTTTTATATGGAAGGATGAAAGGCTTTTTGACTTAACTGATTTTTTTTTAACTTTATAATTTGGGATTCTGACAATTCCGAGGGTGAGTGGTGAGTCCCTTTCTCTACAATTGTATTAACAATGGATTTCCGCAATATTACGCCTGATTTCATCAATTATCTTTACAAGAGTGCATACTCGTTCGACGTAGAAAACGCTGATTCCAAATATGTATAGGAGTCAATATCACCCAAAAGTGTCGCTTAAGTCAAATAAAAGTTCGTTCAAAGTAGTTTTTATGAAATTTCAAACAGACACGGCATCGCATCGAGTCGCTCTTTAATAATAATAATAAGACCTTACTTCATAGGATCATTTCTATAGTAAGCTCTTTCCGAGTCGCTCTTTACCTATCCTAATTAACAAAACTTAAGTAATCTACATTTTGTCTTGTCACACCCGGCTGTACTACTTACGTGTCAAGTGATATAGTTGCTTATCACTTTCACGCAAGATAAGACTTATGCCGCGGATAATATCGCGCCGAGCTCTCTAACTACCCGTGCACCGTAATTCATGCGCTTGAAATGACAAAATTTACGTAATACAATTTTTGTCTTGTCACACCTGATAAGGCTACCAATGATTGTATGTGTCAAGTGATACAGTTTTATTAATCAATAACTTTCACGGTAAATTGGAGTGGCCAGTGAAAGTGGCGCCTACGCAATAATCCTCGAATAGTTATACTTTCTAATACGATAATGGAACATCCTTGTTGGAGACGGATTTATTTGTTTATGTATCACACTACTGTATTACATATAAAACTCACTACGAAAAGTTTCAGATTGCAAAAAACAACTTGGCTTTGCGAATTCACAGCCATGCCAATAGGCAAAAGTTACTAATAACTTTTGAAATTAAATTACTGTGATAAAAGCCACGCCCCCACGTGACAAAATTCGCTCGCGCTGTCAATGTCATTTCATTGAAGAATGATCTTTCTTTATCAGTCAATACAGCTCGTTATGGTACTGGCAAAAAATTCAACGCGTCTTGACGCCCCAGTGTGCGCAGTGCTTAAGGATGTTTTGTTTTGATACTCAAAAAATAGAGCAACATAATGTATTGTGATCACTCTTCTTAGTGTCATAATAATTTTCATTTTTAAATCAATCGATGGAACCAGACCCCAACACTATTTCTCGAAACGGCTGTGGCAGTGCGCGCGCGCAAGCCAGCTTCTTAATACGGTCCTTAATTACGATTTAATTGTTTTAAGCGGCCGAATCGTTGGGCCTTTAGGACCAGTTCTGGGAAAACCACTGAACTGTGTCCATAGTTCTTTTAGTGTTGGAATACTGTTGCCGTTATACGAATTTTAAGTTATATTTTAATATGTTGACTTAAGCTTATTCTTCCTCTATGATCCATCCGGTAGGGACTTTAAGGGTGGTGGTCTCAAAGGGCGGGGACAATGAATGGCAATCATGCGACCCCGTGGAGGACGGCGGTGTGGTGTGATCCATGGGACTTTGTGGAGCAAGTGTCTGTGTGTGTGTGCTTGTAGGGACAGCCGCTGGCGGAGTAACGGCGTAAACGTAGGCGTTCTTATATGCCGCGTGATTGGACCCTGCTGGGACTTCCACACAGTCTTTTCATTTCCCCGAGCCGAATGACCTCTCCCCGGTTACAGTTTTCACCGTAAGCACCGCGGCGGGCCGATATGTGCCTGTTCCACATTGAAGGTGTTAAAACAATTACTTAAATAAGTGTAATACAAATTCCACAGCAGTATTTTAAAATACAATATTAATTACGAATATATGACCTGATGATATCATACATAATGTACTAGTCATACATTAGCATAAGTAGCTTAGATGTGCAATAAAGTACAATACTGCGCACATCAATCCTAAGTCCCCCACACACGGGAGAGTCAAGACGCGCGCGTATAATTAGTTGCTAATACCAAAACGATCTCCTGTATTCCCCGAAAGGGTAGACAGAGGTACATTGCTATGTGCCCACGCTTCGCCGATGTATTTTGGTCCTAATGATTACATTAGGACCAAAATCCATTGGCCCACTATTAAGTGGGCGAGCCTATTGCTATTATACCGGGCACATTCTACCTCAATACGAGTGAGATTTTGGCCATAGTCCATGCTGGCCCAGTTGGTGAACTTCACGCGACCTTCTCTAGACGTGAAGGTTTCCTCACGTTGTTTTCCTTCACCGTTCAGCAAGTTGTAATCATTGTTGAAAATGACATTGACTCATAGAAAAAGTACATTCTTCATTCTAAAGCAAAAGGGGCGAGCCTTTTCCACAGAAAATTAAGCTTAATGTATATCATCACAGAGTTTGTTTTGCTTTTGGGAAATATTTTTACGCGCGATATTAGACGCTCTAGTGTGCGAAGCACGACCTTGTGTGCAAATATTATTGCTAGAGTTCATACTGAGGTCGTATTAGGGAAATACAACAATACGACTAAGTCTAGACAAGATTAGAATATAGAGACAAATTATGTCGAATAAAAAACATTAGCAAAATAATTCCGTACATTTGTGAGGGCAATAGTGTAATATATACAGGGTTTATCAGAAGTCCGAAATAATATTTAAGGTAGGTAATATGTAGAGATACATAGTGAAGGTAGATTATACCCAACGAAAAAGAAATTGAAATACCAATGAATGAATTTCGATAAAAAAAATTATTCTTTTCGGTTGTATACCTCATACTCTTGCAAAGGGCCAAGTATTATTTCGGACTATTAATATTAATATTCTTTCTCTCTCTATTTTTAAACTATGAAGTATTTCTATGACTCACAAGTTAAATCAAAGCTTCTAAAACAGCTTTTATTTTCAGAGAGTGGAAATTACAAAAAAAAAAAAATTGGAAAAAATCATAAACTTCTGTTACAAAAATTATCTTTATGTATATTAAGACAGAGTTGGCTTTGGAATTGGCACAAAGTATGACGCCCCTGTGTACCCAGGGCTTACAACTATATCATGTACTTCAACGCCAACTTCGTAAGAGCCTTGAATTTCACTGAAGCCAACTAATAAAACGATTAATTAATATTCAGCAACAAATGAGCATCGCCAATTGTGCGCGGGCGCAACTCCAAAGTTTGTTAAAGGCGGCCATTAGGGCGCCCGCTCACGATCTCATTGGTACGACATTGGCTATAAGTCAGCTGGACAATAGCGTCACTCATCATTAGATATGGCCTCTGTGCTTGGCCTGTGTGTTTTGAACGCGAATTGACTTATTAAAGCCATGTTTAGGTCGGCCGCATACTTGCGACTCGTTCTCTTATGTCGATCTGCGTTTTCACTGAATTGTGACTTTCGAGGTTACGTTGATGACTGTATTAATGTCCATGCGTGACTTTGATTGCCGGGGGTCTACTTAGAAAATAGATAATCGATATTTAGTGGTTTTTTTTCGACTCACGACTTTCGGAAATGACGCCCCGGCCCCTGCTTTGAGTTTGACTTTACAACATCCAACATCATGTATTTGAGAACAGCTTGGTCTAACTAGTGGTTTGAGTGCACGCCACTCGTCTCACTGCACGTCCCAGTCCCGTCAACGGCTAATTTCATGAATGGCCTCTTCGGATCTTACCCTGATCTCGGTTAATTGGGATCGCCCCTAGTCCATTGTATGGTACCCATAGTACAAGGGTTGCTTAGTGTTGGGATCGTACGATGAGTATGTGTTGTCTGACGATATACATTTTTATTATATACAGGGTGTTTCAGAAGTCCGAAATAATACTTTGACGTTTGCATCAGTATCGGGTATACAAATGAATGGTATAAAAATTTGATCGAAATTGGGCCATGTTTTACCAACTTTTTTTCGTTGACTCGACGACTCGTTTGATCTCGACTTCTATGTTTAATTTTCATGCTCTGTTTTGTGAATATTAGTAATCGCTGTTCATAAGTATAGTTTATATTGCTGAATAGTATTTATGAATGTACCCAAAGGCCAGAATACGATACCAGTGACAAATATTCAAAGGTCTATTACTCAGAAACTATGATAGTTAGGTATAAACTGGCTTCACTAAGCGTCTACATATGAACTACCATATATGTACCCAAAGTATTATTTCGGACTTCTGATACATCCTGTATATACTATCGATTATGAGAAATTAAGAAAATCGCTGGCCCGAATTGGTGCCAAACAGCTCAAAGTAGAGAAAATTGGTCATCCTTGGAGGAGACCTTTACCCACCCGGGGTTCTTTACCTAGATTTAAGTTAACTTACAAAGTAGTTTAATATTATGTAACTCACTAAGAACAAATAAAGGCATTTTTTATCGATTTTGAGAATTGATAGAGCATATAGCCTCAAAAGCAACTACATTTCATTTTACAAAGTACCTACGAAATATTTTTAAAGTCTAATAAAATGTTTAAAGTCTCGAAAACGATCAACCGCATTGGTACTTAAGTCTTGATAGACTTACGCCGCGCAATATTTGTCTCATCATCAAAGTTGCACATTAAATTCCAGTCTTCAAAAACCTATTACAGGCGTGGTATAAAACTAATATGTTTATTGGCCATAAAACGTTCAGTACAGTATCATTGTTAAATTAGTTCCTGATAGGATCTTCACGCCTGTATTCCTCAAAGGAGTAAGCAGAGGTGCACTGCAGTGCACCGATACTTAGCAAGGGCGACGGCTAAGGGGGCGAGTCTATTGCCATTATACCGGGCGCATTCCTCCTCAATTCGAGGGAGATTTGGGCCACAGTCCACCACGCTGGCCCGGTGCGGGTTGGTGAACTTCACACGACATTTTATAGAAGTGAAGGTTTCTTCACGTTTTTTATTTATTTATCATTTATCGTGAAAGGCTAGTTCGTCTTGCCTTACATATAACACTAGCGGTCCGTCCCGGCCTCGCACGGGTGGACATTGTTTTTTAAACATTTTGCAATACAATAGATACATATAGCCTATGTTACTCAGTGATAATGTAGCTTCCGCTCGTAGATGCATCTTTGCACCTAGGAGCACAGTCACTACTTCTGCCTTCACGGTAACTGCCCAAGCCGAGGTCGTGCCCTCTGTGGCGCCCTTGAGCTAGTTGCCACCCTTTTCCGCCCTTAAGGAGTGGAGTGCACTCTGCGCTCGCCACTCCTCCGGTAAAGCTGTAAAGGCCACCTAACGGCCAACAGCGTAGTCCATTCAAAAAAAAAAAAGGTAATGTAGCTATCTAACGGCAAAATAATTTCTGAAATCGGTCCAGTAGTTTTTATGTTTATTCGTTACATATAAAACTGTCCTCTTCATAATATAAGTATAAATAGATAAAGCGCTTTGATTATATAAATGGTAATGAAGAGTTAAGAAGAATGCCGTCTTCCAAGTAAAATTTATAGCGTCCTAATGGTGCCAATATCTCCATCAAATGCCTGGCAAGTGATCCACACCTGTTCCTTACGATTCAAGTTTGTATTCAACTAACGTATCAGTCAGTGTACTTGTAAATTGTATTAACCGACACATCTCTAGTAAGTTACTTATTTTACTAATCACCAGATAATAAGCTTATTAAGTGTCAGAATCAGATTTTTTTATTCAAATAAACCAATACAGGCACTTATGAATCGTCAATATACAGAAGGTAATTCGGAATGCATTTCCTATAGAGAAGAATGGGCAAGAAACTCCATGGTTGCTCTCCTACTAAAATGTTATCTTTAAAATAAATAAATAACGCCAGATCATACACATCGTATGATCCCAAACTAAGCAAAGCTTGTACTATGGGTAATATACAATGGACTGGATGCGATCCCAGTTAGACTAAAAAAAATAGTATTTACGTATTTTTCCACTGACGGGATTCGAACCCGTAACCATCCGATGCAGTGAGCAGAGCGCTCAAACCATTAGATCAAGTCGTCGTACGGTATCCAAACTACAATTTATGCTCCGTTTGTGATCATACGATCACTATGTGTTGTCTGGCGGTATAAATGTTGGTGCATTTCAGTGCACTTCTGCCTACCTCTTCAGGGAATACAGGCGTGATGGTGTGTATTCTATAACTACTAGCGGCTAATCCTTTCATCGTAGAAGTTAGCATTCGAAGTAGAGTCCGTAAGGACACCTATAAATTATAATGAGGTGGATCGACGCGGATGGCTGGTGGGCGGCGCGCTGTATTCCGTACGTGCGTCCGGAGAACTCTACGTAAATATTATATGAATAGGTTCGTAATAATTTCATTCATGAAGCGTAAAACTGTGTCGGAACGCAGGCGCTATCTTAGACACGCATTATAAAATCACTCGTACAATTTTATTATGTTTATCAATCGGCAGTGGTAACCCAGTGGTAGAACGCACGCCTTGCAATCAAAGTGTGCAGGTTTAAATCAAGGCTCGCGCCTCTGAGTTTTCATGTGCGAATCTCATTTTCATTCGAGATTATCACTTGCTATGAAACAGTGAAGGAAAAAATTGTGAGGAAACCTGTGCGTCTGAGGGAACTTGACTGTTTCTCGATAGATTTGTGAAGTATAGTGGGGGAAGTTCCTCTCTCTAGAGCCCTAACTACTAGTAACTAGGACCTGCTTTTTATATTATTATATATATTTATTTTTAAATGTATATACATCAAGATAAATAAAAATTACGCTGATTTAAAGGTGAATGTAAGCAATGTGAGGAAATCTTTACGTATATAGGAATACTTGTGAAGTTTGCCAATTCACACTAGGTCAGCGTAAGGGACTATAGCCTGAGTCTCTATCAAATTGAGGGGCTAAATCCACTGTATACAAGGTTTTTTAACTAAATGACATCTATCAATCGCTTGGCTTTTACCACAGAAGTTCAATCTTTATATATATGGACAGAGAGTACATGCAAAAAATAAACGGCAAGTTATATACAGACAACGCACACTGTATGACCCCAAACTAAGCAAAGCTTATACTATGGGTGCCATACAATAGAGTAAGGTGGAAATTGATCCCAGTTACACCTAATACAAATTCCGAAAAGGTCATTTCTGGCAAATTTGCCACTTGGGGGAATTGGACCCACAAACACCCGAGGCAGTGACCCGAGCGGCCTAAGCTCAAACCACTAAACCAAGCCCTCGTCATCCGTGTGCCATTTCATTGGTCCCAGTAAGTGCGGGACGTAACTTTCAAACTTCTGCATAAGTAAATAGGGTAGCTTGTGCTACGCATAATTTTCGCGCGTGAGCCTACGTAATCGGTCCAACGTGATTCTGGCATCGTACTCACGTCTGCCAGTCTCTGCCACTCCTGCCAGACACTACAACAGACATCTATTATGGCAGACGCGTATTTCGGTACTATGTTCATTCACAGTAAAACTTTATTTATGTTTTCTACTTTTATTGCTTTTCGGCGTCGACTCCTTAATGACTTAACGCCTCTGTCTACAAACTTAACTGTGCCGTCCTTGAAACAAACTTCCAGTATAACTTACGTAGAAATAAGGTCGTAAGTTATATGTACAGGCGTGCTGAGATTTTTGTCAGTTTATGGTTAGCGTATTCTTGCCACGCTGAAGGAAGTAAAGTATAAAACAGACATATATAAAGTTGGACAATAAAGTTTGTAGGTGAAACTTATTTATTTACATTATAAATTTATTTTAACACGTTGATTGGAAGTCATTTTCTGGATTTATAGCTAGCGGAGCGGGCTCTTTACGACTTTCTTTACGACTTGCTTTTTTGGTAGAATAAATTAGAGCTTTTTTGGACGAGAAGCGAATTTTAATCGTTAAGGCTTTGATTGGGGTTAAAATTCAAGCCTGGATCAAATACAAGGCTTAATAAAATCCAAGGTTGAATGAAATCCAAGGCTAAATCAAATCCAACTCTAACTAAAATCCAAGGCTGATTAAAATACACGGCTAAATAAAATAATACCCTGTATAAAATACAAGGCTGGAGATAATTCAACTTGTCTCTCAAAGAGTTTTGATATTTTCATTCCAAAATAAAGTAATTATTACCTTCAAGCCCACACATTGGGGCGTCAAGACGGACGCGTCAACATTTTTGGTAGATCTAAAACGACCTCTATATCGATACGCATAAAGATTGAATTTCTGTGGTAAAACGATACTACGAACTACTCGTCAATACTCAAACGCGCTGTCAATGACAGTTCATTGAAAAATGAGCTTTTTCTATGAGGCAATACAGTCCGTTTTGGTTTTGGCACGAATTGATACGCGCACGGATTGTGGCCCAATGTGCCCGAGGTTTAATCCTATACTATTTCCAAAGCGATACGTCCTTCGGAACGAAGACAGAGTTATTGAAATCAAACGGAAACGATCTCTATATGCGGTGCAAATAAATAACTGGTATAAACGTTTTATCGCCGCTATTATGGGCGAGTATCAATAAAAAAGAACGCACTTGGATTTGGCTGGGATCCATCGTGGAATTTTTGAGGAATAATACCTTTACATCCACTGGGGCGAGTGAGTTGCCTTCACTTTTTTATGTACTCTGTGTCAATATCATAGAGTATTTAAAGTACCCACTTTATTGTAATGTATTAAATGGAAAGACATTTGGTCTGAGTACTGAAAAATCAGCCCTAAATCAAAATAAGTTTTCTAAAATTATCCTTAATTACCAAGACCCAAGACTAACTGGAATATTGACAAGCACAACTAAAGTGATATTTCAAAATATTTAAGTGACAATAAAGTAAAATATGCCGTCGGCTGTGACGGTAATATTAATTAGTTAAGCTCCATTCACACGGTAAAGCCGTTTTCCCGATAATTACGGACTTAACCGAACCCATAACATATGTATAGATGCCGAATATAACGTATGCAAGCATTAAAAAAAGCCATCCAATTAAAGAACTCCTGTAAATGGACTGCTCGCGTGAATGCCTCCACACAAAACGTTTTCGTTCCACCCGTAATTATATAACAGCCGGCTTAACCGTGTAAATGTGACCGTTAACAGCGGCTAGTTAGAATGGACAGCGTGACGTACAGACAGAAGCACGGCAAGTGACGGGACAATGTCGTAAATGTCAAAATGGTAAGGCAGCAGTAAACCTAGAAATCATGATTAAATTAGAAAATAAATTGACATCCACATATGCATCATAATCATCACGCCTGTATTCCTCTTAGGGGTAGGCAGAGGTGCACCGGAGTGCACCAACACTTCGCCGATGTATTTTGGTCCCAATGTAACAGGGGGCGAACCTGAGTGCGAAATGAAATATAATGGAATAAGATGAGAAATGGCTGCACCTGCGATTAGCGGATATTAATGCCAATGTGGAGCAATTAAAAGCAAGGACAAATTCAATGAACGCACATTACGAATAAAAATTGGTGATGACAGTGATAAAGATGGCGGATCATTATAAAAAATATGACTGGATGTAGTTGACATGAAAAGTCCAGTCTAATCACAGAGATATAATAACGGAGATGGCATTTCAAGCCCGCGCTGCGGATAATTTTTCTGGCTTATCTGACTCCACCATTTTTGTTTTCCCACATAGTTGACGTATACTACAGGTACATGAGATAACAACAATGGCGGAAAATTCGCCGCAGAGCTGTACGAAGAATGGAGTCGTTATGGGTACTCTAGATACTCTATGCTAAGCATCGTATTAATATTCTTAAGCTCACATACATTCTGTCAAACGCCATATGCCGTGTCTAGACACAAACTATAATAAATCGGTCCGACAACTTCCTATTCCATGTATATTAATTGAGTAAAAAAATAATTGTTAACTATTTAACATCTATTCAACTGTCGTCTCGGTATGCGAATCGATTTTAGATTCAAAACATCGATCTTTTCGGTGGTCGATTCATAAATCGAGTTGGCAGTCGCATTGAATTCTAAATGCACTTGATAATGTTATTAATTGTTATGGGCGAGTCGTAACGCGAGCTAATTTACTGGGACGTGGCTCAATTACTTTTTTTGGTCAGTGCAATTTCGCAAGCCATTATGTACTTTGTGCGTTAGGAATATAAAACACATTTTTATTAGAAAGTTAGATACTTTTAGTTAGTTGGCCTGTCGAACAATTATAAGATTTAAACCGTTCCGTACAAATTTGTAGATAGTTCGTCCATCATGAGAGTTGTGTATGACGGAATTTATAAGTAAGAACTATAATATCCACGAGTTAAGGCGAAGTGACTGCGCCATGTTGGGATATGTATCTTATATTGTTGGAATGAGCGATTTTTTCTACGTCGTTTGATCTGGGTTTCGTGCAAATTTGCCAAAATGTCGCTGGAGTCAAATCGCATTTTTACCGTCGATATGTTAACAGATGCTTAGTATTTTAATCTGTTATAATATAAGCGAGTAAGGCAAGAGAAGCAAAGGGAGACTCTTGACTCGTCAGGAGGATGATATCAAACGAATAGCTGGTACAAACTGGATATTAGTAGCACAAGATAGAGACAAATGGGCATCGTTGGAGGAGGACTATACCCGAACCGGGGTTCTTGCAGATTAAAACTAGATTAGATTAAAATTATTTATAACTAGATTAGATTAAAAAATAATAAACTAGACTAGAGATATTTTTCTCTTAAGTTATAAATACTACACATACTTTGTAGCAAAAGCAAGAAATAAAAGGTTTTTTTTTTATATATTTTATTTATATTATGAGCGAGTACTTCCTCTATTTTCAATTCATTTACTATCCAACTACAATACTTTGTAATCCTACTAATATTATACATGTGAAAGTTTGTGAGGAAGGATGGATGGATGGATGTTTGTTACAGTTTCACGCAATAACTACTGAACGGATTTTGATGAAACTTTACAGTTATCATACTTATCATCAGTAGAATAAGGTCATAACTTAAACAATCGCAGTCTGCGCAGACGAATTAGCGGATAGAAGCTAGTTGCAAATAGTTCTGTACAAAAAAAAAAATATTCGACTCACACTTTCACCCCGTTTTATACGTACATAGGACATTTTAATCAACATTCATGTAACCATGTGTGACCATTCTATACGGCAATGCTATCATCGTAAAACCGCACGGTACAAATTACGTGGAGCTATCGACGCGTGCGCATGCTTAGCTCTGCGGTCAGAACGGTTTTTTTTGTTTAAAATTCTAACTAAGCGTGAAATGTTACCGCAAACACTTGGGTGAACATCACCCAATAATGGGTTAGGGTAAGAGTAGGGAGGAGCCTACTGACCACTACCTACCTTATATAAATAAACTAGCTGACCGGGCGAACTTCGTACCGCCTTAGAATTAGTGACAATCAATTCAAGGTTAGTTAGATAGCTCAGAGAGGGGAAAAATCGCGTCGGTTACCGATAGTATGATACACAAAATGATAATGATTTACACTAAGTCTCGAAGGATATGATGATGATGATGATGATGATGATGTGATGATGATGATGTGATGATGATGATGTGATGATGATGATGATGATGATGATGATGTGATGATGATGATGTGATGATGATGATGATGATGTGATGATGATGATGTGATGATGATGATGTGATGATGATGATGTGATGATGATGATGTGATGATGATGATGTACATTAGGTCTCGAAGGTCAGCAATGTCATCAATTTATTTATAGATTTTATTTTCCTGGAATTTCAAAAATCGGCCCTTACATAATTAATGTAAAAAAATATTGCTCTCATAATGTTTGGTAACAAGTATATTTTCATATCTAGCTTATTAAGTATTACAACAAAACATTGAACAAAAAATGAGTATACTGTAAGATAAGATGGCAATGTCCCAGTGGCGGTAACGTTTGACCTCCGTGTCAAAGGTACGGGTTCCTATCTCGATTGAGTCACGTATTCATCGTGTGTGCGGCTTTGATGAAGTGGTTTAAACGAACGCCGCTTGGTTTTCTGCACTGAATTGGTGTGGGTTCGATTTCCATCAAAGGCAATGGCCTTTTTGGAATTTACCCTTGTCTGGGTGTATTTGGGACCGCCCCCAGTCCGTAGTATGGCATCCATAGTACAAAGCTTTGCTCAGTATGGGGTCATACGATGGATATTCATTGATATTATCATTATTATATTGGCAGCAGTGGTAGCCTCGTGGGCAAGAACGCCGCCACTCTGAGATAATTTTCATGTGCGAATGTTATTTTCAACAATGATAATCACTTGCTGAACGGTGAAGGAAAACATCGTGAGGAAACCTCCTCGAAGCTCCGAAACTGCATTGGGCCAGCGTGGTGGACTATGGCCCAAATCTCCCTCGTATTGAGGGGGAATGTGCCCGGTATAATGGCAATAGGCTCGCCCCCTATTACATTGGGACCAAAATACATCGGCGAAGTGTGGCCGCACTACAGTGCACCTCTGCCTACCCCTTCGGGGAATACAGGCGTGATGATGATGTATTTATATTTATTACTTACAATTTATGTAAAACGCATAGTAATTTTTCACTAACCCGTCATACTCACTTCTATAATACTATACAATTAGTAAGCATTATATAACAAATCCATGTTTATTTATGAACTAGCTGTGCCGACGACTTTGCTCGCTTGGAATGTAGGAATAAAGCAGCAGTTGCTCTTTGTACCATCAGCTATCTGCCATTCAAAGTCGTTTTGGCCGTTTGGAAGATTACCTCAAACCAACAGCTTGTCAGAGAGAAAGAAAAAAATTAAATTACGTTTTCGGTATAGGTAGCATATATACTTTCACATTCTATAGTAAAAAGCAGTTATTTTGAAAACGGACACCTAAATTTTATTTATTTGTATAGATTCATAGATATATATATAAACATATATGTAACAGGACTATAAAATCAGGACGTCTAACACCTCAGTCCCGCCGTGACCATGGTTGCTGTAAAGCAGCCGAAACGTCGGGAAAATCAAATAGTAAATAAACGCGATACAATCCGTAAAATAGTTTTATTTCAATATATGTAAATTAAAAAAAAACTACGATAAATTGAGTGTCACTGACGTTTTTATCTGGTTTCTTAGAAGCGTGTGCGATGGCTGCGCTTGCATGACCGAGACACCTCTACCTGGTTAAGGGGATGCGCTTTGGATTTAAACATTTATTTTTATTTAACATTAACTAAACCCTATTTACCCGGAAAAATGGGTAGATATCTAGATAGCTCTTTATTGTTACACCTAAAGTAATACTAACTACAAACGTCTACCGTCTACCGGATCTCTACCGGACACTCCTTGTACATTTCCCCAAATGAATTTTTAGCCTATCTAGTCTAGGTCAGAAATACCTATATTTGGTCTTTTAGACCATATTTTATTTCTTTATCTCATGATCTTGAGCTAATTCCTTTATTTTAGTTTGGAGATAAATTTATGATATTAGATGCCAACTTCAGACATCCAAATAATTAGGAAAAACACAAAAATGTAAATCCTTATTTGAAAAAAGCAACCATGGAGTTTCTTGCCCATTCTTCTCCATAGGAGTTGCATTCCGAATGGGTGGTAGAGCCTACTATTTTTACTATTTATTGACGATTCATAAGTGCCTGTATTGGTTTATATGAATAAAAAATATTCTGATTCTGATTCTGATTCCAATACTAAGCCACATAGTACATGGTTTGCTTAGTTTGGGATCAAACAATGAGTATGTGTTGTCTAGCGATGTATATATTTTATTAATTTGACAATATTAATGGTGAACAAATAAAATATGGTCGTGACAAGAAAATATTAGTAAAAATCGAGAAATTTTTAAATTCGTTCAAAACGTTCTATCATCTATTCGCCTTAACGAGGCATTTGATTCTTTCAAAACACACATGCATTTCGAATCATTTGTTATTGGATTATAACAACACCGCTACACTAGACGACTCTACAATAAGGCTCTATATACACGGCTAAGCCGACTGCCCGTTGATTACGATAAACAGGAAGAGATGCGCTTTGGCAGAACATTTATAGAAGCTGTCACGCGAGCTGTCAGTATACACAAGTCGAAATGCATGTGTGCAAAAAATACTATCAATTTGACGTTTTGTTTCGAAATATGTCGAATTAGAAATAATGTCGATCATGCGAGAATTGGGCCCCTGTAATCCGACGGCACGCAAGTACTCTACCACATCAAATTCAATGTAATCCTTGAATTTCAGGTAGCCGGCTGTACTGTGTAAATAAAGCCTAACGATTATAGAGTCCCTAGAAACGTTATGCATTATCATCTCTATCGTGAGAAAGTAATGAATGAATGTATAAACATTCAAATACGGTTTGATATTATAACATGACGTCATTTTTAACGAAATTAATAAAACTGTGTACATTTTTAGGGTTCCGTAGCCAAAGGGTAAAACGGGACCCTATTACTAAGACTACGCTGGCCTTTCGACTGCCTGTATGTCTGCCACCAGGCTATATATATATATTTAATAGAATACAGTGGTAACCGAGTCGGCAAGAACGCCCGCCTTGAACGTAAGGGGTGCAAGTTCAAATCCCGGGCCCGCACCTCTGAGATAATTTTCATGTGCGCATGTCATTTTCAACAATGATTACCACTTGCTGATCGGTGAAGGAAAACATCGTGAAGAAACCTGCACGTCTATAGAAAGGCGTGTGAAGTTCACCAACTCGCACTGGGCCAGCGTGGTGGACTATGGCCCAATCTCCCTCGTATTGAGGGAGAATGTGCCCCGTATAATTTCTATAGGCTCGCCCCCTATTACATTGGGACCAAAATACATCGGCGAAATGTGGGCGCACTACAGTGCAACTTTGCCTATTATTATTATTATATTATAATAGAATACATGTATGTATTAGCCGAAGCAAGCAGTGGTAGCCGAGTGGTCGAACGCACGCCTTGCAAATCAAAGTGTGCAGGTTCAAACCCCGGTTCGCACCTCTGGGTTTATGTGCGAATCTCATTTTCATCCGAGATTACCACTTGCTTTGAAACGGTGAAGGAAAACATCGTGAGGAAACCTGCACGTCTGAGGGAGCTTGACTAGTTCCCGATAGATGTGTGAAGTCTGCCAACCCGCACCGGGCCAGCGTGGTGGACTATGGCCCGGATCCCCCTCGCATTGAGGGGAGGCCCGTGCCCAGCAGTGGGACGTTAAAAAAAGGGATGTAGTAGTAGTAATTCAAATAGTCTTTCAACCCTCAATTTGATGGTTTTTCGTGAACTAAACTTGGCTAGATGTAGTTAACATTGTGTAAGGCTAATGACACCAAGTGTACGATGTGGAACATTTTGTTTACGTTGATTGTATACTTTTTGTGCACGCCATTTCATTTTTTTGCGGTTCCACTGGCGATGGTGGTATGTGGGTATCCGCTTTTTTATACTGAAACGTTCACTTGTGGTCAAGTCCTACTAATATTATAAATGTGAAAGTTTGTGAGGATGGATGTATGTTTGTTACTCTTTCACGCAAAAACTACTGAACGGATTTTGATGAAACTTCACAGTATTATTGTTTGTACATAAGAATAACATTAAGGATATAATTTATAACGATATTAGAGATTCGAAATCTGCAGATAGATGCTAGTATTTCATAATTATTTTTTTTTAATATTGTGTTCCGTGTTTCCGTATTTCCGTATTTTTAAGACTATGGACATTCGCACGTGAAATCTCAGAGGTGCGGGATTTGAACTTGCACCCCTTATGTTCAAGGCGAGCGTTATGCCGACTAGGCTACCACTGCTTGTCGTTTCAGCATCTAATAAGAGTAATATTAAAACAGAGTTCAAATCTTTAAATGCATGAAAGGTAAACAAGTTACAATTCATCTTATTATTGCGTATTGTTTGTGGAAACCGTACAGTGTATCCGATAAATTTCTCTAAAGTTTGCTTAGATATCCATTTTTATAATACAGCAGTAGGGTTGGTACCACGTAAAAAATATAGTTCACGATAACAATTGTAGAGACTTTCTCTACAATTGTTATTAACAATGGATTTCCGCTATATTACGCCTGATTCCAGCAATTATATTAGATAGTTTACGTAGATAGTTTACGTTTAGATTCGATTCGATAAAATTGAGAGAAGGCAACTGAATTGATCCTTCTCGAAGGCTTACAAAGACCCTTCTCGTAGGCTCTCAAAGACTATTCTCGAAGGCTTCCAAAGAAACTTCTCGAAGGCTTTCAAAGACCTTTCTAAAAGGCTTTCAAAGATTCTTCTTGAAGGGTTTCAAAGACCCTCCTTGAAGGCTTTCAAAGACCCTTCTCGAAGGCTTTCAAACACCTCTACCTACTTACTACCTACCGACCTACCTCTCCCACGCTTTTCATCTATATTTCCTTCTATGATAGTCATAATAAAGGTGTAATGTCACATGAGATAGCGATAATAAGGAACAGAAGAGAAGACATGACATGACATGACATGACATGGAACAATAGGACAGAACATAGAAAAAATTGGTTGTAAGACGAAAAATGTTGCAAGCTTAGAATATTTTCTATTTGTGTAGTGCCAAGGTGGTAGCCCTTCCTACAGCTCACACCCTTACATTGTATGGGATCTTAAACCGCTTGTAAGTCACGCGCACAATGTTTTATTGACGTGTTTACCAAATTAAACCGGGCTTTAATACCTTTTTGTTAACTTGACTTGGCCCACGCACGCCCCTGTTCACTTTCTTTTATTACCCAAGCAATGTAAACAAAGATTTGTTGCAATATATTTTAATTATATATTGTGAGTGGTAAGTTATTTTGCTACAAATACCAAATAATATTAATACATCATCATGCCTTCATATGTAGAGGTGCAACTGCAGTGCACCCACACTTAAATCGTAAAGTATTTTTTATGTGCAAGAAGAAGTATGTTTTAGCAGTGGTAGCCGAGTGGTCGAACGCACGCCTTGCAATCAAAGTGTGCAGGTTCAAACCCCAGCTCGCACCTCTGGTTTTCATGTGCGAATCTCATTTACATCCGAGATTACCACTTGATTTGAAACGGTGAAGGAAAACATCGTGAGGAAACCTGCACGTCAATAGAAAGGCGTGTGAAGTTCACCAACCCGCACTGGGCCAGCGTGGTGGACTATAGCCCAAAATATCTCCCTCGTATTGAGGGGGAGTGCGCCCGGTATAATGGCAATAGGCTCGCCCCCTATTACATTGGGATCAAAATACATCGGTGAAGTGTGGGCGCACTGTAGTGCACCTCTGCCTACCCCCTTCGCGGAATACAGGCGTGATGACGTATTTTTTTTAATTCGGGTGCATTCAGTTTCATTGTGAGAGAGATTTGGGCCAAACTGCGTTCGCGTCATGATGATATTTCGTTTGAAAAACTAAGCCCCTTTCTCTACAAGATACTAGATCTATAATTTATGTTATATTTACCTAGTCCCGCACACTGGGGTTTTTTTAAATAACAAAATGAACTCTATGTCTATGCCAAGCCTCCACGTGTCAAAGTTCGCTCGCTCTCTCAGCATCATTTCGTTGAAGAATTAACTTTTTCTATGTTTCAATACAGTTTGTTTTGGTATGGCACAAAAATTAAGCTCGAAGGACAACGCCTCAGCGCGCTGGAGGCTTTATAAATTAGATTTCTACAATTGCCTTTGGCCGAAAATTGGTCGCGCGTGTTTGACGCGTCTGTAGGCAAGGTGAAATAAGGTAAAAACTGATGATTACGCTCATAATCTTATATTAATTATCAATATTAACATCTTTACCCTTAATGTAGAGTTGGAGTCAATTAAAAACTACTTTGATGGTTATGTTATTTCATTAATATCATATAATTTATGGTCGCTTGGGCTGACAAAGTTTATATGACTTTGGAAAACACCTGCTTAGTTATTATCATGGTAAATATTTTATTGCCTCTGAAAAAATGAAATAAAAAATATTTAATCAGCACAGCAGTACACACATAAGAAAAAAACAGCACATATTTATATAATAAGTAAAATAGGTAGTCATAACGTAAGAAAGCTGCTTTTCCTACAGTGTGAGCTGTACCAAAAGGCATTTGGCTCAGCATGTGCTGGAGGGGAACCTCTAACGCTGATTTTCAGCAAAGCCTCCTCATACCCTGTCTTACATACAACACTTGCTACCGCTAAGCTGTTACAACAAAATAAAACAGACATGAAACCTCTAAAACAGACACGTGTATTTTGCAATGCCCACTAAGCCAAATGCATAGTTATTAGTCACATATCTTGTCATGATTTTCAGTCTAAGATTTTTGCCAATACCAAAACCAACTCTAATAACTCATAAAAGAAGTACATTTTTCAACAAAATTTCATCGATAATGGGTCTGAATTTAATCACGTGATTGCGCAGCATTTGCCTCAGAAATTCAATCTTTATTAATATTGTAAGAGAGTTCATTTTCAAACATCAAGTGGGTTCGCTTGTGTCAGATATTCAGGGCGTCATCACTAAATAATGTTTTAATTTATGTAGGTATTTTTTAAGCTACAGCTCTGCCCGAAATTCTTAATTTCTTAATTCTGCGATTGTCATCAATAAGAGCATTGTACAAACAAAAAAAGGAACAAAATACGCAAACGCTTGCGATAATCGAGCGTGAAACGAGCGTAAAACTCCTAGTAGACCCACAGCACTTATGAAACATCCTTTTATTACTATTTTCCAGTAATAAACCGAAGTGTTATAATCGGGCAGGTGTCCGCCTAATCGTTATGGCGTTATAATAAATTGTCCCCGACAGAGACGCGCTTCAAGCCATCTCATAAATTAAAATATCGTCAATAAATTAAATTTGATGTGTTCGCGTTAATTTATAGTAAATTTCAACGGTCCATGGATAACAAGATGTAAAAATGGGTTCATACATTATTAATATAATACGAAAAACAGCTACAAAAATGGTGATATTGAAATATACTGAGAACTTTTTTATTCACATCTATACATCTATACAAATAAATACATAAATACAAATAAATAAAATTGGAGTATCTGTTTATAATATCAAAATAACACTTTTTTACCAAATGCGTATGAAAGTATATACGATACCTATAACGAAAACGCAATTTTAAAATTTTTTGTCTGTCTGTTTGTTTGTTTGAGGTTAACTTCTAAACGGCTGAACCGATTTCAATGGAACTTTCACTGACAGATAGCTGAAGTTCCAAGGCGTAACTTAGGCTACTTTAATTTTAGAAAAAGCATTAGGGTTCCGCGGGAAAAACATAATACCCATATTTCCGGGTAATCTCCCTAATGTCCACGCGGGCGAAGTCGCGGGCACAGCTAGTTTACCTATAAAAAACTTAAAGACAAAATGGATAGTATATACAGGCTGTATCAGAAGCCCGAAATAATACTTTAAGTACATATACGGTAGCTCATATTATGTAGATGCTTAGTAAAGACAGTTTATACCTAACTATCATAGTTTCTGGGTTAAAGACCTTTGAATATTTGTCACAGGTATCGTGTTCTGTACCTTTGGGTACATCCATAACCCTATTCAGCAGTGTAAACTACACTTACGAGGGGCTACTATCAATATTCACAAAACAGAACATACAAAATTTTACATATTATCTCGAAATATTATGAGTTATAGAAATAAACGACGAAAGAAATTTTGGAAAAACATGGTCGAAATTTTTCACAATTCAGTTGTATGCAAGATACTCATACAAACGTCAAACATCCTGTATAAATAAATACATCTGTAATAGGGAGTGAGTCAATTGCCACTATACCGGCCACGTTACCCCTCAACACGAGGGATATATGGGCATCCACCACACAGGTTGTAAACTTTAAGATTAGTTTGAAGTAACTGGATTATTCGATAAACTTTGTAGCTTATGGTACGTAGTAAAAAATAAAGTACATCATCATCATACATCATCACGCCTGTATTCCCCCAAGGGGTAGGCAGAGGTGCACTGTAGTGCGCCCAGACTTCGCCGATGTATGTTGGTCCCAATGTAATAGGGGGCGAGCCTATTGCCTTTATACCGGGCACATTCCCCCTCAATACGAGGGAGATTTGGGCCATAGTCCACCACGCTGGCCCAGTGCGGGTTGGTGAACTTCACACGCCTTTCTATAGAGGTGCAAGTTTCCTCACGATGTTTTCCTTCACCGTTCAGTAAGTGGTAATCACTGTTGAAAATGACATTGGCACATGAAAATTATCTCAGAGGTGCGGGCCTGGGATTTGAACTTGCACCCCTTACGTTCAAGGCGGGCGTTCTTGCCCGCGAGGCTACCACTGCTAAATAAAGTAAAGTCAAAATAAAGTAAAAACAAAGTCTACAAAACATTCCGATCCATAAAATAAATTCTTTTGAATGTAGATAGAAATAATTGTATCGTACTTACCCATTAAAATATCTAAAAAAGGAATCAATAATTGGTTTATAATGAAATTACAACGGGTACTTGTATTTGTGTTAATTAATACTTGCTAATTGTATTCCACTTTTAATTAATATGTACTGCTAATTAAAACCAATTTAAGGGATAGAGTAATTTAAAAGTTACATACGAAGGAACTCACCACTTCGCACGGCTTATTAAGTGATCTGCATCTGCAAACAAAAGTAAAATATAATTAAAATTTATAAATAAAAAATAATAAACACTTTTCCGATGTATTCTGGTCCTAATTTTGAGGCGATATTTTAGTACCGTTTTTAATAAGATTATTGGCGTGGTATTTTTACCTTAAAATTTGGCGCAACACACGTCTAAGATCAGCTATTACATTTGAACATCCTTTGCTAAACATATTCAACGAAATGTTAGTCAAAAATGCTCCTATAAAAACAGTTTCGTGAGCCACGCTCCCTACGCTTGGTACAGCGTTCCTAAAATCCAATCTTTGATTTTCCAGCGTAAAGCGCTGAAGACACGAATATGCTTGAGAACACGAAACGAATCATAATAATAACTTGTATACTATACGCACATTAAAACATCCCAAACTAGCCGCAACCAATTAAGGTACACTTAAAAATAAACCAAAAAAAGGGTACGTGTCACACTGAGCGACTGCATTTTGAAAATGAAAATGAACGAGCGGCCGACGTCCGTAATTAAGAGACACTTTTTTACGGTCAATTATAATTATTTTGTAAACGTTTTTGTGCTCGACAGTCCGTGGGTAGGGTGCGTGCACCTGTTAGTGTCGTGGTCTTATCATATTCTAGTTGAACGTGGGTTAACTTGAAAGCTTCATACTTGTATAATCCGACTGAGATTACGAAACAGGTAACGATAGACAAAAGATATTTATTTTCTACTAGCTGTGCCCGCGACTTCGCCCGCGTGGACTTTAGGGAACCCGGAAATATGGGTATTATGTTTTTCCCGCGGAGCCCTAATGCTTTTTCTAAAATTAAAGTAGGCGTAACTTGCCTTGAAACGTCAGCTATCTGTCAGTGAAAGTCCCATTGAAATCGGTTCAGCCGTTTAGAAGTTTACCTCAAACAAACAGACAGACAGACAGACAAAAAAAATTTAAATTGCGTTTTCGTTATAGGTATCGTATATACTTTCATAAGCATTTGGTAAAAAAGTGTTATTTTGATATTACAAACAGACATTCTAATTTTATTTATTTGTATGTATGTATGTATAGATGATAAAGTGTGACCACTGATCAAGTCATTAAACGCGTAAGCTTTAAGGTCTTATGGGTGAAATAGATCAGGGCCTGCATTTACCCCTATCCTTAGTTATAGTATTACATATTTTAATAATATACATCATCATCATCACGCCTGTATTCCCCGAAGGGGTAGGCAGAGGTGCACTGTAGTGCGCCCACACTTCGCCGATGTATTTTGGTCCCAATGTAATAGGGGGCGAGCCTATTGCAATTATACCGGGCACATTCCCCCTCAATACGAGGGAGATTTGGGCCATAGTCCACCACGCTGGACCAGTGCGGGTTGGTGAACTTCACACGCCTTTCTATGGACGTGCAGGTTTCCTCACGATGTTTTCCTTCACCGTTCAGCAATTGGTAATCATTGTTGAAAATGACATGCGCATATGAAAATTATCTCAGAGGTGCGGGACCGGGATTTGAACTTGCACCCCTTACGTTCAAGGCGGGCGTTCTTGCCCACGAGGCTACCACTGCTTTGCAATAATTAACTGTTATTTTTGACAGATGTTGTACTAAATTAACTGTCAAAAACTTGAAGTAATCAAGAGAGGTAAGGGGAAGAGCCAAACTAGCCCAGACCATAATACATAAAAAACAAAGCATTATTAAACTAATACTGTTATAAGAGGTGTGACCCAAGCGGCCTGCAAATTTATAAAAAGAATCCTCCACGTATAATTTGCTTTTCAAAGCGTTTTTTTAAAATACAAATGCCATTGTAAATAGATTATAAGTTTACTAACAAAAGATGCAACAACCGAAGTAGTTACACGTGCCTATTGTACTCGCAAGAACATTATCCAGGATGTTATTTGTAGGGTATACGCATCAGTTATCGTCACAACAAATTCATTCGATTTTCAACTTTTTTGCTTGTGTACACACCCTACGGGCTGGCTGCCCGTAGGGTGTGTACACTGGTCGTCGTCGCAACAAAAAAGCTCTCACGCGCACTCATCAACTCGGACCTTTCGATTATGCATGCGCTACGCTGTCAGTGGCGAGTGTTATATTCTATAGAGCTGTTAAATACCCCCTTTAAAATATTTTACGTAAAAACACACCGGATTTTTTTTTCAATTATCACATACTCATAGTACGATTCGAAACTAAGCAAAGCTTAGGTTTACAATGGACTGGGGCGATTCTAGTTACACCCAGACCAGCGCAAATCCGCTGGTCTAGACCACGCTATGATTGTCGTTTGAGTAATAAATTAGATTTTTTTACAATTCTACATAACTATATAAAATTAAATCAGTGGTATTAACAGCTCTATAACCACAACATCTACGTAATCGACTGACGGCTGATAGAGTCGACTGAGATAATGACATCGGCGGTAAAAACACGGACGCTCGGCTATTTATCATCCGCTGGCCTCTTTAATTATCCAACGGGCTCGGTGTGTCCCCGCGCGTTGTACCACCGGCCTTATGAAGTCGTCTTGCCTTATGAGGGGGCGATTTTTTGACAGTTCCAATTTGTATGTAATTTTTTTTAGTGTCTCTTGATGATTACGAGGTGAGATGCTACGTTTTTTATAAATTGGATGCAAATGGTCGAGTGGGCCGGAAATTATTACAGAGAGGGTTGTCATTTCAAGTCATGTGCTGTAAAATAATCAAGGAGAAATTATAAACACAAGCTTCACAAGTCTCGAAAGCTTAAAAAATTAAAATCCATCGCGTCTATTGGCTCGAGCTGTCGTTAAGTCAGTTGCCTTTGGCTGCCCTTGAGGCACTGTTAAGGGATTTTGGCATTATTCGTTAAAAAACATAAGAGACTAAAACACCAGCATTGTTCTCAAATTCTCTAGTTTAACGCTCTTAGATAAATTTAACGCATTATTTACTGCAACTATTAACATAATCAAGTAGGTATATGAATATAAACGTGATAGGTCAATCTTACGTCCCACATAATCGATTAGATTATCAGACGACATTACCGTATTTGACATTGTACGTACCTATAGTATGATAAATAAAACCGTTATATTTATTTTTATAGAAAAAAATAAGTTGACATAAAATACAAACAGTGCTAATGAGAACTTAAGTGCAGATAATTGGGACGTTTACCCTGAAACACAGGAATAATATCGCGCACACAAATTTCATAACCAAATCAAATAACAATCGATCATCGCAAATCGAATACTCGATATATATTTAATCGCAATCATTAGTCACGACCGTCTATTAACGCGCGCAATTAAATCGAGTATTTTTTTCAATCATTCTATATTTCAATTAACCCCGATATGAAATCGATTTTTAAGAAACCGGTCGGGGTCAGATGCGGCACTATATCACCATTGACATGGTCCCAAGTGAGTGCGATAAATCTCGCAAGGGTTAATTAACTGCCAAGTGCCAACACAGAGGTTTATAAGTGTTTAAGGATGCGTGTACTGCTGCGGAGGGTCAAAATGTTTGCCATACCAAAACGAACTCTATTTCAATAATCGTAAAGATTACATTTCTATCGTATAAGCCCCGCACCCACGCGTCAAAATTCGCTCGCGCTGGCAGTGTCATTTCGTTGTAAAATCAACTTTTTCCGTGAGTCAATACAGTTTGTTTTGCTATGGCAAAAAAATTACGCGCCAACCCCGCAGTGTGCGTAAAAAGGCTTTATGTTGTTATGTAGGATTTCAACGACGTACTCAAAGACTTCTTCTAGTAATGATAACAGTGCCGATTCTATTGGCACCAAAATGGGACTAAAGTAATTTTAAGAGTGCTAAATTGTTTTTTTTATTGGGCTACGCTGTTGGCCGTGAGGTGGCCTTTACAGCTTTACCGGAGGAGTGGCGAGCGCAGAGTGCACTCCAACTAAGGCCTTAAGGGCGGAAAAAAGGGTGGCAACTAGCTCAAGGGCGCCACAGAGGGCACGACCTCGGCTTGGGCAGTTACCGTGAGGGGAGAGGTAGTGACTGCGCTCCTAGGTGCACAGATGCACCTACGAGCGGAAGAGGGGGTTCCTCGACCTCGCCGGCAAGACCGGTGTCTGTTTGAGGCTAAAATAATACTGTCTTCCGACTTTATGGCCGTGAGAAGGTCAGCATTACTTTCAGTTTGGTGTACTAACTATTCGGATGGGGAGTCATCCGATATCCTTATCACGTTCGTCACCCATTTTTATTTATGTGTATTTATTGGATTTGTGTATTTAACTACTTGCGAGGACTGGTCCAACCATTTTCCATTTTCCTCTTAATGACTTACCATCTACTCTCCCATAGTGCGTTGAAGTCATCATAAGCACAAAGCAATTATTTCTATAACCATCTGTGGTTTAGAATAATCCCTTCATTGTAAATGGGAGTACGCACCTTACTGTACTAGCTTCCTAAGCGTAAAGACTATATTTGTATTTAATATTATACTGACGTGAGTATAATTCTTCTCTAGTATTGTGGCAAAGATGCGGTCTGCTCTCATGGCATTGCTGCTCCTGAGAATGTATTACTCGCAATTATCATTTTGAAAAGAGTAACCATTGAGTTTTTTACCGGCTCTTCTCAGTGAAAGCAGCATTCCGAACCGGTGGTAGAATCTGACTTTTTGTGCTTTTTGGCCTACACGAATAAAAAAAATACTGGCGGAAATACCCGTTAACTGCAGGTGGAGCCATTGCTCAATTTATTCCATTAAATTTCATAATTTAATTAATTTCATACTTAACGAAGAAGAAGAAATAGTT
Source organism: Ptilodon capucinus (assembly GCA_914767695.1). Lineage (NCBI taxonomy): Eukaryota > Metazoa > Arthropoda > Insecta > Lepidoptera > Notodontidae > Ptilodon > Ptilodon capucinus. The sequence continues at coordinate 3,634,519 of OU611831.1, forward strand.
TGACAAAGGTACAAAAATACGACTTAACTAAATTTGAAAGCACTATAAATATAGTTGTCTCGCTCACACATTAGGGGGTATCCATTAACGTAAGACAATTTTGGCAGTTTTCGACCCCCTCCCCCTTGGCAAGATTTTGCTCGGCTTTTGTTAATGACAGGGAATTTTCATTATTTTAACCCTTCAATCGCTTCCGCTGACTTCTTAACCCTGTATCTACTATCGCGCTAATACACTCAGCGATTAGAATCGCTAGGGATTCGATACAAGGCCGCTTATCAGCATCTAGTGGTCACATCGCGCTAGACGACACAAGACCGGACCGGAATGAGCCACACACTGGTACGTCAAACACTCGCGTCGTATTTATTGCCAACTAGCGGCCCGTCCCGGCTTCGCACGGGTTTCTAATATAGCCTATGGATAGAATTTTTGAAATCGGTCCAGTAGTTTTTAGGTTAATTCGTTACATACAAAAAAAAAACAAAAATATAAATCTTTTCTCTTTATAATATTATTATATTACATTAGTAAAGAAGTATAGATAACAAAACTTTCTGTCATTTTTACACGAAATGCATGAAATGATGAAATTTTACGGGTTAAAATGAGGAATGGCCCCCACCTGCGGTTAGCGGGTATATCAGCCAGTGTCAAGTAATTAATAGCAAAAGAAAATTAAAAAAACGCACATTATAAATTAATGTGTGATGAATATGATAAACATGGCGGTGACCCACTCAATAAAAAAAAGTCGATATTACTATATAGACTCATAAAAAAAGTTTAGTTTTTAAAGAGATGACATTGACAGCGCGAACGAATTTTGACAAGTGGGAACGCTCCCACTTGTCAAAATTCACGCCACGCGGCTTTAACCACAGAAATTCAATCTTTAGGAATACCTAGCTAGGAAAAAAAAAATACTCCTTATAATATCAGCTATTTGTAAGTCTATCTAAGTCGCATCCAAATCAGTCCACTCATTTGGGAGTTGATATTACAAACAGACAGATCAAATTTATTAATTTGTTTAGATGACACAGAGTGAGTTTTGGTATTGGCAATAGTTTTAACGCGCGACTTTTGACGCCCCAGTGTGTTGTGGGCTTAAAAGTGCAAATACCGAACCCAGTTAACACATTCACTGTGAGATTATGGGTCTCGTGCACGCAATGGCACCATTTTAGAGGTTTTTTTTTCATAAAGTTATAATTCCATTTTTAAATTCGAATTACAAAATTTAACGTACCTATTAAGCAGAGTCATACTTTTCACGTGTTTAGTTTCCAGTGTAATAAAGACCAGAATCCTTCGTGATTTTATCTTGAAACCTACTTACTAAAAAAGAGATAAAAAAACACTAGCCCGTTTTCGCTATCACCACGGTTACCTTTATATTAGTACACTGCAACGGCCAAATGTACTTTGCGATCCAAATAAGAATAGGAATGTCAATAAGCTCTATCTGTCAAATGTCACATGAAAAGTATGGTTTGCAAAAAACTTATAAGCATATCAATAATAATAGTACCTGCATCTTATACAGGGTGTATCAGAAGTCCGAAATAATAATTGAACCTGTATATCGCTATAAGGAGTGGAGCTATATAGCCCAGACATTAAGTTAAAATTCTTAACTTTATTCTTTCATACAAAACTAGGAAATTCATTTTTCAAACAATTTTCGGTCGGCCCTTCGCAAAACGTGAACCAGCTGTTTATTTAAAGGTCAATGCTTCACACCCATTGTGACAAACCCCGCCCACAGCGGGTACTAGTACTCTAATCTAACACACGAGCCGCGCGGGGGTGGGGTACAGGGGTGAAGCGGCGGCGGCACGCGGCCGGCCGGCGCGCGGCGGCGCGGTGTCTTTGAGCGGCTTTGATTGTGTCGGTCGCCTGTTGCCAACTCGCCCACAGCGGTCTCCTTCGCACTCGCGCCTCTCTTTCGCACTCGTCGGTCATTGTAATTGACAGAAATTTTGATATTCCTAGGTAGGTATGAGAATGACCAAAGCATTGGTAATGAAATTACTGTAAAATTTAACCGCCGAGAACCAAGCTTCCTTTAATGAAGGTAAATAAGTAAGTAGGTAGGTATCGAGACACTTTTTGTAAAACGCATTCATACATTTTATTTTTGTTGCTAAATAGTAAACATTATTAAATCTTTTGTGGTTTGGTAGGTAGCTTTCTATCAAAATGTACCTGGTAGCTGTTTTATTTTTGATAATGACTACGCTGTTGGCCGTGAGCGGCCTTTACAGCTTTACCGTACGGGATTTGTGCTATTGAAACTTGGGTTAGTGTGTAGGTATCTATCTAGGATCCCAGACGGCCTACCTACCATACAAACACTATTTAGGTACTAATGAATAAGATGTATGACTTCTTTTTACAACAGTTGTCTAGGTATCTACCTAATTACATAACTACCTTCTTAAGAAGTAGGTTGGTAAGGTTATTAAAATTGTAAATTAGAAGGTACCTACGTAAGTTTTCATTTAACAGATTTTCTTCACTAATTGTAAATAGTAAGTAGGTATCTGGGTAGCGACTAGCGACCTTATCGAAGTTTTTAGTTGGTAGGTAGGTACGTAAGTTTTCATTTAACAGATTTTCTTCACTAATTTTAATAGTAAGTAGGTATCTGGGTAACCACTTACTTAATTAAATGACCTAATCGTCCGACTAAAAACTGCTATGAAATAAAGATAATAATAGTAGGTAAGTATTTACCCGTGGCCATGTGTGCAGTGTATCAATCCATGGGTTTAATTGGAATTTATTCACTTCTCACATATCACAAAGAGCTAGGTAGGTACCTACCCACCTGCACACTTGAGTAAATATTACTTTCACGTTTTTTAGAGGACACAAAAGAAATCACAAAACTGTTACCGGTATTCCCTTTAGTCGCACCAATGCACAAAATCATCTCACAGTTTTCCGAGTTTGAAAACACTTCACTATTACGCGGAGAGCGAGACATTTTTCGGAAATAAAATAATAATAAAACACAAGTTAACGCCTTGACGGATTGCAAGGAACTAAATATTTTGATTTACGTTATTATTACTGAATAAAAATATCAAAGGACCGCTCCGACATTGCACGAAGGCACAGTGTTTTACCGCGCTGCAACGCTGGGCCAATCACCGCTGATGCAATATGGCCGATGATTTGTCACTGGACGAAAATTGTCCTTGTGTGTGATATCTCCGCCCGCTAATGTTCACTACATTGACATATTCGCGGCCATGATTATTAGAGTAATCATAGATTAAAGTCTTTCAGATATGCCAGACCAATTCTAATAATTTTCTACATCATTAGGTACCTACTTGTAGTGATGTAGTGATGGTTCTAAGAATTGTAGTGATTATGATAAAGACAAACAATAATAATAAAATAATATTTTTTTTCTTTTAATCAACTCTCCCTAAGTTTCAGTTTAAAAAGAAATCCGTTCACGAAAACTAAAACGAAAATGGATTATTTGCTCGTGGAGAAGTTTTACTTTACATCGATTTAAATGAAGTATGATTTTTTGTCATAGTTAGGTAACTACAGTGACCGATTTTTATTTCTGTATTGAACTATGCTCGTAGGTAAAAACCTTGTGTCATATCTATCACTCCCTCATCATTTTAAAGCGAGTTCATTCGCCTTATCAGCTGATTTTTAGGGTCGCGGTGCGTAAGTTTTGACACCAACTTTGGACACAAATTGCTCAGAAACTAAATTAGTTACGTATATTTTGCTTGAGCGTGTTGATTGCTTATCATCTGTCCTATATGGCCCCCAAGTATTATTTCGGACTTCTGATACACGCTGTATAAATAAAAAGGTTAAATTATATTAATTATTGATTCCTTTTCTTATTTGGATCGCATAGTAGGTACCACGTAAAGGTATCTCATATTTAACAGAAAACGGTCATTAGTGTACCAAGCAGGTACCTGCGTACAATGGATAGAACTAAAGATAAAATCTGGATTATTAATTTAAACTTCAAATGAAGACAGATTAAAGTTAATTTCTAATAATATAAGCAACTACAGTGCCCTTACCTCCACCAGTCTTGCAGCTATGTGTTTAATATATATACGTTCAGTTTTTTACAGTTAACTCTTCCAAAAATTGACACGCTACTTACTATTGACACAACAATACTTTAATACGTAAGACCCAAATATCGCTTAGTGTTCTAAATCAGCTGAAAGCAATAAAACCACAATATTCTATACACGAACAGTCTTTATACGGAATATAAATAAACGTTCGACAAGGCAAATATGCCGGCAACCAACTGGACGTGGCGTTGTCTATGGACGTATTCGCGCGAGAATCGAGATATCGATGCCCCGATCAGACGACCACACGTGACGCCATTCGATTATCGAGCAGAATCGATTGCATCGCGGACGATGCTGGGAATTCCTAATTTAAATTATAATTCAAATTTCGAACGACATTCCTAATAAAAATCGGAACACTCCTCTTTGTTGATCACTAGGCCAATGTAATAAAAAAAGTAAACGACGAAATGTCAATTTGAAATTTAGAATTCGAGACTGTTGTTAAGAAAAGGTTAGTCGCAAATAGTTAAGTGTTTTTTTATTTATGGAAATCAAAAATATATTTTATATAATTGCTCAATTACTTGTTGTATTGCTTTATGAATCACAGATACCCAATTTGATTCGTTATATCACGCGATAATCATTGTTAAGATTTTTTACTATGAATAGGTAGACATTATAATAGCAGACTTACAAGAAATTCTATAATAGCAAAATGATAAAAGAAAGACTCACAATTGTAGCTAATCAACCTATTGGGTCTCTAAAACCGCATCTCACACCCGTCAAACTGAATAGTGATGGCGCAAACATTAAAAAAATATCGATAAAAAAGAATTGCTTGTAAAATAGTGTGGGGAGGATAAATTCTCGCGGTATTGATAAAATCGAGAATCCCGGACCGGCCACACGGGGCGAGATCGTGTGCTTGCGTTGCATGCCAGCGATTATTAAGTAGTGTACATTTCAATTCCCCGACGTGTGCTTACTATATTTATTGCACCTTTTCAATGGCTGAATAGAGATAAACACCACGTTGCGAGCAGATTAATGTTGGTTTTGTTCGCAAAGAATAAAAGACCGCGAACAGTCGTTAGTTAGTCTGTAATCTGTAATAAAAATCTGTCTTTAGTTCAAGTGACTTATTATTTGACTCTGAATTTAGTGTTTTTTTTTTTAACAAATTCAAGTATAACACAAAAAAGGTTTATGTTAAAATCTCAAGGACAATTTAACACAAATTAATAAAAAGTTCTCATGCATACACCGTAGTAAATCGTTTCTAAATATTTACAATTTTCATTATATTTTTGAGGTGAACAGGTTAAGGATTTTAGGACGAAAAACTAAATAATGATGTTAAAAGTTACTTTACTCTTCACTACACCTTTATTGGTGATAACGAATTATCGATTCTTCGAAACCAAAACGAACCGCGCGGAACCGCATACCTAATTATAAGGCGCAAGAACGAAAACTTTTATCTCTGGTTAGACACTGGTGAAATCCGTTAACTTCAGGTAATGGAGATAATGAATAATTTGCCAATTTGGACGACTGCTACATTAAGTGGTTCGAACCCAGGCCACTCGCTAGACTGCACCAGATGTTTGTGGGTTTCCTTGAGGTCGTGAACACCTTGGATGTACGCCAGAACATTCTTATGAAGACGACCCTGAGGAGATGGCGACGGGAGTGGCTAAGAATTTAACATATCCTAATCTTCTACACAGAAGACAGGGAATCTTTCTGGAAATTTCATTCTATAAAAAATGGTGGTTGTAGGTTTGACTTTGTCAAGGGCTTCGGAATGCGCCTTTTCAGAATTCGCCGTAGTTATGGTATAACTAGATCGCTCCTATTCCATTTTATGGTACTGAGTTGCTCAGTTTAGGAACATACGATGATTGTGGCACTCTCTGCGGATCCTGCTTAAATGTGAACATGTTCCGCCGTAACGAAGCTGATAAATAAAATAAGATATTCGATGGCCATCCTTCAAAGCAACGACGCAAGCTGTTATTATCGAAAACCACCGGCGACCCCCTCGGAGCGATTGAGTAGTGTGGAGACAGTATTTATCGATTAATTAGATATGAGAGAAAGCATTCAAATGGGTAGTTATTACTGGTTATAAAAGTGATTGGTCAGAAATCTGTGAAATTGCACACAAAACAAGTTTATTAACAGAACAACACTGTCTCATTCTTTTTTGATAATTTATATTATTCAATATTCACGGGTATTGGAAAGTGTGACGGGAATAACGGCAATACGCTACTTAAACATTTTTCATTGGGACCAAAATACATCGACGAACGCACTATGCCTGCATCTTTCGGGAATACGTGTTTTATTATCGTTTATAATTTAAATAAAATTAATTTATTGTAACATTCGCGTACAATATTCCCGTTTTATGACTATATTTATTTGTTGGACCATTCTCAACCCGTCATCATACTGTATAAACGAATAAAATTTTATGGAAGCAGGTAAAAAGCCACTGGAATTCCGGATCGTGTTATGATCGGAACAATCTCCGAGCCCAAATTGCAACGCAAAAGCTGTTTAAAGGCACACGAAATTGAGCACATAATTGCATAATAAGTCTTAAACGATAATAAACTCGAGCGATATGGGTATTACAATTTAGAGTTCCTATACATCATCTCAACTACGGAAGGTATAGGGAGTTGTAATGCATTCACAGTGACATTGTAGAACACTGTTGTGAAATATATCTTTGTAAACGGTTTGTAGATGGATGGAAAATTTCTACAAAATTGAGATTTTTTTACTCCTTTATCCGGTAATTTTAGTGTGGGTTGGTGAACTTCTCACGCAGGTTTCCTCACGACGTTTGCAGTCACCGTTCAACAAATAGTAATAGTTTTTGAAAATGACATTTTCTTTCATAATTTATTAGAAAATAATCCTTTGTAGGTATTACATTACAAAATAATCCTATGTATTTCAACTTTTATCTCTATACAATCAACGTCTCATTCTCCGTCGGTATCAGGTTTTCACCCACGGCCATGGGTTTCTACCGTGGTATAATGAAGCCATTACCCACAAGAACAAGCCTGGGCGAGCAACTCGAACAAAAAGAAATACCCGAATCGCCTCAAGGAACACTCGTGCGCCGACATGCTGTCTTGCCAGCGTCGAAAAAGAATTTAAAAAAGTATTATTTAGGTTTGAACTCGTTTCGCGGTCGGTTTTCGGTGTGGGGTTTTGTTTTGGGGACCCATACCTCTTTAGCAGTATTGTTTTGATATTGCTTTATGCTCGTAAAAGCGGGACCTTTTAAGTTTAATCCATATCTACGATTAAATGGCGAATTGACACAAGCGCCATTTAGGTGACTTTGCATGAAACCCAGCTCAAAAATAGAGGCAAATTTGCTGATTTCAACGATACCTTTAGCTTAATATCGCCTAATATTGCTCGTGTCAGTTCGCCTTTTAGGCGTCGATAATATGCCATATATTTTCAAGAAAAAAGTCAAATTAATTCCCCCCATCCCATCTCGCTCCAAATAAGTTCAAATAGATATTCGTGTGGTCGCATGGCTCTTGCTACAGATATTCTATCTTTATGTATATCGGGATAGAATATATTTTACTAAAAAAAAGTTAATTGAATTCCTCCGCGCGTGTGTTCATACTATTTATATTGTGGGTCTTATAATTATCGTACTTACACGATTTTTTTAACAAGCGCCGAGTGAGATCTCAAAGAAGAAATTGTAAAGACGTGTTTCCACTATCCAATTGTATCTCTACACAGTAAAATAACAATTAATCGCTTCCCAATAAAGAAAAAGCGACTCACGCAGTCATTAGTGTTGGCTTCTAAATTAACAAACTGAACATGACACGGCAGGTTATGTACAATAAGTTATTTCTTAATCATCCCACATCCGTTACAAGGAATAGACGGGGTAAGCGATGTCCGCAACTTTGTATTTTATGGTTTTGTGGATAAAGTTAATTTTCATTTGATGACAGACACTCATGTTTTTATGATTGTTATGCTTACTTGTCTTGGTTAACTATGAGAAATTATTTTATATTAGTCGAACAATTATTACAACTTGTAAACTTGAATTTTAGTGTAAAGTGTAAAAGACATAATAATTCAGGTAGCTTTCTTTTCAATTCACAATTTTTGATACTATAGGTATACGATTTTATTTCAATGTAATTAAACATTTAAAAACACCTAATAATAGAGTATTTAACTGAAATGATGGAGTACCTTGAACCACTCAGTCGATGCGACAAATGTCACGATATATCGATTTTCCGAGTAAACGCCCAGTACAGCTTCGACTCGATCCTATCTATACTACTACTACTACTACTACTACTACTACAGCCCTTTTAACGTCCCACTGCTGGGCACGGGCCCCTCAATGCGAGGGGGATTCAGGCCATAGTCCACCACAGGACTTCACACATCTATCGAGAACTAGACAAGTTCCCTCAGACGTGCAGGTTTCCTCACGATGTTTTCCTTCACCGTTTCATAGCAAGTGATAATCTCGGATGAAAATGAGATTCGCACATAAATCCCAGAGGTGCGAGCCGGGGTTCGAACCTGCACACTTTGATTTGCAAAGCGTACGTTCGACCACTCGGCTACCACTGTTATCTATAAGCCTATTTTAATACTATAATCCTATTCCTATCGAACTTGCTAATTTTCCTACCAAAATATTTGACACCATATTAAATAACGAGGTGTACTCACCCAACTACTGTTGGGTACTTATTTATTTTATCGTATGAAGAAACAATTATCGAAAAAACTACCCATCACTATTTCTCTATTGCAATTGTAACCAAAACATCGCATTCATAAAAAAAAAGTTATTTCAAAACACCATCCGAATTTGAGCCTCGTCATTGCCTTCCCATCACATCCCTGGAACATGTTAATCTGTGATCATTAATACGATAAAATACATTTGGTTATTACCCTACAATGCCGCATAAAAAATTCCGTAATCAATTCAAGAGGGCTTTAAAAGAGCGACAGAATTACACCCACGCCGAAGACCATAGAGCATAATATGGTGATTTGTATTTAAAAAAAGTCAAGTACAACACTTAATTAAGTCGATTGTCTTTGGTTACTATGTTAATGCCGGATAGGCTTATTATGTAGGATCGTTTATGGAAGAGAAAAAAAGTATTGTTCGGATAAAGAATAAATCTAATTTTGTATTCTAATAGGCTTCACTTGAGCTTTTATTTCGAAATAAAGACACCCATGGCATTATATTTTACTTCCGGTTAATTCCTATCCTAATACTTATAAAACCTTAACAAAAGTGAGTCACACTTGGTACTTAAAAAACATTACTTAGGCATGTAATTGTTGGAAATAAAACTTCCAGTAGAAGATAATTAGTTTTATTCGCTTTAAACAATCAGACTGGTATTTCTTACAGGGACAATAATGACAAGTGACATATATAAAAATAACTGACGATCTCTACATAAGTACTAATATTCTTTAAACTTGGAAGGCGTATCTATGATAAAATTCATTTTCCAATAGTAATTAGCCTTAATTTTCCACCAATAAAAGTAACATATTTATAACTGTTTAATAGTCAATATCAGACATAATAATAAGGCAGTGGTAGCCGAGTGGTAAGGCAGTGGTAGCCGCGTAGTCGAACGCACGCTTTGCAATCAAAGTACGCAGGTTCAAACCCCGGCTCGCACCTCTGGGTTCCATGTGCGAATCTCATTTTCATCCGAGATTATCACTTGCTAAGAAACGGTGAAGGAAAACATCGTGAGGAAACCTGCACGTCTGAGGGAGCTTGAATAGTTCTCGATAGATGTGTGAAGTCTGCCAACCCGCACCGGGCCAGCGTGGTGGACTATGGCCCGAATCCCCCTCGCATTGAGGGGAGGCCCGTGCCCAGCAGTGGAACGTTAAAAAAAAGGGCTGTAGTAGTAGTCAATATCGTCGGTTTGCTCATACACAACAGTAGTAAGAAGAATGGCAAAACACTTAGTTTAGCGTAGTTTATTTTGGTGCAAATATAATCGACACCAATTCCCATGTAGCAAGCCAATAAAACAAAAAGAACTTCAACACTATAGTTGCGCAAGAGACGGTAAGAATTCACTCAGCATCTTCCCATTACTATATCAACCCACACTATCCATCTCATCATAAACAGTTCACTATCCGTTAATTTCGTCTTACAACACATCAAACAACTCATTCCAATCTAACCATACTTACTTCTCATATCAAAATCACATTATGTCGTCCAAAAAGCGAGGCGCATTAAAACCATCTCGTTTCTGGTATCTCGAGACTACTAATAACTCAATCCTTACCAAATTATATACAGCAGAGGTCCATCACTATCTTTATTACACGTACGAAGCAATACGGTGCGTCAATTGACTTGTGGTATTTTTTTAATATGGTGCGTCAATTGACTCGAGGTATTTTTTTATGTCGGTTTCTGGGAAATGTCATTTCGAATGATTTTTAGTCGGTAGTGTCTATTTTATGGACGCACGTGTGATTATGATAACTTTTAGTATGGTATATAAAGTGTGTAAGTTAACTTTAAGCTACAAATGACGTCTATTTAGTTAAAAAATATCTTCAAAATGGCAATTATATAAGCAACAATAAGTTCTGCATAGCAGTCTTTTCAAAACCTGGGTAGTATTTAGACCTTAAAATGTTCAATATTTGTTCCCCAATAATTGCGTGCTCATCTCATGCCCGTATTCGTCACGTACAATAACAATATACCAGTTTTTGGTATGTTCGTTTTGTACGGGACCACGCCCAGACGATTATTGAGAACGCTACGGGTTGTGGCGTATCGATGAGGTTGGCACACCAGAATTTATATACAAAAAAAAACGAAGTGGCATAATAAGGTCGCAGCCAAGGTTTTACTTTGTTTAGTATTATGAATTTAAATTTAGATTATCTAAAATCTGATATTTTTATTCGATATTGAAACATAAAACCTTATTAACCACCCTAGATATTAACAATTTATCGAGTAGCAAAAGACATTTAAGAAATAAACATCAGAATTTTTTTCCTAATATTTCATAAAGGTAGACTGTAGTTTTACCGATAATTTTCATGTTGCTTGTACATCACTAGCACTTGGGAAACGGCTCGTTGCGCCCGCGCCGCGTTCGGACACATGCGGCGACTTTATCACCGCCGCACGGACAGATACACGTAACCGCATACACAATAACTTTATATTTACATGTATATCGACAATAAACTATCGATAATATTGTATTTATCCACTCTATTTTAATTTAATAAGAGTTGGAATGTAATTTTACATTGTTATATTTACTCAAAACGTGTATGGTAGGTAAGTGTGGGGTATTTTGTGGATAATATATGTTTTTAAATAGTGATGTACCAACCTCTTTTTTAGTCGATGTGTCCCATTACATTACCTGAGATAATTTTATTAATATTTTCTTTAAGTCTAAGTTTCTTTGAGTTCATTTTAGTTTTTGACGGTTTACTAGTAAAGTCGGTAAAAATGGCAGTTGTTATAGAACAATAATACTATAAATGGACGTAAGGACCTAGTTTTAGCCATAAAAAGTTTACATAGTGTTTTAAATGTCATTGTAAATTTAATAGGTAATAAAATCGTAGTCCTAAGATATGCTTACATCTATTAAACAAAATAACAGGGGTTCAATACAAAAATCATAACTCCACAAATAATAGATCAACAATACTTATTTCTTCAAATTCCCACATGAAGTGTGCCCAGCTATGATTGGTGGGATCCGGCCGGGACCAGGAGCAAATAGGCAAATGTTGACACAGCGCCGCTCGCGATCCCGTCGTCGCGGCTTACTGCCACCGTCAATATTTACACTGCTGGACGCGCACGCGCAGGGCTGGCCGTACTCAACTATTTGATGCATGCATAATAACCTAATTTTTAAGACTTATAAGCCATTTGTAGATCGATTGAATGAATGAATTTATGATTTATTTATGATATCTTTCGGGAGATATAGAGGAAAATCATAAAAAAATTGATATCTTTTTCATGACAGCTTTACCCATTCTATTAACAACTAATAAATTGGATCACAGGAGGATTTAATTTTATAAAAGAACTGAAAAGTTATAGGTGGTAGATACCAATTATACAAACTTTTTAAACATTGTTATTAAATAATAACAGCCTTATAACGTACCACTGCTGGGCCATAGTCCATCACACTAACCCAATGCAGGTTGGCAGACTTCACACATTTATCGGGAACTAGTTAAGTTTAAAGTGCAGGTATCCTTACGATGTTTCCCGGCACCATTTTTGTAACCAAGTGATAATTTCGGATAAAATATTAAATTGGGAATGCGCCAACCCTACACGTAACATGATGACTAGAAGCTTTTATAGAGCAAACTTCACAAAATATCGTAACTTTACATTACATGGCCAGGTAACAATTGAAATTGTGCATACGTCTATTAACCGTTTTCAGTTGATTAAATAGTATCGATAACATCCCATATGGCGTTTACACATCACTACCTTGTTTCTGGTATTTTGTTTTAATGCTCATTGTGTAGTTCCAAAATGAGCCACGTTTGGATTATCTATGGGTATCATAATATGCAATGGACTGAGACTATCTCAGCTACACTTACACTAGGGAAAATTCTGGAAAAATTATTTCTGAAATTTGTTGCTGTTGGAAATTGAACCCTCAACTATCTTGTTCAGTAAGCCGGGTGGCCTACGCTCATACCAGCTAGACAAAGCCGCTGTCTATTTGTAGTAAAATTATTAAAAAAAAAATGGCGAAATGAATGAAGTGATGATATATATTGGAATACGATGAGGCCTGCATCCGCGATTAGCGATATGCCAGTTTCGACCAATTACATCGATGACAAATTTAACAAATAGAAGAATCATACTGCAAATACTTTATGACCATTTACTATAGATTTAGTTTTATTAGATTTACATATTGTTTTCTTATATTTACGCGAATACTATACATTGAAATAAAACTATTTTACGAATATTATCGCGTGTATTTACTATTTCAGGACATCAGGACGTCTAACACCTCAGTCCCCCCGTGACCATGGTTGCTGTAAAGCAGCCGAAACGTCGGGAAAATAAAATAGTAAATACACGCGATAAAATCCGTAAAATAATTTTATTTCAATTTATTAGATTTAGTTTTAGAGTTCATGAAAAAATAAGAACCGGCCAGCCGCGACCTGGACTCGCGCACCGAGGCTTCCGTGACTAAACTGTGAATGCACCGAGCATTACTCTAACGAAAATATAAACAGGATAGAGAGACAAACTTAAATATGCCATTGGTATACTGAAGTCCCCATACAAAGTAACTAATAATTAAGTTTGTAATCACAAAAAAACATTTTCTAACAATACATTTACAGTTTTCGGATTTTGTTCTTTACTTATGCTGTAAGACCTTGCTTCTTGCCAAATTTCATGATTCTACCTCAACGGGAAGTACAGGTTTTTGATTCCCGTGCAAATGTACTGAAAATGCAACATATACCGCCGTATCTTTTGATTGCGTTTGCGAAGTTTGATTATTTTAGGGCATCAAGGGACCGCAGACATAACTCTCTGTTATAATTTTTTGTTTCAAATCGTTGAAAACTGTGCTTTTTCCATAAGCTATTACAGTTTATTTTGACATAATAAAATAAAGCTTTGAGGCGCCTATTTTGCACTACTTCAATCGTAAGTCACGTTAATTTCAGCAATTTTTTATTCAGTAAAAACTTAACTGTCCCAGCTATGTCGATGTTTTAATACATATTTTGACCTTTAAGTGTTATTTCTGCCACATTTTCTCAGGTACTTCGAATTACTGAAATGCCCTCAAAGAATGCTATAATGAGTATGCAATTAATGGTGATAAACGGCTTAATAGGAGCGTGCTTAAACATAGCAAAGGGCGTCAAAGGCCACATAACCAATTGTGTTACTTTAATCATCGTAAAAATAACCCTTTTGTACATCCTGTTTAGAGCAAGGACTTTTATGCCGATCTTTAGGTTTACGTACCCGAAGGGTAAAACGGGAACCCTATTACTGAGACTTCGCTGTCCGTCCGTCAGTCCGTCCGTCCGTCAGTCCGTCCGTCCGTCCGTCCGTCTGTCACCAGGCTGTATCTCATGAACCGTGATAGTTAGAGAGTTGAAATTTTCACAGATGATGTATTTCTGTTGCCGCTATAACAACAAATACTGAATAAAATAAATATTTAAGGTGGCTCTCATACAACAAACGTGATTTTTTTGCCGTTTTTATAGATAATGGTGCGGAACCCTTCGTGCGCGAGTCCGAGTCGCACTTGGCCGGTTTTTACTAACACTAAGTTTTAAGTTGGTTCCTAAATATTTATACCAATGCAACTAGGAACTGTACCGGGTATTAACTATATTGACGGGTAATAAGCTAATTTCAGAAATGGCCTTTTCGGAATTGTATTGTATTCTAGGTATAACTGGAATCTCCCCTAGTCCATTGTATGGTATGCATAATACAAGGGATTCATAGTTTGGGATCGCACGATGAGTAGGCATTATCTGGCGATATAAATATTAAATCATTTGGTAAGTTTTATCAAAGGGTTAGCTGCGCCATTTGGAAACACATCTTGATGTCAGCAAATGAAATAAAAATATCAATTGGAACAATTATGGAATGCCTTTCGATATCCCAACCCTATTACCATTCGAAAACTGGTCAGCCAAACCAATATTGACAAAGACCAGAAATCCAAAATACCAATAAGCTACTGTACGCGCCCCGGACTCGCTCAGTCAATATTAGATACACTTAAAACATCTTCCGAGAATCAGTTTTAGTGTTACTGTGAGATATTGTGAGCAAACTTGACTATTTAGACTCGGTTGATCCCCAAACGTAACCAGACTCCTGCTTAAATGGTTCTTAGTTTCAAAATAGAGTTCTGGTTAAATTGGTTTGTTGCACCCATATGCTCTATGCCAGTTGTTCTCAACCTTTTGTGTAAAAAGGACTACATTAACTAATAAATAATAATATATATTGCCAGATAACACATACTCATTGTATGGTTCCAAACTAAGCATAGCTTATACTATGGCTACCATACAATGGACTTGGGACGATCCCAGTTACATTCAGAGGGCAAGTTCCAGAAAGGACTACGCTCAAACCACAAGACCAAGTCGTTTGCTGTTTGCAGGGACCATGAAGTCAAATAACAAAATTAGTTAACTACCGCCCACTTTGGGATACTTCGAAACTACATGCACCAAAGAATGCGCAAACTTTATTGTGAAAATATTTCTGTTCAACAGTTTAAACTAAACCACCTTGTTCACGGTATGATATCAATATTTATTGGCAACTTTTTATGTATCTATCACAGAAACAGGAACTTCACGCAGACCTCTGCTCATCCCCCTTAAGCAATATTGTTTTGAAATTGTCAAATTGCAATAAGATTTGACAAAAAAAAAACAATAATATTGAAACCATAAAGAGGTTTAGAGTGTTTTTAAGCAAGTATTTTGAATCCTACTACTGGAAACAGAAAGAGGTTTGTAGTTAAGGGGTCCACCTCTACAGACCACTAGTGGTTTGTGGACCACTAGTTATTCGTGGACCACTAGTGGTTTATGCTCCACTGATTGGTAGCCACTGCTTCGTACTAATTGATATGTAGGCGTTGTGTAGAGACTTGGGCCTTATTCGTTATTACTATTTACGCGCAGGAAGTAGGGGTACACAGAAATAGTCAGCTTTGAACGGTCTGTCGATTTTACGTCGATTTATTTCAAAATTTCCATGCGAGGAAGCAATTCATAAGCTTGGTTTAGAATGTGTTGTTTAAGTAATCGGTAAACCAAATAACGGTAACCAAAATATTTGAATTGTAAATATGAAGAATTAAACACGTTGATTGGAAAATAAATCCGGAATGATCTTGCATTTCAAGATGTTTGTAATTTGACTGCGCTTAACGTAATATTTTTTAACACATCCAAAAATTTTGTGTGTAAAGTATTTTTTCTAGG
The DNA here is from genome assembly GCA_914767695.1 of Ptilodon capucinus. NCBI lineage: Eukaryota > Metazoa > Arthropoda > Insecta > Lepidoptera > Notodontidae > Ptilodon > Ptilodon capucinus. The sequence continues at coordinate 3,650,727 of OU611831.1, forward strand.
GAGCTATTTATTAATTCAGTTATTGCCCTAATTTTGATCAGTGGTCGCATGGCTTTCACATGTCACTGAAATTCAAACTTTATAAGTGTTGTTATAGAGTACGTTTTGGTATTAGCAAATGATAGACGTGCGAATCTTAACGGCGGCCCTGTGTATTGACTTAAAGTAAAAGTATGTTCACGCATTTGCCAACAAGGAAAATACATAGCGTTTTTTATTTATTTATTTATTTATTTATTAGAAAACCAACAGCAAATTACACTTACAGAGTTACAAGGGAGAAATTAAACTTAACATTAGCCAATTACAGGTTTCCTTAGAGTAATAAAACATTTTGGTCGGAGGAACATGAAATTGTTTAAATATAACTTAAGTGTTATGTGAAGGACAAGTACTAATCGGTACGTATGTGAATGCTATGTATTCAGTGTGTATATATATATGTGTGTGTGTGTGTGTGTGTGTATGTGTGAACGAAATGATTGTGAAGTTTATGGGCTATGTTTGTAACTGCTAAATAATTTATTAAATATTAGCTTCTTGAAATAGATTTTGCTATTACTGAATAGATCAATTTTCGTGTTTGCACCTGAGGAGAGGCAGTTGTAGTTGGAGCATATGCGGTTAATAGGAGAATTACTTGCGTACCTAGTACGGCGGAGGGTGATGGAAAACAATTTTGTATGTCTGGTGCGGTATGAGGGTGTAGCAAATTGAATATGTGATAGTAAGTTGGGGTTATCTAAGTGACCATTAATGATGTCAAAGAGTATAGTTTGATCCAGCATTTTTCTGCGGTCGTTCAGAGTTAGGAGAGTATAATCTTTGCAACGTTCTTCGTACGTTTCATGACGCTTTTTGAATTTGTAGTCTAGGTATTTTAGGTATTTTTTCTGCAGTGTTTCTATCTTGTCGATGTAAACTTTGTATTGTGGGCACCAGATTATGCTACCATATTCTAGAGTACTACGAACATAAGAATAATACAGTAAATTCATACAGGTTATGTTGTTAAAGGGTTGGCAAGTTCGTAGTATAAATCCTAGGTTTCTATAAGCTTTGTTAGTAATAAAGTCAATATGGTGGCTAAAAGTTAATTTTTTATCAAGTAGAATGCCTAGATCTCTAACAACATCTGTTTTATTAATAATAGTGCCATTAATTCGATATGAATATTCTATGGGTTTCGGTTTGCGTGTGAAAGTTATCGATTGACATTTTTTTACATTGACCGAGATACGATTATGTTCATAATAGGCTACCAGTCTTCTTAGATCATTTTGAAGTTTGTAGCAGTCGATTTCATTCTGAATTTTCAAATAGGTTTTTTTATCGTCAGCATATAGCATGAACGAGGAATGTTTAAAGCAGGTATAGATATCATAGAGATATGCATTGTAGAAAAGAGGTCCTAAATGGGATCCCTGGGGTACGCCAGATAAGATCTTAATGAAGTTTGATCGAAATCCACCGACAACCACAGCTTGACTTCGATTTTTTAGGTAAGATTCGATCCATCGTAAGAGATCTCCGTGAATCCCAAGCACTTCTAGTTTACGAAGCAGAATGACGTGATCCACTCGGTCGAAAGCCTTTTCAAAGTCTGTGTAAATCACGTCGACCTGTCCGCCTCCATCCATACTGAGAAGAACATCCGTCGCAAATTGTGTCATGTTGCTGGTAGTTGACCTGCCCCTTAAGAATCCATGTTGGGAGTTAGGAATACCGAAGTGTATGGTGGCGTAAATGTAATTGTAAATAAACTTTTCGAATATTTTGGCAAACACGTTGAGTATTGATATCGGCCTATAATTTTCAGCTTTCACATGTGACCCCTTTTTAAAAATAGGTACTATATGTGCTTCTTTCCATATACTGGGGAAGACACCTTCTCTAAGAGAGCGATTGTATATGATGAAGAGGGGATCAACCAGAGATTTGGCACATTTGGTGATGAAGACAGGGGGTATCTTGTCGCTGCCAGGGCCCTTCGTGACATTAACTAGTTTTAGAGCTTCAAAAACTTGGTCTTTCGATATCTTAAGATTATGAACTTGTCGTGCGTCACTCGCTGGAGCGGGAAGATCAATAACTGGATATGAGGAGGCGGGTGGACAGAAGACGCTTTTAAAGAAGGAATTGAATGCCTCTGCTATTGCTGGACCGTCGTGATAGGTATTGTTTCTATATATTAATTTGGCTGGGTATGTGGATTTGTGTCCTCGTTTTGTTTTTATATATGTCCAAAAGTGTTTTGGGTTGTTTAGAATAGTTTGTTGAGTTGTTTCTAGGTAGTTGTTGTAACACTTTTCATGGAAAACAGATACGCGTTTACGCAGTAACGAGAATGTGGCATAGTCTGCCATATTACCATATTTTTTCCAAATTTTATGTGCTTTAGCTTTCTCTTTAAGCATGTTGTTGAGCGTTCTGTTGTACCATGGGGGCTGATTGACTTTGGGTAATGTAATCGAAGGTATATTTTCTTCGATACTTATATTTATGTGCTTGTAAAAAAAGTCTGTGGCTGCATCAATATCACCCGAGTTTAAATGTGTAGTCCAGTCAATATTCTTAAGGTATTTATTTATTTCGTTGAAGTTCGCCAAACGATAGTTATATCTTTTTATTGGTAAACATTCGAGCGGCGAGATGGTTATATTGAGATCAAAAGTTAGAGGAGGATGAAAGATATCAACTTTAGATAAAGGCTTATCACATTTTAAAACTTCTAAATCAATATTAGCGAATATTAAATCAAGTGTGTTATTACAGTTGTTTTTATGACACGAGTATTGTTGTAGTTCGAGTACGGCCAGTGTATTAATTAGATTTTCACCAGCATTTTGAAGTGATGGGGAACCCAGTCTTAAGTAGTACGGGCCATCGGTGTTCCATTGAATATTAGATAGATTAAAGTCGCCGGCAATCACATAAAAATCATGCGGAGTAATGTTATTTGACACGGAATTCAGGAATGAAGTGATATCTTGAGCGTGTGAATCATCCGTGCGATTATATTTTGTAGATTTGCCGGGTATGTACGTGGTGATTATATGTAGGCATGGGCCAAGCGAGTGGGGTAACCGCGGACTGTCGCGTCCATGGCAAGGAGCTATAACTCGGTTCGGAACAGTTACCCTTTAAACTGCAAACCTACTTCGCACAAGTGTCAAATATTTATTTATCTTAAGAATGGACCCTCATTAACTACCATAACTAAAGTAAATTAAAAAAAATGCTCCATGTAGGAGCCGGCACATAAAATAAAAGACACCTTTCATAAATTTCTAAGTACCTTTCTATTCAAATATTAAACTCATAATTTTCACAAATCCTCGCCGGGCCATTGTTATCTTCTCCATTTAACCTGTCATGCACCTTTCACGGTTTTGTATGGGACAATAGGGAGTATTTCACCATTCTCGAGTGATGAGGCGCACTTGTTCAAATAATCCCACTATTTGGGATTAAATATGTTTAATCTGTATTTGTTGATCCTGCAAATAGTTGGCGGACGACATCTTGAAGTGGCTTTTAAGGGGTCTTAGAATAGTCCCGGACTTTCTAAGAATTATATTTAACTACCTACTAGAGTATATTGTCATAATATTAATAATACTAGAAGTACCATCACCTTTTCTTCTTATTTTTTACAAAATTTAATTAAATGAATTACGTAATTAATTTATTACGTGGTTTTACCGTTTACCGTAGAGACTCTAGGTCCATGGAGCCAAAGCGCCAAAATTATATCAAAAAAATAATACCTAAATTAATTTCGTCCGCAGATGACAAGAGGGTTGACTCTGTTCTCGTTCAACGAATCAGTCCAGCTTTCCAACGAGGAAATGCAGCCAGCGTTCTTGCCACCATCCCACGTGGACAAAAACTTTTTAAATTCGTAATTATGTCAATAGTTATGTTTTAAATATTAATTTGTACGTTCATATAAAAAGTTTCATTAAGTAATAAATTACATTTCTAGTTAAAAAGAGGTATTAAACCTTAAAACTAGTAAATTGGCAATAATTTCAAATAAAGTTCAATAATGTCAGTATATCCAGATCACAGAACAACATAGTGCCTCAGTGCCTCGGTGCCTCGTTCGCGGCTCGTTACGAGCCCGTACCGTGCATTAATTGCATGCTTATATTTATGACTTTAAAGTTATTAAAGCCCTGCGCACACTGAGGCGTCCTAGCCGCCTCCACTTTTATGCCACCAAATGATTAAGAACATGGAGATATTATATTATAACGGAGATGGCATTTCGAGCCCGCGCTGCTGTAATTTTTTCTGATTTATTGGACTCTGCCATTGTTGTTTTCCATACAGGTACATGATATAACAACAATGGCGGAAAATCGACGCAGCTATATGAAGAGAGGAGTCGTTATGGGTGCTCTAGCTACTCTATGGGTAAAAGAAACGTCACCACGCGTCAAAGACTCAGAGTAGATCCAGTTGACATACGAACTTAACTCTGCGTAATGCTCTGCGGCGATTTTTTTTAAGGTTAGCAATAATGGTTTATATGAGATCCGCCATCTTAGAATTAAAATCAAGTAAGTACGTAAGTGTCAAACAATCAAATTGTAATGTGGCAGAAATTTGCCGCAGTTCGGGCTGCTAAGGGCCGCTCCTTAGTATATACTAGCTCGATCTAGAATATCAATGAGCTCGATGGTCAAAGTTCGATCGCGCTGTCAATGTCATCGCATTGAAGAATAAACTTTTCTATGAGTCAATAGTAACTGTCAATTCTTGACTAATTTTTTACTAAGTTAACTGAAAAAAACTTAAAGTAATATTAAAAATATTGCTGTTAAGACAAGTGGTCATAAGGAGGCAGTTAATTTTTACAAGTTACAAGCTTTATATTAACTTGCAATGTATGTCCGGGTGGAATCTTGCAACTGAATTTTAAATCAGTTATCTTTAACCGATTGAGCTGAAATTTGGTATACATGCTTAGTTTGGATGGCAATGTATGCTTAGTTATGTGACGTCATTCCAATTCCAATATGTCGGATCATCCAAGATGGCGGAATAGTTATTTTTTCTGCACTACAACAGTATGGGTATCAAACAAAAGGGCTTTTTGAGGAGAACACGAAAACAAATGACAATTAAATAAACGCTTGTTTTTTTAAAGTTTTTTTTACCATTAATTGACTTGACATTCGACGCGCGGGTCTTGACGCCTCAGTGCGTTAAGGAGCTTAAATCGTTAAATATTCCTATGCATATATTTATGTTAGTTTTTGATTGCGAACAGTTAATAGTAGTACAAAGAAAGTTTTTATTTAATGGACTACGCTGTTGGCCGTGAGGTGGCCTTTACAGCTTTACCGGAGTAGTTAAAGAAAGTTGTTCTAGTTAGTAATGTATATCTATTTGTTGACGACGGCTTAGTCTATTTATTTGAGGGTAGGCCGCTCGGCTCACATCACCAAGTGGTTTCGAGTTCGATTCCCGTCATCGGACATGCTTGCCCTGCTCTGGGATTGACCCCAGTGCATTGTATGATACCCATAGTACAAGTTTTGCTTTGTTTGGGATCATACGATGAGCAGTATGAGTACTACTGCCATTATATCGGGCACATTCTCCCTCAATACGAGGGAAATTTTTGGACCATAGTCCACCACGCTAGGCCAGTGTGGGTAGGTGAACTCCACACGCCTTTTTATAGACGCGCAGGTTTCCTCACGATGTTTCCTTCACTGTTTCTCAGCAAGGGATAATCTCGGATAAAAATGAGATTCGCACATGAAACCCAGAGGTGCGAGCCGGGGTTTGAACCTGCGCACTTTGATTGCAAAGCGTGCGTTCGACCACTTGGCTAACACTGCTTTATAAACTCAATCTCATCATAAAACCAAAGTCTCAAACCAATCATTGCATAAACAGTGTAAATAATATCTTAATAAACCTCAATAGCTATTAGCCGTATCTGGGGTAACCCGTAAAACCCACAAACCACTATTAAGTGGTACAGAACCAGTTCTAGCTGGAATGCGCGTGGGTGTTCGGTTCGATTCCCGGCCGGACACAACGCCATTGTGACGTAATCAGATATTGTTTTATTTACGTAAAAATTGTCTATGGGTTGTAGATCTTGTACGTTATAGTATATTGTTTAAACTTCTTATCTTGATAATGCATTGGGGCGAGCGAATTAAAATGACTTAGAAAACCACTTTACGTCAATATTATAACTTCTTCCTTTATTACGAAATGAATGACATGAAATAAAAAAAACAAAATCATTTCTTTTTATTCGTGTAGGCCAAAAAGCACTTACAAATAGTCAGATTCTACCACCGGTTCGGAATGCTGCTTCCACTGAGAAGAGCCGGTAAGAAACTCAATGGTTACTCTTTTCAAAATGATAATTGCGAGTAATATTCTTCATTCTCAGGAGCAGCAATGCCATGAGAGCAGACCGCACCTTTGCCACAATACTAGAGAAGAATTATACTCACGGCAGTCTAATATTAAATACAAATGTAGTTTTACGCTTAGGAAGCTAGTACAGTAAGGTGCGTCTACTTCCATTTCCAATGAAGGGATCTATACCACAGATGGTTATAGAAATAACTGCTTTGGTATGATGCCTTCAACGCACTATGGGATCAATAATCAATCAATTTAAAGGAATAAGATGAGGAATGGCTCCACCTGCAACTAGCAGATATTTCAGTAAGTGTCAAGTAATCAATAGAAAGAGCAAATTCAATAAATAAACTAATCATGTATACTAATATTATAAAGATTTGTCTTTTTGTACGTTACGAATATACTTAAAAACTACTGGACCGATTTTAAAAATTATTTTGTCGTTACAAAGCTACATTCTCACTGAGTAACATGGCATATTAATTACTTGACACTGGTAGCAGGTGTAGCTATCCATCATCTTAAACTAACTACAGCCCTTTTAACGTCCCACTGCTGGGCACCACGCTGGCCCAGTGCGGGTTGGCAGACTTCATCATTTATCATTTTATTCCGTTAAAATTTCATCATTTCATTAATTTCGTAAACATTAAGAAGGAACACAACAAGTTTGGTTCACTACTATTTCATAAAAAAAAAGTTCACTTTCGTAAACCACGCTTAAAGCTCCTGTTACATCTCGTATCATTTCTAAAAAACCAAAAGAATTCGTTACACAAACAGTAGGTATATCTAAAACATAATAACTCCCAAAAACCAGTAACGTAATCCAAAACTCACGCGTCCTAAACCAACTAAAAGATAATAATGTCTAAACACTATGAAACAATATTGGGCCGGCGCGGGCGCGCTGTTGTGGGGGGATGCGCGGGCGCAGTAGCTCGCACCGCCCCGCTAAACGACGCGGCAAACTAACATTATCACCTGCAACACGGGTAATGTGTTTGTACAGAATATTTTTATGTAACCAACTGGTCACTGAACTGATTTACAGAATGGTTTTTCCTGAAAACATTTTTGTTTGTACAATGAAAGTCGCTCAATACTTTGTTACAGCATCATCCCCTTACCACCTGCTTTGCAGCTATGTTTTTAATAGTACTTTCAGTTGTTGACAGTTAACTTAGAAAAAATCTGTCAATAATTGACAGTTAGTATGAAAACAACCAACTCTAATAGGTAAGCCTCGCCCCAACCATCACCTCTTAAAATATTGTTATTTCAATAGTAAAACTGAAAGTAATATTGAAATAATGCTGCAAGACAGGGCAGTTGCTCGTCTGCAATAAAGCGATATCTATATAGTTTGTTGTCTCTATATTTCAATATTATTTACCATTATTACATACTAAAAATAAAAATAAATAATAAAATACATCATCACGCCTGTATTCCCCGAAGGGGTAGGCAGAGGTGCACTGTAGTGCGCCCACACGTCGCCGATGTATTTTGGTCCCAATGTAATAGGGGGCGAGCCTATTGCCATTATACCGGGCACATTCCCCCTCAATACGAGGGAGATTTGGGCCATAGTCCACCACGCTGGCCCAGTGCGGGTTGGTGAACTTCACACGCCTTTCTATAGGCGTGCAGGTTTCCTCACGATGTTTTCCTTCACCGTCTCATAGCAAGTGGTATTCTCGGATGAAAATGAGATTCGCACATAAACCCAGAGGTGCGAGCCGGGGTTTGAACCTGCACACTTTGATTTGCAAGTCGTGCGTTCGACCACTCGGCTACCACTGCTAATTAAATACTATTTTTTAACCGACTTCAAAAAGGAGGAGGTTCTCAATTCGACCCGTATGTTTTTTTTTTTTATTTTTTTTTTTTTTTATGTATGTTACCGCATATCTCCGGCGTCTGTCGACCGATTTCGAAATTTTTTTTTAGGTTTGCTAGGGAATTCTTCAAGGTTGGTCCCATTTCCAAAATATTATCAGAAATCTAACCCCTTGGGGGTGAAATGGGGGGTTGAAGGTCACATAATTTCAAAAATATTTTTTGAACGACTTGAAACTTTGTATATATATTTAACATACAAAATAAAAAAACACGTCTTTCAGGAATTTTGAAAGAAAAAATATGTAGGGGGTGAAATGGGGGTCCAATCCGGAATACAGCATATCTCCGGCGTTAGTGAACCGATTTCGAAAAATCTTTTTTTGTTTTATACGGATTGTTAACAAAGATCGAAACCCACCCCCAAAGGGGTGGAAAGGGGGGGTGAGGGGGGGTGATTTTTTTTTTGGCTGTAAATGTTTACTTTTTTAGGGCTGTTATAAGGTGATAATATTTGCAAATTTTCAACGATTATTGACACTAAAAATCGTGAAATAAAATTATTTTTAACAAAAAACAAAAACCGACTTCAAAAACCTAGGTGCACTAAAAAGCTACAAATAACCTTACAATTCATTACATTTGAAGTCGGTGCCAATTCATGTGTGTATTTGCCTTGTCCGACGTTGATTGGCACCTACTCCAAATGTAATGAATTGTAAGGTTATTTGTAGCTTTTTAGTGCACCTAGGTTTTTGAAGTCGGTTTTTGTTTTTTGTTATTTTAATGTATAAATGCAAGTTTTGCGAAAAAATAATGAGTCTCGGGAGTTTAATTAATATTTACTTTAATAAAACAATCAAAAAGTTTGTTAATAATAAAATGTTTTGAAGTAATATACAATTTTTATTACTTAATTAGGGAGTTGACCATTGACTTTCTGTTGTTATGGGAAGTATATAATGTATCGTGAATGACTCACCTTATTAATTAAGATAAGTAAATAAAGTACAGCTTTTTCTATAAAAAATGCATAGGTAATCAAAATAATAATTATTTTTTTCATATTGAAAAATATAGTTTACTTCCGATTTATTAACAGTAAGGTCAGAACACCAATTGTCGTCCGATGTAAAACTTTTATAACAATATACAATCATGGTTGATTTGTTTTGTAATACGATTGTTTGCTTGGGGATCTGTCTGTCAGACAGACGGGAGCTAACGCGGGCATCCTGTCCGTCTCACGATAAGATAAAAACGCAATGGTTGATTGTTTAATACCACCGTTCGTTATACGATTTCCTGTGCTTGAGTGTTTGAGATAATTTTAAAGCTTTTGAGCAAAGACAAGTGAGGGGCTTAGATGCATGCGATGAGGGAGATAGTGGGAGTGGATGTAACGATGGAAAGTATCCTATACAAATAAATAAAAATATGATCGCGCCTGTATTCCCTGCACAGGTAAGCAAGGATTCAATGCAGTGCACCCACACTTTGCTGATGTATTTTAGTCCCAAATTAATAGGAGGCTGGTGAGTAAGATAGAGAGAGGATGAGTGAAAGTAGACTGACGAAAGAAATATACCAGGTGAACGTGAGTGGAGAAGGGCGCTCGAGAAGGACCTTTCACGATCAGATTAACGGTCTCTTCCAGAAAGGTCAACTCCGTAGCACCGATGGAAGTACATGAAAAGATGTATGACTGTGGATGAAGCGAAAGAGGTATGTCAGGATCGTAGCATGTGACAAACGGTAGTCTCTGCCTACCCCCATGTAATAGGAGGCTTTATGCCCTTATAGGGACATACTTCCTCTCAAACCCTTTGAATACATGCGTGCGGGATGATGATAAATAAAGTGAAAAGGAATTAGTATTAAGTGCCAATTATGTGTGTATTTTATTAATGGCGTCTCCAGAACGGCTGTTCTGGTTTGTTATTATTTTCGTCATCAGATAGCTACACTGTCCCAGAGTGTTATAGGTTATACGTTATCATTTTTATAAAACTACAAGAAATTGCTAGTAATAAATAAATACACAAAAATCCCTAGTAGGTACATAAGTAATCGAAAGCCCCACCAATCACGAAAATCACATAAAATACTCAATAGAATTAAATAGAGAACACCAATTCCGTTCACACAAACGTTAAAAAGTATCATTTACATTGCCGCAGTCACGTTTTGCGTCAAAATCGTAAATAACACCTCATTTGACAGCCAAACGCACCTTGCGCCCTTTTTTTGCCTACGAAACGGGCCACGCGAATTCAGAGAACCGTCGAAATGTGCCGAAAATCATTAAAAGCACCTCAACAATGAATGTTTTGTGTTTCTAAAAGCTAGTTTCACAGATATAGAGGTGAATAACGTATTTTGATGTCTAAATAGATACGTCACCGGGCAGGTAGGAGGGTGTAGGGCGAGTGAGCCTGTGCCCGGCATGGTGAAAGAAATGTCATTAATTTTAACGGTTGGGCGTCCGGCGATTTGTTCGGGGCGGCGTTTTTTTTGTTTATACATCTCGATGGCTGATTATACGGAATTTGATCAAGATGTAAAAATATGTTATGAGTTATTTTTTATTTTTTATTAATAATATGCGCCTGATTTGTGTATGCCTCGAAAATATTGTTAATTCATTAATCAATACGTCAATAATTTTTTGTCGGTTTTAGAAATATAAATTTGTGCGGAATTAAAAAAAAGTACACTCAGCCGCATTTACAGAGGTTTCATTCAGAAAAAAAAGTTTAGCGTTCACCGAATTTTATTACTCCTAAAAATCTCTAAACATTACAATTCTAATGGCAGCCAACAATAGGGAATTTATTCTACCTGGTCGTCTGCTGAGCCCATTGTTCGCAAGATATCTGGTGCGCATGCGGTTCCCTCGAATATTTTTTTGTCCAAAAAATCCCTTGTTAGCAAGTCCTCGGATAGAACTCCTTTGTGAGGACAATGGTTACATATTTATAAGTGGGTAGGTAGGCGGGGGATACAGGTGTTTCGTCTAAGCACCGCCGTATCTTGGTATATCTAACATGAAAACTGTTATTGATAACTTCATCTTTCAATCGACACACGCCAAACATTATAACAAAAAGTTTGCAAAAGTTTATCAAAGATCTGTCTATTGTATTTTACAGTTACTCGATTTAGCTTAAAAAGTTATACAAAGACGGAGTATTTTTATCACAATATAAAACAAACACGATCGGAGTTACATCTAAAATATTTGATAGTTCTTTTGTGTAACAGGAACCACTGCAGCGGTCAGTATTGAAGGTTTTTGTTGTTCACAACCTCACGTACCCGGGCAACGAAAATAGTGAGTTAACAAATAAGGCTTTTTTAAACTATAAACCGACGAACGTCAATTAGTTCTGCCCGGGAGATGGCTCTTTCGTCGCTTATTCCGCTGGCGTTTTTTGTACGTTCCATTTTTTTTTTATTTCGACGATTCGTCGCGCTCCTGTGTGTTATTACGGCGGCTGACTGTACAAATATTTTGTCGATGTATTTTCTGGTCGTGTCACGGTGCTTGAAGACGATCGATTGTAAATAATTTGTATGGAATTTGTTGATTATTCGCCATTTTGAATACGGAACGTTATGTTTGCAATGGTGATTAGAGCTGTCATTATTTTAATCTCCTGAACACGCCAGGCTAGCGAATTTGCTTGTTTTGTTTTTTTTCAAAATGTACTCTGTGGCAATATACACGTATATAAAGATTGATTATCTGTGGCAAAAGGCATGCGATGACATTCGCTCACATCATCGATGGCACTTCGTTGAAAAATATGGCTTTTAGGGTTCCGTACCCAAAGGGTAAAACGGGAACCCTATTACTGAGACTTCGCTGTCCGTCCGTCCGTCTGTCACCAGGCTGTATCTCATGAACCGTGATAGTTAGAGAGTTCAAATTTTCGCAGATGATGTATTTCTGTTGCCGCTATAACAACAAATACTAAAAAACAGAATAAAATAATTATTTAAGGGGGCTCCCATACAACAAACGTGATTATTATGCCCTTTTTATAGATAATGGTACGGAACCCTTCGTGCGCGAGTCCGACTCGCACTTGGCCGGTTTTTTGACGTTAATCGATAAAATTCATACTTTATAATTGGGCTTTCCACTTTGTTATCAGCCAGGCGATTATGTAACTTTTTCGTTTGAAACTACAAACATGGCGGACTTTCCATATATTTTGACAGCTGTTTTGACAGAAAGTGATTGAAATAGGTTTGCAATAGAATTACGTAATCACCCTGCTGGGAAGCTCATTTGGAAAATTACTTTTTCAATGTTGAAGAAACATACCGACTGGGATCCTATTCTCCCAAGATCGACATCATCTCTGATTCGACTCTATGTCGAAACAAAACTTCAAATTGGTCGTATGTCTCGTTTTGTTTCGACAACGGCAACGCCTAGTTTGGGTTTCACAGTAACTAGTGTTGTAAATATTTTGGTGAATATTTTTTTAATTTTAATAATAATAATAATACATCATCACGCCTGTATTCCCCGAAGGGGTAGGCAGAGGTGCACTGCAGTGCGCCCACACTTCGCCGATGTATTTTGGTCCCAATGTAATAGGGGGCGAGCCTATTGCCATTATACCGGGCACACAGGTTTCCTCACGATGTTTTCCGTCACCGTTTCTTAGTAAGTGATAATCTCAGATGAAAATGAGATTCGCACATGGAACCCAGAGGTGCGAGCCGGGGATAGAACCTGCGCACTTTGATTGCAAAGCGTGCGTTCGACCACTCGGCTACCACTGCTTTTAATTTTTTTTAATTTTTTTTTTATATATATCGAATAAGACATGATGTCGATCATGCGAGAATTGCCCCGCTGATATTTACAACATACATTCAGACATAATTATGTTTACACAGTTCGTTAGCATCATACATTCATTATATTATCTAATAACATGCCAATTTGTGTGTTTGTGTATCCTATCAATAAATATTGTAGATAAGTTTATATAGAAACACAATTTCACACCGAGTCGATAATTAAATAGTAAAATTAGGAAATGGCCGCATATACGTTGATTCACAATAATTTACTGTTTGTTCTTAGTTGGTTCCCATACGGAGGCAATAAATTAATTTAACTTTGAACAAGTATATACTGTGCTTTATCAAAGGGTTTGCTGAATATTAAAAAAACCGGCGAAGTGCGAGTCGGACTCGCGCACAAAGGGTTCCATTATCTATAAAAATGGCAAAAAAATCACGTTTGTTGTATGCGAGCCCCCTTAAATATTTATTTTATTCTGTATTTTAGTATTTGTTGTTATAGCGGCAACAGAAATACATCATCTGTGAAAATTTCAACTCTCTAGCTATCACGGTTCATGAGATACAGCCTGGTGACAGACGGACGGACGGATGGACGGACGGATGGACGGACGGACGGACGGACAGCGAAGTCTCAGTAATAGGGTTCCCGTTTTACCCTTTGGGTACGGAAACCTAAAAAAGCTATAAATTTGACTACAATTGAGCGCACTTAGTTTACAAAAACTAATAGTAACGTAATAATTGAACAGTTTTGTTAATAATTATATAATTTTATTACTAGCAGACCCGGCGAACTTCGTACTACGTTAGAATTAATAAATGTTGATAGGTGAAATACGAAAGCAGCGCCACCTACCGGGTCCAATTGTGTTTTCAAACCATCCAGTAGCCCATTGAAATATACGCAACAAAATTTTATCCAAATCGGCCAAGAAATCGTCCAGCCGTTTGGGAGGAGTTCGGTTACAAACACACGTACAGAAGAATTATAATAAGATGGTACTACTACTGCTATAATATGCGAGGGAGATTCAGGCCATAGTCCACCACGCTAGACTAGTACTGGTTGGCAGACTTGACAGATCTAACGAGAACTAGTTAAGTTTTCTCAGAAGTGCTGGTTTCCTGACGATGTTTTCCTTCACCGATTCTTAGCAAGTGATAATCTCGGATGAAAATAAGATTCGCACATGAAACCCAGAGGGTTTGAACCTGCACACTTTGATTGCAAAGCATGCGTTCGACCACTCAGCTACCACTGCTTTGTATACTCAATCTCATAATAAAACCAAAGTTCTAAATCAATAATTGCATAAAGATGATACTAAAAACTGACATACGAATCTCTATAGGTTTCTGTGTTCGAACCCGAATGTCTTCATCTCAGGCCATGACCGCGTTTGACCCGTCATGCCCCAACCAGTTCCCGAGATATCCCCGACCAAATAACTAACTTAACGATATCAGCGAAATTACTGTACGATGGGGCATACCTTTTTAACCGACTTCAAAACGAAGGAGGTTCTCAATTCGACTCGTATGTTTTTTTTTACTCGTCATTGCTTTCCTAACGCCAGTGGGGCTAGCAGCAAGACAAGATCTTTGTCACGGATTTACTCGCTCACTCTCTGTCTATTTCCATACGAAAGAAAGAGATTACGTCAAGATATTCCGTGACATAACTCTAGTCTTGGCGTACATGCTACAACTACTGGTAAATAATTATTGGCCCATATCAAAATGAACTCAGTGTCAATATACATAAAGATTGAATTTCAGCGGTGCAAACCACGCTCTCATCCGTCAAAATTCGCTGTCAGTGTCATTCGATTAAATAATAAACTTTCTGTATGAGTGAATACTTGCATGTTGTGGCACCTTTGTTAACTGTGCATTTAGTTTTCCCTTATTTGTATTTTATATTAATGTATTATTAATGCTACAGTTTTTGGATGTCCTGTTAAATAAATAAATACAGTTTGTTTTAGTATGGCAAGAAAAAGCGAGCTTCGACGCGCCAGTGTGCAGGAGACATCGCACAAAATGTTAACTGAATGTACACGGGAAATCCTTACGTATTTCATGATCTTTAGATAAGATGGAATAGTGGCAACAATAAGAAGATCTGGTTGATGTAAGGCCTTGAAAACAGCGCGGAGAGAAGCGAGTGGATAGCTAATATAATAAGAGAATGTGAGTAAAACAACGGCTTAGTCATGTGGTTTGAACGTAGGCGACTAAACGGAGCTTGTATTATATGTACCGTAAACTGAAAATCTAAATCATTTTTTTTTATTCTCGTAGCCCAAAAAGCACTTACAAATAGTCAGATTCTACCACCGGTTCGGAATGCTGCTTCCACTGAGAAGAGCCGATAAGAAACTCAATGGTTACTCTTTTCAAAATGATAAATAGTAAGGATTGCGAGTGATACATTCTCGGGAGCAGCAACGCCATGAGAGCAGACAGCACCTTTGCCACAATACTAGAAGAAGAACTGTGGTGTTAGCATGCATGTCAAGACAAGACCTCTGTCACGGATTGGCTCGCTCGCTCCGTCTTATTTCATACGAAAGAACGAGACAACACCAACATTATTCTGTAACATAAGTCTTGTCTTGGCGCACATCATACATCTACTGGGGATGCTCCCAGTTACATTCAGACCGCTGGCGGGTATCGACCATGCAGTTTTATACTTTCCGCTTACTTTAAGACCATACCTGGTCTGGACGATTCTTATAAACACAGATTTTATTGCGCGCGCGCACCGCTCCGCGTTCATACTTCATACGCTTTATTGTTTCACCTTAATGATGTTTTGTTCTCGTAAATACATGGTTATTTAATGGTTTGCTCATTTCGAGAGGAAATAGCTTTCTTATGAATGTATTAAGTGTATGGATGATTTAATATCTTTATTAAAAGTCACAGAGACATTGGCAGTACCTAATAAAAAAATATATCTACATGCCTGTATTCCCCGAAGGGGTAGGCAGAGGTGCACTGAAGTGCGTTCATCGCCGCGACATAATTTTCGTGACTTTGAAGAAATTAGCATAGAGAAAATCTAAAGAATTTGCTCGCGCCTGTATGTTAAGGATATAAATATTATCTTCGGCTACGATACAATAAGAATAATCTATACTAATATTATAAAGAGGAAAGATTTGTATATTTGTATGTAACGAATAAACTGAAAAACTACTGGTCCGATTTCAATTTTTTTTTTTACCGTTTGAAAGAACCATTATCACTGAGTAACATAGGCTATATTAGTAACCCGTGCGAAGCTGGGCCGGGCCGCTAGTGTAATCTATACTAGGTATACTAATATTATAAAGAGGAAAGGTAGGCATGTATATACGTAACAAATAAACTTAAAAACTGCTGGACCGATTTCAAATATTATTTTGCCGTTAGAAAGCTACATTACCACTGAGTAACGTAGGCTAAATTTATTTATCCCAAAATGTAAAAAAAAAATGTCCACCCGTGTGAAGCCGGGACAGGCCTAGCGGCCTTATTAATATATCTACTGTTCAAAATAGGAATTAATTCATCTGATGAACTGATTATACTTATCTAGTTATGCTCAAGAAAGTCACGTAGGTACCAATACCAAATCAGAGAATAATTTCCTAAACATGAGTAGGTACGTATAATGTAAAAATCAATCATCCCACCAATTTACTAAAACACCAGTCATAAAGTAGAATTCCGTTCATAAACAAAAAATATAACTGCACCAAATGATAGCGCCGAACGGCGATGGAGATGATTTATAACGAAAAAAACCGCGAGCGGCGCCGGGGGCAGCGCTAGATAAGGTTACTTGTAGGCTACATACACACGGTAAAGCCGTCTGCCCGATGAGTATAATTTTAACATTTAATATTGAAGCGATCACACGAGCTTTGGTATTAGGCCCCAGCGGGGCAATTCTCCCAAGATCGATATCATATCTAATTCGACATACTTATGTCGAAACGAAACGTCATTTGTCGTTTTCGACATATGTCGAATAGATATAATGTCGATCGTGCGAGAATAGGGGACCCCCTAACACTTGTTGTGGAGTTGCTAGGACTCCAATTTACAAGGCATGATAACAACATCTTTTATCAATGGTAGCTAAAATATGACATAAGACATTGTCACCTTGAATCCATTAGACTAGTCCTTTTCTAGCTAATATATATGACCAGTGTATACATTAGATATTGTATGTCACCTTGAAGTCATTAGACTAGTCCTTTTCTTGCTAATATATATTTCTAGCTGGTCATATGACCAGTGTAGACATTAGACATTGTCTGTCACCTTGAAGCCATTAGACTAGTCCTTTTCTAGCTAATATATGACCAGTGTAGACATAAGACATTGTCTGTCATTTTGAAGCCATTAGACTAGTCCTTTTTTGCTAATATATATTTCTAGCTGGTCATATGACCAGTGTAGACATTAGACATTGTCTGTCACCTTGAAGCCATTAGACTAGTCCTTTTCTAGCTAATATATGACCAGTGTAGACATAAGACATTGTCTGTCATTTTGAAGCCATTAGACTAGTCCTTTTTTGCTAATATATATTTCTAGCTGGTCATATGACCAGTGTAGACATTAGACATTGTCTGTCATCTTGAAGCCATTAGACTAGTCCTTTTCTAGCTAATATATATTTCTAGCTGGTCATATGACCAGTGTATATATTAGACATTGTATGTCACCTTGAAGTCATTAGACTAGTCCTTTTCTAGCTAATATATATTTCTAGCTGGTCATATGACCAGTGTATATATTAGACATTGTATGTCACCTTGAAGTCATTAGACTAGTCCTTTTCTAGCTAATATATATTTCTAGCTGGTCATATGACCAGTGTATATATTAGACATTGTATGTCACCTTGAAGTCATTAGACTAGTCCTTTTCTAGCTAATATATATTTCTAGCTGGTCATATGACCGGTGTATATATTAGACATTGTATGTCACCTTGAAGTCATTAGGCTAGTCCTTTTCTAGCTAATATATATTTCTAGCTGGTCATATGACCAGTGTATATATTAGACATTGTATGTCACCTTGAAGACATTAGACTAGTCCTTTTCTAGCTAAGGTATGACCAGTGTAGACATTAGACATTGTCTGTCACCTTGAAGCCATCGGACTAGACACGTTCTAGCTACCATTGTTATAAGATATTATTGTCATGTCTTAAAAAATCAAGTCCACACACAACGATAGGTAGTGTAAGGGAACTTGGGGCCCTGACTCTTCTTAACGTTACAGCTCGGGTTAAAGCTTACATATTTAATGTTCCGTACGATACGTTACTGTTGAATCAATAATTATTGGGGAGACGGCCTCACTGTGTGAATGGAGACTTTCGGTAATAGCTTAATCAACGAGATCCGATTGGTCGATGTCGACGACCTATGCGCGTGCGCCGAGGGATAGACCAAGTTGTACGTAGGTACCGGGTTATTTGAATGGCGTGTAATCTACCGGTTTATAAGTTTTTTTTATTTTATTGTAATATCATTTTGATTGAGTTATTAAAGGAATTTTTATGGTTTGAAATGGAAAAATAATTTGCACATCGTATAGTTTGAACTTTGAACTCTGAAAATGGCAAGACAGTGCTACTATTAAGTTTGCCCTGCAGATTCAATTGTTTTTAAAGCCACACAGTGGCTTGTCTGTATAGACGCGCGCGTTGATATTTATCAATACCAAAACTAACTCTGTGTTTAATATACATAAGGAATTAATATCAGTGACAATTGTCACGCGACCACGCTTCAAAATTAAATCGGCTTCGTCCATGACATTTCGTTGGAAAATAAGCTTTATCATTGAGTTTATACTGTTCGTTTTGGTCTGGGCAAGAAATTGGTAGCGTGAATAATTTCATATAACTTCATAATTTAAATTTAAATAGTTTTTGACGCCAGCTGAAGGTTAGGTACACAGATAGAATATAGGTTTCTACAGAAAGCAGTTTATGATTTAAATTGTAAACAACAACTAAATTTGAGGGTACCAAGTTATTAACTATGACATCAGGACGTCTAACACCTCAGTCCCCCCGTGACCATGGTTGCTGTAAAGCAGCCGAAACATCGGGAAAATAAAATAGTAAATAAACGCGATAAAATCCGTAAAATAGTTTTATTTCAATGTATAGTATTCACGTAAATATAAGAAAACAATATGTAATAAACACTTGTAAAAACTAATTAATTTCTTGACCGCCATCTTGTAAAAATATGAGGACTTTTTATAAAAATATGTTAATTTAAAATAGTGTACCTACCCACGGTATGATATAATAAACATAATTAAGATGCTATTTAAAACAATGAACAAGTTTTGTATGTGATATTTGAATTTATTATCACGAAATGGTTCTTGTCCAGTTAAGTATTCGAAATTTGAAAATTATTTCGAAAATTGAATATCCTTTTGAGTTTTCATTCTTGTTTTATTTATTTATGCATTCTTGTTTTATTTATTTATTTATGCATATGTAGTTTTTATTATGGTTTCTTGGTATCCAGAATTTGTTTGCCGACGACCAAATTTGGCGTATTGTTTCGACATAAGTCAAGTTAGCGATAATTTCGATCATGCGAGAATAATAGCCTTACTGCCTCTCCTTAAAGTATTCATGTTTTAATACTGTAATTTTTTAACAGTTTTTGTAATGAGATAACTGTCATAAACTGAAAATAATACATTATACACGCCTGTATTCCCACTGCAGTACTTGAAATAAATTTATTATCTACTTTAATCCTAGTAACTAGGAGATAGGTAGTATAAATTTTAATATAAATAATAAGTAGGTAACTTCATGATTTCAGAACAGAAACAGATTAAATCGAATTGAATAGATTATAATGGTGGTGAAAATAAAATAACACGCTGAATTCAAATTTTATGCCCCAAACAAGATTAAATTCATAGGATGCGTTCATAGAAAACGTTAGTATCTATTAAGAATACAAAATCCTTCATAATAATAAAAAATGTAAGGCCACGGCTACGGTCGGCGGGTGATAAATAAAAATCTGGGTAATTCTCGGGAAAGACGAAAAACGTGACAATACTGCAGCACGGGCCGGCTCCCCGACGTCCCGGCCACTTCTTTGTTTTTAAACATACAAAAAGTCAGCCCCTTCTCGTTCACAACAAGTCAGGTACAAAATATACCAAAGTGCCACATGTTGAAACTTTTAAAAACGTTAAACTATCCAAAATTTTAAACTTCGAACAGTTACCGCGCAACTAAGAAAATCAATGATAATGTTTTGTTTTTTTTGTTACTACTTACATTTGACATCTTCGTTTGTCAGGTCACCTCGTGTCAAACTATGTCGCCGGTAGCCAATAGCAATCCATTCGCATAATAATAAATACTGGCACAACACATGCTCACTGGTCAATCGTACGTTAATCGAACATATTTTTTGACACAACCGAAAAAAAAAACTGAATGCACTCACACCAAAATCCCAACACGCAACGTCAATGTTTTCAAATTTGGAAAATAATAATGATTGTCATCAAAATAAAAATAAAAAAAATACGAAAACAAAAAGTGTCGCGACAGACGTCCGCTTCGGACGCGGCGCGAACCGATACAGCATATTAATAGCGGGTGGACACGGACGGAACGCGCCGACGGCGATTTCATCTCAATCTTCCCCGTCGAAACGAGACAGTAACATGACAATAAACGATTGTAAAACGTCTTGTGCGAAAGAGACGACGCTTTTCTCATTATGCGCCCGTCGATGCTGACATTTCAATCGCGCCGTCCCGCTCGCTCGGAAAGTTATTTCCGTACAAATTATACGCGGCCGTATTTGTGCGCCGTCCTTTTCTGGCGCGGATAGTGCTAACCAGATAATGTCTTAATCGCATTTTCTTAGCGCTGACTGATGCACTAACATAAACAATGATAATTCATAAATTTGCAACGATGATGGTGGGATTTTTTATTGTTTAAGCTGAGATTTATCAATTTGATTGAGATTTATCATAATGATAAATATGGTGGGAGGCATGTAATCATCATTAGCCTATATAAGTAGGTATGAATTCTTAGCTGGACAACAAATTTAGTAGCTGGAGACTGTTAAGTCCCACTGCTGGGCAAAGACCTCCCACCCCTTCCTCTCCATTTTGAGCTAAGATGGGCCTGGATAGGAGTCCACTTCCTCCCACCATCTAGCCTATTAACGGTCCTGAAAATCTCTCTAAACCTATTCTTCAACAAATCTTATTAGTCACTTGTATTTTATTAAATTAGGGCTATTAGAAATAAAACTATTTTACGGATTTTATCGCGTGTATTTACTATTTTTATTTTCCCGACATTAAATTAGGGCTATGGTAAAAAGCTTTAATATTTTAATACTTTAAACGCGATTCAAATTCTAGCCTAAAAGATTGATAAACCAATGAATGTCAGTGAAACTAAAATAACACAGGAAACGAAAAACGTTAAGATTAATGATAATTTAAAGAGAAAAAAGTTGGCTTCCAAATGACATAACTTATCTGAAACCTACTTACATCTATTTGTACAAACATCATAAAAATATTTCTGAGCTATAAATATTAAGTAAAAGTTTATGTTGTATGAAAACAGTGTTATCAGAGACACAACAAAGTCTGGAAGATTATCAAACATGGGATCAGAAACGGAAAGCGGTTGATTTAATTAAAGATACCATTATTGTTTGTTAATTACGACTTCTGTCACTTTTAAGGAGATCCTTCTGACTAAACATTATGACCCGTTCGCTAACCACCTTAAATCTCTTAAAAAATACTGGTTTCAGCCATAAGAAAGCTAAAATGGTTAGCAGATATTTGAACTAATAAAACTAATATCGATAAACCATTGAGTAAGAGGTGTGCTGAATCTACAGGAGAAAGTTAATTTTAAAATTTAATATAATTCGTAAATATTGAATATATTGAGAAGTCTATAAGAGTAAAAATAATTTATTTAGTAGGATGAGAAGTCTACAGTGGGATAAGATGTTAAGATTTGTTTTGTGACCTTAGACAAATCTAAAATACCTATAGGTATTGCAGACATCAAACAAAATTGTAACTTTCATGATACTTGCCTAAATAACCTTACCATAAGACGACAGAATCTGGAGAGGTAGCTGCTTAGTTAAGTTATAAAGATATTTGAAGCAAAACGAAGAAGATAACCAAATTGTAACCCAGGAAGTAAAGAGTTAACTCATAACCAATTTGATCAAAAGAAAAAAGAAGTGAAAAGCATTGTGGCACTTCGAAAAAAAACAACATGCAACATATATGTCTGGAAACAGACTAAATAATTATCTATTTGTGGAGTGTATGGTAAATACTCGATGAGCTCTTGTTTGCTGTGGTGACTACTGCACAAATGTTTGTCCAGAGATGACAGCGCGCTGACGACTCAACCAATTCACTTATTCTGGGAAACTATGGAAATATTCCCTGGTCACACATAAAACTTGGACTACTTTTGCCTTGGACGGAACACAAATACCCTCGAGATGAACTCTCTAATGGTTGGGGATGAGCATCATCCAAATTGGGTGTGACGAGGAATTTCTAATGAAGACTTGGAGGCTCGTGGTTTTGGTAATGTTAACAAAATTAGATGGAAGTATTTATGAGATATTTTGTTGCTTGATTACTCCACATAAAGTCGCTGATCTTAATGTCTTGTTCTTTGTGTGATCAAGTCCATTTCCTTGAGAACCTTTTGTGATTATCAAAAGGATATTTACTTGTTGGGAAACTTGTTAATATCTTAAATAAAACAAGTTGATTGCTGTAACGTGTCTCTTTGAATGACAATCATGTAAAACCTGCTGAATTAAAAATACAATACATCATCACACCTGTATTCCCCGAAGGGAAAGGCAGAGGTGCACTGTAGTGCACCCACACTTCGCCGATGTATTTTTGTTCCAATGTAATAGGGGGCGAGCATATTGCCATTATGCCGGGCACATTCCCCTCAATACGAGGGAGATTTGGGCTATAGTCCACCACGCTGGCCCAGTGCAGGTAGTGAACTTCACACGCCTTTCTATAGACGTGCAGGTTTCCTCCCGATGTTTGCTTCCACCGTTCAGCAAGTGGTAATCATTGTTGAAAATGACATTCGCTCATGAAAATTATCTCAGAGGTGCGGGCCCGGGATTTGCAAAGCTTGCACGGACAAGTATACAAATATCTTACTGGAGATAGTTCACGTGTAAGAAGCAGCTAGTGAAGATGGCGTCTGACTATTCGCCATTTTAAAGTACCATTAAGTGCAGACCTTCCTTTAAAGGAACTAAAAACTATGAATTAAAATAAAACTATTTTACGGATTCTATCGCGTTTATTTACTATTTAATTTTCCCGACGTTTCGGCTGCTTTACAGCAACCATGGTCACGGGGGGACTGAGGTGTT
Organism: Ptilodon capucinus; assembly: GCA_914767695.1. Taxonomy (NCBI): domain Eukaryota; kingdom Metazoa; phylum Arthropoda; class Insecta; order Lepidoptera; family Notodontidae; genus Ptilodon; species Ptilodon capucinus. The sequence continues at coordinate 3,674,290 of OU611831.1, forward strand.
GGACGTCCTGATATCATAGTTTATAACTGGGTACCCTCATATTTAGTTGTTGTTTGCGGACCGATCCACGCAGAAAGTGCTCACAGTGTCTTGAGGTCTTGCAATGGTACGCTTGGTTTTGGATTTAATCATATTAATTACTGGATCCCAATAACTGGATCCCAAGTAAATAAACGCGTTATAATCCGTAAAATAGTTTTATTATAATGTATAGTATTCGCGTAAACAATATAAATACTATGAAGTCTGCTTTCACAAGATATGTAAGTTAACATACAGTACTTGGTGTCACGAGTCAGAACAAAAAGCCCAAAGTACTTATACAGAATATACTATCACTTACAAAGGAATGTTTCTGTCTGTCTGTGCGTGAAATCCCGTCACTCCCCATAGGTTCCGTATGAATCATGCATCAGTTGTCCGAACTGGTAACCGAACCAAAGTGCAATGCATGTCTTAATGCACACAATAAAAACACCAAACGACGCAGCGTAGAATGTGACAGTAACATCTTCACGAGAACGTATTAAACTTAACTTAAATACAATCATCAAACAAAAAAGCAACTTAAAAAGTCAATGTAAAGTTCAATTTTATGTAAAAAGTGTCTGCAAAAGGATTTCAGAATCAAACTCGTTTCGTTACGAATGAAATGTTCGGTGAGAAAAAAGGACGGGGATACAAAAAGCAGGTCCAGTCGAAAGCTCAAAGGACTTGTGCTATATTTTGTTTCCACTGAGCGAGATAACTTGATCATCATCTTCAATTATCAAATGTATGAAAGCAATTTCAATAGTAACTAAATAGACCTTAAAACTGTGACTATAAAGTCAAGAATTGTATCATATAATTGCGTATACGACGTTTCGCTCTGGGAAGAATGTAAAAAGAACAATTTACTAGTTCGTCTGGCATAGAGAGAGATAGCGCGCGATGTCGCGTACGAGTGAAAGGGACGGCCGCCAACCGGAGCGGAGTCGGAGGCTGTGTATTTTTTCTGAGTTATTATGCCGGTTCCGATCATTTAATTAAGACATTTTGTGCATTTATAATGAAATAACAATATGAGTCAACGTTACCCACCACTTTATAAAATGGTGCCGTGAAGTTGACCTGTTGTTGCATATTGATTATGCTTTTTGATTTTTTTTAACATGGCGATGTATCTTTTTTAACCAACTTCAAAAACGAAGAGTTTACAGCTATCAGTAACGGATTCGAAGACATTAACCGACAAATTAATAGATTGTGTTTAATAAATTTATTAATTAAATGTCATTAAAAATGATGTACTGTGTAGAATTAGGTAGTAGTATGAACGTGAATGAAGCGAAAGAGGTATGTCAGGATCGTAAGATGTGGAAAACGGTAGTCTCGGCCTACCCCCGTAGGACACATGGCGTGATTATATGTAGTATGTAAAAAAGTATAAGTTGAAAACTCTACCTTTAAATGAAGAAATCTTGTTACCGTTTGCGAACTTCTCATGTTTTTTTTTTCTATAGACATGCAAGTTAGGTATAATGGCACCACGATGTCCTGCACCAGTGCACCTCTGTCCATCCAGTCGGTGAATACAAGCGTGATGATAGTAGTATACTCCGAACCGAGTACGTTATTGTGTAACGTATTGCGAGTCGTTGTTGTGGTCGTTTTATGATATATAGTTATTGCTCTGTCATAACATTGCCATGGACCCATTGGGGCGACAAGACGCGCGCGTTACCAGTACCAAAATGAGCTCTATAACATTACACATAAAGATCGAATTGCTTTGGTAGACCCACACGACCCTGACGCACAAATCGCGCGCGCCGTCAATGACATTTCCTTAAAGAATGAGCTTTTTCTTTGAGTCCATACAGTTTGTTTTGGTTTTAGCAAAAAAATGCAGGCCTCATCTCAGCGGCTCAGTCTGCTTGGTGTTTAAAGCTCTCTCAGCTAATAGAATTTTTGTCAATACTAAAACAGACTGTTTAAAAAAAAAAAAAAAAATTCTCAACGATATGCCATCGCTGTCGAAGGCGAATTCAGTCGTATGGGCGCTTGGTTATTGTCTCAGCCATTCAGTATTTATGCTTATATATTATAGGCACAGAGTACATTTTCAAAAGTTCAAGTGAATCCGCTCGCCCCAATGTGTTCAGGGTGTAACGATTCTAAAAATAATACCCGCGAGAGATGAGCAATTTCACAAAACTTTTGTCGGAATGATGCGGGATTCTGTGGGATTGTATGGGATTCTGCGGGATACATAAAAATAAATATCACCAAACAACACACACTCATCGTATGATGCCAAACAAAGCAATGCTGGTACCCATAGGTACAATAAACTGAGGAAGATCGCACTTACAACCAGACCAGAAGGAATTCCGAAACGACAATATCCAAATTTACCACAGAATCGAATCCGCAATCACCAGGCCGAGCAGCGTACACTCAAACCACTACCCCAAGTCGGCATTGATATTATCGTAATCATATAAATTACTTTAACAATTCAATAAATAGGCTTTGTTTATTGTTCTATGTTTTACTGTAAATGCACCCAGTCCATTGTAGACACCAAAATGTTCTTCCACTGCTCATCCTATTCGCCAAACACGCAATAACCGTACAGCGGGTATGACTGTATTTATAGGGCCTAAAGTTAAACAAAGTTGCCTTATTACGGCGGAAACATAGGTCTCCGCGAAGAATATTAATTCTGTCTAATCCGTAGACTTACCTTACTAGAGATAAAATGGCTATCTTCCATATTGGAGTCCCAAAACCCATGTGAGTTCACCTTGTACTAAGGACATAGCTGACAGATCAATAATTCCAATATAAATTTTGACATTTTGGTTATTCGTAAAAACTTCTAACTTGTACTAATGGCTCGCAAACCATCGCTTACCTCTGAAAAAATAAATGTTTAGACCACTACTAGTTAATTGTAATCTCTCTACGTGTTATTATAGATAGGTACATCCTGTGGCGAACCCAATACCTCGACACTTCCACCAGTCGCTACTAGATGGCGCGACTGTAGACACATCGCAATTCTACGCGTTCAAGAAATTATCCGCAATAAAAAGTACTATGAAAATCCTAGCTCGCGGTAATGTGGTATGGTTCTTCGGTAATGAGGTATGGTTCTTCGGTATGGTACTTAGTAGGTAGCAGGTAGGTACGCTACAAATTAAACAGAACAGAAAACTTTCCTAAGTAATAAGCAATATGTACACCTGAGTATTTGCTTACAAAGCAGTTTCATCGTGGGAGCACTGAGAAAACATCTGTACAATTATATAAAAATGTCTCATCTTTCGAGAAACACGAGGGAAGATACAAAAAAACCGGCCAAGTGCGAGCTGGACTCGCGCACCGAAGCTTACGTACCAAAGCACCGAGCATTAGGTACTCTAACGAAAAGATAAACTGGATAGAGAGACAAATTTAACTTTGCAGTTGGTATACTGGTGAGCCCATACAAAGTAACTACAAAATAAGTTTATAATCGCAAAAACAACGTATTCTAGCAAAAAAATTACAGTTTTCGGATTTTTTCCTTTATTTGTGCTATAAGACCTTGCTTCTTGCCAAATTGCATGATTCTAGGTCAATGGGAAGTACCCTATAAGTTTTTGATTTCCGTGCAAATGTACTGAAAATGCAACATAAACAACCGTATCTTTTGATTGCGTTAACCTAGAACTTTGATTTTTTTAGTGCACCAAGGGACCGCAGATTTAAGTCTCTGTGATAAATTTCAACTCGACAGACATACGGCCAAGAAAGTGATCCTATAAGGGTTCCGTTTTTTTCCTTTTTAGCTACTGAATCCTAAAAATAGCATATAGCAAAAGCATCGTTGGCCAAATGGTCGAACACACGCTTTGCAATCAAAGCATGCAGGTTCAAAACCTTCGCTCCTCTGGGTTTGCGAATCACATTTTCATCTGAGATTATCACTTGCTAAAACAGTGAGGAAACCTGTACGTTTGTACCTGTACTTAACTAGTTCTCGATAGATGCTGTCTTATAACTCGCACTGGGTCAGCTTGATGGACTTTGGCCTAACTCCTCCTCGCATTATGGGGAGGCCCGTACCCCAGTAGTAGCCATAATTTCAGGCTTGATGGCACATTTATTACTTGTTAGAAAATTTAGAGAATTGAACTACCTATGCGGTCGAATATTTTGCGATAGAAACAAAAAAAATGGCGGTTTTTCTAGAAATTCCGGCAGCTGATTCTAACATATATTTATCTATAGTGTAACCCTTAAAATCAGCTCATTCTCACGCATGGTAACCGGTTTCGAAAATAAGTTATCAATTTTATTAGAAGCCAGGAATATAAAGGTTTTGGATGAGTAAAAAGAAAAATAATTCTATGAGAGTCGTGTCACAGAACGAGTGGAATTTATGTTAATCGAGTAAATGGATATAAAAGACTTCGGTGTACTTTCCGAGCTTTATTAGGGTTCCTTATGCACAGTGGGATAATAAAAAATACTGACTAAGTTATTTTTAAACGATATATTGTATAGTTGGTCTTTTTGGAAATACGATGGCCTAATATTTCTAATCTATAGAATTATTTAAAGATTTTTGTCATTACCCAAAACAAATTAAAGAGGCTCACTCTTCAACAATATGTCAACTTGTTGAAATGTCGCATGGTCGCGTGCTTTTTGCTGGAGACATTGATTTTTTATTTTGATTTAATCTTTATTTACACAGAGTATATTTTCATTAAAGTCATGTCGATTCGCTTGCATAAGTATGTTATAGCAGGGTACCCAGTTATTAACTATGACATCAGGACGTCTAACACCTCAGTCCCCCCATGACCATGGTTGCTGTAAAGCAGCCGAAACGTCGGGAAAATAAAATAGTAAATAAACGCGATAAAATCCGTAAAATAGTTTAATTTCAATAAGTATGTTATAGTTATAAATATTAATTATAAAACAATGTATTAGAAGAAATTCAAAGTAATTTAAAATTATACGGTATTTCATTGAAACGATGGAATAATTTGAACTTGTATCCCTTACGTTCAAGGCGTTCTTGCCCACGAAGCTACCACTGCGTAAGAATAAAACATATGATATTATACGGAACACTCAACAATCCAGTTACAACTCGCACTTAAACATAATCTCTTATTTCTAAGAAATTCAATGATTATAGTATGTATTCTGAACGTGCCTACGTGTCTTTTCTAGTAATAAGTAATAGTATCCTAGTGAAATGAGTATGTACAAAGATATTTCATTACTTAAACTAACTACTAGAATCGATAGTAAACTTGCTGACAAATTTTTTTTTAGTAAACTTATGTAGAACTTTTTTATAGTCCACAAAAAAGCATTAGGTCAGAATACGTATCCTTTCGTAGCCTATATCATGTCCTATTCTTGCAACCTAAGCCAGACCGCGTAGAGATAAGATGTATCTCTTTTAACTGTCAGATTCGTCGAGAAAATAACGTCACACCGAGCCATGTCCAGTACAAGAAGCTCGAAGTGACGTCAATTTCTTGAAAAATCTGATAGTTGAAGGAGATAAAATTTATGTCTACGCCGGCCTAGAGGGGAGGACTTTGCTCAGTAGGCTGCAAGCCTACTGAGCAAAGTCCTCGCCACCGGCCCCAATTCTGGGCCATTTTAAAAAAGAAAAAAAACCCGCCAAATGCGAATCGGACTCGCGCACGAAGGGTTCCGTATCATTATTTATAAAAAAAACGGCAAAAAAATCACGTTTGTTGTATGGGAGTCCCCTTGAATATTTATTTTATTATGTATTTGGTATTTGTTGTTATAGCGGCAACAGAAATACATCATGTGTGAAAATTTCAACTCTCTAACTATCACGGTTCATGAGATACAGTCTGGTGACAGACGGACGGACGGACGGACGGACGGACGGACGGACAGCGAAGTCTTAGTAATAGGGTTCCCGTCTGGGTACGGATTCCTAAAAACAATTTACATATGTACCAATTTCCTTACTAATAAAAAATCCTTTTCATCGTAAGGGCACTTTGATTGGAAAAGTACTTACCAAATTGATTTACCTTACAAAATCTATTTTTGAAATATATAGTAAAACTCAAATGATAATCAAATATAAGGACACCACCATATTACGGCCAAGTCAAAAAAAAAAAGAATTGAAAATGACAAATAACTTCTTAACCCGATAATGCTGTGACTAATCGATGGTTCCCGAGATGTAATTAATAAAACATACTATATTGACATGGCGGCGGTGTCGGCCGCGGTGGGGTTCCCAATAAAGCCTATTTGGATTTATTTAGTGTTTCCTAAAAAGTACTGGTGAGTACAAAGATTTCTATTTTCATTCCTCTTGAAATAAAAAAGTAGCCGTCTTGGGACGCCTGGTAGATGTGAAACCTATGCTATTTAGAGCAGGTAGAGAGAGAGAAGCGTCGTAGCGGCGAGTGAGCGGAGTCAGCCGGTGGATGGAGTCTAAGCGGCGGAAAGAACCGATGAGCCACGGAGCTGCTCGAAGTTTTCTCATCACGGTATCGCGGTATCAGCAGTAAATCTCACTCGCCAAGCGCGCCGTTAGATGTTTCATATCAATAAAAATAATCCTTGAGTCACTATTCCAACTTGTATAATATGTTTAGGCCCAATACGATGCTCACCGTTTTTTTCGCCGCAGCTAACGTGGTAATACATATGAATTATCTGTCAAATAAAGGCTCAAATTAATTATTATATTGGGATTTATCCACTATCTTTATCACTGTCATCACCCATTTTTATTTATTATGTCTATTTATTGAATTTGCCCTTGCTATTAAAAAATGGGTCTAAACAAGAGATAGGTCACATAAATTAAAAAAAAAACATATGTGCTTTATTTAAACGAGGTACTTTACACCTATCCTTTCTACCTACTGAGTAGAATAGGTAGACTACAGGATCATAGGTGTAAAAAGCAATGTACATATCAAAACACTTTTTCAGCTGATTGAAAAAGGAGGAATAAAATTTTATAATTTATTCAATTAAGTTCCATATTATTTTACTAGTAAATATATACATTTGAAGATTGCATTCGCGAAATTATAAAAATAGCATCTTATTACACAATATCAACGATTTCGGAACACATAAATCAGTTACCATTACACCACAACAAAGAAAAACGATCGCAAATTTAATGATTCAATACAATTTACCAACAAAGTATGGAAATAGGTTCCGTGCAAGGATTCTGCACCAACTTATTTGTTCTGGTGGTCTACCACGGGTTTATGCGTTGGATTAGAGAGGCTAACGTTAAAAGTCATCGTTAAAATTCTCTAATGGCGGCGCAATAACTAGTAACTTTGTTATTAATTAATTTTGATAGAAACACTTTCATTATTTCTTTATGGATTAACTGAAACGGAGGATTTAATACCTTTATTCTTTGTCATATATATTTTTATGTTTAGAGGTAAGTGACCTAAGGATAATAATTGATTTGAAGAAATATGGAAAGAAATATGGCGCCACTGATTATTTTTAATGTAGCTTTGTAAATGTATTATTTCTATAATCTTATCTAGATGGTTGTAATTGAAATTTAAATTTCAGTTGCTAAAGCTAACATAATATTGTGAACATAGGTAATCGCTACTGGAGTTTAGTAGTTTTCTAAAAGTATTTAGTAGATTTTGGAAAAAAAATTGATTATGCTAAACCTGATCCTCAAGAGCTAATTAATCGATTGTTTCATCCAACGAATTGTCCAAACTTATTGAAACACATACCAGATATCCGGAATCGCAACGGGCGACTTTCATATAAATTAAAATGTATTTCCGAGAAATTGCGTTTCTGTGCGCGACAGTACTCGTCGGTTCACGCACAAACTTTGCTTCCAAATATAAAAAAATATCGGGTAAGGATCCAGCTGCGCGATTTATGACTTTATATCACGTTCTCTCCCTCGCACTTACTAATCACGTATCAAGCCATCCTTGTCCCTCAATCCTGTGCTATCTACCATTGCGTTTGGTCCATGCGTGAGGATTGGTAATGGATTTTTCAAATATTAAGATGATTCAATAAAGATACAAGCTATTTGTGTCCTAAATAATGCTCTAATCATACCGAGAAGTCGTCATAAGCTAAATAAAACATAGGATGTCATAGTTTTTACAAGAAATTGATAAAAGTTTCAAGTCAAAAAAGTCGAGTAAAGAATTTACCGATCCGTGTTTTCAGGGCGTTATTTTTAAAGCCCCAGACACACTGCGGCGTCAAATGCGTGGCTCGTTGCTAGTACAAAAAAAAAACTATATGACAATATAGATATAAAAATATTTTTTGGGGCTTTTAAACGATGTCATCATGCGTATATATTAGATCACGCTGTTGAGGTGTGTGCTTGTTCTACGACTCAAAACTTTGACGCCCCAATGTACCCTAGGATTTATATAGAGCGAGTTTTCCAATGGACAACCAGTTACTTTTTTTTTTTATTCGGAAAACAAGCAGTGGTAAATAAACTTATATTTAAGCTATATAAAAATCTAGACACCATTAAAATGTTTTCGCATATGTTTGGATGAATGCATGTTCGTTACAGAGATTACTAGATTTAAAGGTTAATCTATGTATCCACCTGTTTCAATCAAAACACCATTTAAGAACTACACAGTCAAAGAACCATTAAACCAAGATTTCAATAGTTCTTTTTTAGGGTTCCGTACCCAAAGGGTACAACGGGAAACCTATTACTGAGACTTCGCTGTCCGTCCGTCCGTCTGTCACCAGGCTGTATCTCATGAACCGTGATGACCATGATGACCGTGATGACCATGAATTTTCGCAGATGATGTATTTCTGTTGCCGCTATAACAACAAATACTAAAAAACAGAATAAAATAATTATTTAAGGGGGCTCTCATACAACAAACGTGATTTTTTTGCCATTTTTATAGATATTGGTACGGAACCCTTCATGCGCGAGTCCGACTCGCACTTGGCCGGTTTTTAAATTATGTGGCTTAGAGTTAAACAAATCAAGTTCAGGGAAGACTACCAATTTGTTTATCTCTTTGGATGACCTAACAAAGAATGAATTTTGTCTATAGTTTGAGGTGCACTAAAGATATCCAGATACATACATACATATACTCACGCCTGTATCCCATGGGGTAGGCAGAGACTACCGTTTGCCACACGCTACGATCCTGACATACCTCTTTCGCTTCATCCACAGTCATACATCCTTTCATGCACTTCCGTCGGTTAAGGGTGCTACGGACTTGACCTTTCTGGAAGAGACCGTTAATCTGGTCGTGAAAGGTCCTTCTCGGGCGCCCTCTTCCGACATTTCCACTCACGTTTGCCTGGTATATTTCTTTAGTCAGTCTACCTTCATTCATCCTCTCTCCAGATATGCATATAATATGCATCTATCTGCAATAATATTTACGGATGAAATAAAACATAGTTTCCCGTTACATGCAATTCATTACCAGGTAACAAGATACTGCAGGATGTTCGACGTTTGCAGGAATATAGCAATCAAGCGAACCAGACTCTGAAGTCCTTTCTGATCAATATTAAGCCCCCGGCACACTGCTGCGTCAACGCTTGCGCGGCAAAATGTTTGCTAATGCCATAACGAACTGTGTATCATCATCATGATCATCATCCGGTGTCAGTCCACTGCTGGACGTAGGCCTCTCCCAAGATGCGCCACTGAGTCCGATCTTCGGCTCTTCTTTTCCAGTCACTGCCCACCGCTTTGCGTATATCGTCGCTCCACCTAGTCACAGTGTCAACTGTATATCAATGTGCCTAACTAAAGGTTAGATTTCTGTGGTATAAGCAACGCCCGCACGCGTCAAAAATCGGTCTCGCTGTCAATGTCATTGCGTTGTATAATAAACTTTTTCAATGTGTCAATACAGTTCGTTGTGGTATGCCAAAGAATTAGACGCGCGAGGGCTGACGCGCTAGTGTGTGTAGGGCCTAATTAGTCATAAAGTCTTGTCTATGGAAACTTATTAAGAATGAATTTCCGCTTCCGTGAATATTCTTGTTTTATGTCTGTAAACAATCTTAGATGAACTAAACCTTTATAGGTTTTCATATTCCCTTGCGCATGTACTAAAAATACAACATAAACAGCTGTATCCTTTGATTAGAACTCTGATTTTTTTACAGGTCCAAGGGATTGCAGACTTGGGTCTATGTAATTTATTTCAGATTGATACCACCATGTGTTCCTGAGAAAAAGGGTCTTGATAGACGGACAGACATACAGTCACACCGACGGACAACAAAGTGATCCTTTAGGGTTCCATTTTCATATTGGGTGATGAAAGTGATAAAGATCGCAGATTATTTAATCTACGATTGATGCCTTTAAGCCAACAGTGCCAACACCTAGAAAAGCGTACATAATAGAGTGATGTTTATACTATGTAGTTCTACTTCTAAAGTACATCCGAAATCTTTGACATTGACAGAAGTGAGAATATTAATTGATTCCAAGTTGAATCTTTATGCTATGGAAATAAGATCGAAATTAGAAGGAATCATCGTATTCTTTAAAAAGTTTAATAAGTGACTCTACCATAATGTTATACGTCCGCATAGAGTCGATGGTCGACGGTCGCTAGTCGCAAGAAGTTATTGTTTTTGGTATTGCTAGAGACTACTTACTGTTCTACCTTTTAGTCTATGGATACTATGGATGTTAGAGTAGGTAAAGGAGTGTCATATGGGTATTGAAAAAGTGTCCGTCGAAACGCATGATTAGTAGTAATCCATAATGGCACTTACTTAATTATTGCAGGGGGGCGTCGATAGGTCATTTATCGACTCCAACGCCACTGTGGAAGGTTCTTGAACTACTAATTATTATGCATTTCGAAGGACACTTTTTCATTTTCTTCCCATAGGAGATTGCCCTCCTTTAATTCTACCCTCTATACTTTAGTCATAGTTACCTTGACAGTAAAAAAAAAATTACAATTAATAGTCTCGGAGGAAAATCAGGTTATTTCATAAAATACCAGCGGAGCGCACCGGGGATTTGAACCTGCACACTTAACTCGATCAAGTTACCAAGCTTTAAAAAACCAGTCGTTATACACTTCTTAATCCAGGGGTCTGAATTAAATAAAATGTTTATTCCCAATGGATTTCACAAATATAAGAAAAACGTGTTTGTCCGTGACGCTGTATCGGGGCTCACTGTATCTACTAATTATCACGTCCGAGCCAGGCGATAGAGATATTTTTGTTTTTTTACTGCCTACCCACTTAATAACATTCTTCACGCTGTGGAATACAGTGGTATAGAGCTGATCGGTAAGTATTGATACTAAAAATATTTGATAGGCTTGTTTAATTTTTGGAACAAATTATTGGCGCACATGGTGCATAAACAGGATCCCATAGAATAAGTTCGTCGTACATTTGGTTTTATTTCGCATTGTGAACTGATCTTTTAGCATCTTCAGTGCGGAACAGGCACATATAGACCCGCCGCCGCGGCGCTTACGATTGGTGCTAACTATAACTCTCGGAAAGGTCGTTCGGGGCGCATGTCGACCTGGCCGTCGCACCAGATCATGATGTCTTTGCCGCAGCTAAGGTGCTAAGTAGGTGCATTCTACAATTTTAAAAAATAAAATCTCTATCATTGTATTTCTTTGCTTTTAATCCATATTTCTACTTACAGGTACATAGATAGACTTCTAAATGTCAACTTAAAGGCAGAAAAAGATGTTCATACTTAAACTAAAAATACAATCAATGTCGTCTCCATAACATTGTTGTGCGCACCCTAATGCTCTCGTCGCCAGCGGTCATCTCAACGGGCGGAAGTCTACCAAAACCGTTCATTTCGAGATTTCGAACCAACTCCCAGAGGTTTTTTTTCCCACTCAACTCAAATCTTCCCGGAAAGTTTACGGCCTTTAAAAAAAAGAATGGGCTTACGGCCTTCTTGTCTATGGGAATGCTTATTTGCGTATACAAATAAATTGAGCAATTTCAGATTTTGTAAAGCTAAATATTTATTACGACCATTATTGTTATTAAGTAAGTAGATTTATTTACTATTTATTTATTTACGTGTACATTTATTATTTTCTTTCTGAGCGTTGTAATCATTTATAAAACAAACGAAGGATTATTATAATTATGAACATTTATTTATTTGAAATAAAACTATTTTACGGATTTTATCGCGTTTATTTACTATTTTATTTTTCCGACGTTTCGGGGTTTATTCAAATTATAATTCACTATTTCAGAACTAAGACTAGTGCAGCGCCATCTAGTACACAATTAAATAACAACGCACTACAGTAAGTAACTAGACGTGTATCATTTGTATTAGTACCAAAATATATACTAGATGGCAGTACCTGTTAAACGCATTTGATGTTCCATTAGTTTTCGGATTTAACTATAGATGGCGCTTATATAACCCGACCGCTTAAAGAATCCCGTTCTTGTTAATTCATTAGCGTTTTGAACGGCATTCCCGTTTCAGTCGGTTGATAGTAAAAGTGATGGAGTCAATACAGTCGAAGCTTGTACGTGTCTATGGCCATAACGGATTTCGGAGTGTTGCCATTGATACAGAAATTGCCGTATGACATGGTAATTTAATTAAAACATGAGAAAGGTCTTAAATAAGTGTTTTGCGATATGTAGTGATATGACATATGTCATTTATCTTAGTTCTGCTGAATAAAGCCATATTGGTATTATAATGGTTTTTATATTTTAACAATTTATTCAGCAGAACGAAAATAAATGACATATGTCATATCACTACGTTCTCCTGAGCTACAAAATAAAATCCCGGTAGCAGTCCGGGAGCCTTCGATCTCGGGCAGACCGTTGCAGGACCTGAGACACTGCAGCTGGAGAAGACACTGAGTCTACGTATTCATCACGGTACATACTTAGGAACATTACATAAAAATTATTAAAGATTAACGGATTGTTGTATTATGAAGTGTTTATTTTTACTTGTATAGAAAACACACTATGTAACTTATTTCACGGATACACCATGATACGGCTGAAAAAGGACTGAACACTCTTGAAACTTCATAAACTTATTTGTGGAAAAGGAATCGCATATTTACTTGTGTGATTATTTGTGTGATTTTTATTTACTTCTGTTTCAAAAAAATGAAATTGAAGTGTGAATCGTGATGATGTAATTGTTAAGTTAAGCCATCAATTAAATTATACAAATATGCTCCGTATGGGTAAATATTATACAACGAGATACGGATCGGACGTAATTCACGAATCACCCCCATCTTTTTATTTTATTTTATGGCAACATCAAGCGTTTCGTTCCGTTCCTACGTTTAGTTGCTCTGACATTTAGGCAGTCTGTCTGTTGCCGCTATTGCTACGAAACGTGAAACGTTCGTGTCGGTTATTCGAGGGAATTCTCGTGGAAATGCTGTGAAAGTGTTTTTTACATTATTTTGTGACTGAAATTTATGTATATTCGTTATTTTATGAGTCAAGAAACATAGTGCAGTGTTTATTTGTGAATATAAGTGGACATATTTGTGTATTAAAGTGTAGCGAGGGGAACGATTGTTGCGATTACTTGAAGTACGCCGGTTTATCTTGTTGTGGTGAGTGTATGATCGATATTTACCCCCTTAAAGCCATTGTTTTATATTATTTTAGCTAATAAAATTACCTTCGCACCTTACTCGTGATATTTAAAGCATGCGGACAGCGTTAGCATTGATATTTCGATGTTTTATACGCGTTTTATACATCACATAACTTCCTCTGCTTTAAAGGAAGCTATCGTAGGTACCTATTGTTTATTTAGTTGCGTTTAAAATATCAGTTCCGGCCAATTAGATCCCTACTAGACGTTACTACTAGAACGGAATTTAATTAGACTTTTGTCATTGTTTATTTTGTATACATTAGTTGATTGACTTAAGTAATTTTGTGATATTAATAAAATAGTTAAGTTGGTAGTCCTACTTGCCTATCTAATAGGTTTGAATTGCTATTGCTTACCCATCTACCTATGTTGACTATTCAATGGGGTATAATTTCATAGCATTACTAGGTAGGTACCTATTACTTTTGTAAGGCAGTACCTAAATTACCTAGGTACCTACTTATTTCTAATTAGTTAACATTGCAATACATTATGTCATAAATTTTATAAAAACATAAGCAGTAAATAGGTGTCTAAATGCCATATTTACTTTTTAAAGTTGACCTCTTATTATATTTGTCTGACATGTGAATTGAGTAGGCACTTACCTTACTACCTACATACCTCTTGCTATGTACATATTTACTACACTATTTTGTTGAAGATATCTTTTGATGTATTCTAATAGTATTCCATTGAGCCTGATAATATTTTACTTAGTAATATAAAAAAAATGGAAGATTTAGATGCACTATATTATCTATTGCTTGTTATGTATTTCATTATTGTATCATTTTTTTTTTTTTATTAAAAAAATGGATTGCTCACACAAACAGCATTTGTCACTCTTAATTATTATTGTTATCCTTTTTTTAAATACCAGAGTAAACCCACCCAGCCAGTGCCTACTATGTATAAACTATAAATTTTAATGTTGATTCAGTTAAACTAAACTTATCTAAGTGTATTTCCATCCTTTATATGTCAGTAATATCAATCATAAGGGGTCCAGACAAATGGAGCAAAATTATCACCACATGGTACCCAAGAGATGGGAATAGAAAAAGAGGAAGACAATTTCGACGCTGGGAAGATGAAATTGTGGGAATGGCTGGCAGAACCTGGACAAGGGTGGCTGCAAGCGAGAGAGAATGGAGAAGACGGGGGAGGCCTTTGCCAAAAGGCACACAGATGCAGAAACTTAAAATTACTGATGTTTTTTATCTACCACTAACATTATATAGCATCTGACTAATCTAAGGCTAATAATAAATAATAATAAATAAATAAATAAATAATAAATATCAAGATGTCAGTACTTTTAGTGGTTGTATTGCAACAGATTCAACATTCTCCTCCGGTGAAGCTGTAAAGGCCAACTCACGGCCAACAGCGTAGTCCATTCAAAAAAAAAAAGATTTAACATCATTGTAATTATTTTTATGTGAAAATAATGCATCCAGACTATTTAATCTATTTAAAACAGTATGTTAAAACAATCAGTATCACTGCCTGCATTGTATGGACTCAAATTAGCTGACAATTGTGCAGGATAAAGACAAAGCTTTTAAAGTAAAACCACACCATTTAAGACAGTAGCTAAACTGTTTTATTGACAGATCTAACATAGAAATATCGGAAAGGACCACACACAACAACTAAATATGAGGGTACCCAGTTATTAACTATGACATCAGGACGTCTAACACCTCAGTCCCCCCGTGACCACGGTTGCTATAAAGCAGCCGAAACGTCGGGAAAATAAAATAGTAAATAAACGCGATAAAATCCGTAAAATAGTTTTATTTCAATGTATAGTATTCGCGTAAATATAAGAAAACAATATAGATCTAACATAGTAACCTTCACCTTATTTTAATGTAGGTACCCACATATTGTTGTGATTATACTTTAAGACAAACAAGCATTATACAATATTGTACAAACCTTATTTAAATCTGCCCATGGCCATTCTCTCTCAACCTGATTCGGAGACTGTATGAAATAATTGCACCTTGGCATTATATCTATCTACATTAACAAAATTAAAATGTCTGTTTGTAATGTCATAATAACAGGGCCCTAAGACTGCTAACACTATTGTTGTGGAGTTGCTATGCCTCCATTTTTTATGTCATAAAAGTTACATCTTGTATCGATGGTAACTATCATATGGCTAGTCAAATGGCATAAATGTGACAATATTTAATGTCTATACTGCTCACCACAACCGAAGGTGTTAGCAGACTTGGGGCCCAGCTTATCACTAAATGCATTTGAAAGTATAAACAGTACCTACCTACCTACCTACTTATAACAAGAAAAATCTTTACAATCTTTATCTATCTAGGTACTTGTTCTTGGTATTCTCTGGAAAGGTTGGACCGATTTTGATGGCACATAAACGATTCATTTTCTGAATTATCCGCAGAGCCGTAGCAATGTAGATCTAATAGTAGATCTATATAATGTAGATCGATAATCTTAGTAAAATGGTCACGAGTTTGCGCGATATTTGCGTGGGTTTAAAAATGGAACAGAACAGAAGGGAATAGCTAAAAGGGTTAATACAAGCCCCTCTGCTCAAGTATTAGGTAGGTTGTTGTTAAAACATAACTGTTGTAGGTATACACATAATTTAGTTAAACATGTGAAAGTAGGTAGGTAGTTCACTACGGGTAAGGTTCAGGTAAGTAGGTAGATAGATAGATAACTCTTTATTGTTCCAAGAAGTAATACACTATTGTATATGGGTGTATGTATACCTGAATTAAATAAATACCTAAAAAAAAATACTACGGATAGGTACGATATAAATTTATAGGTACAATGCGAACTAAAACAGAATAGGAATGTCAATAACCTCTATCTGTCAAATGTCACTTGAAAAGTATGGTCTGCAAAAAACTTATTTGCATATAAATAATAATAGTCTTACATCACATTTAAATAAAAAGGTTAAATAAATTAGTAGTAAATTGTCTTAATATTATATTTAATTATTTAAAGTCATAATTCGTTTTCGTTCGTCACAATATGGCGCTAAGTCGATCTCATTTGAATCGCATTATATATAAGGTAGGTATTTGTGGTAGGTGGGAATGTTTCCATTTAAAAAAACAGATCTATACGCTTGATGAAGCTCGGTTAGATCACGCGTGATAATAAAAATGGTCTATTAGCCTTGTAAGTTTACACCTATCCGCGCTTACGTCACTTTATTACTGTACCGAACTACCCATTAGCCGTATTATCCAACTGACATGCTATAATGAACGGAGGAACGAGTAAATTTTTATAAAAAAATAGCTTAGCCCGCGATATCGTTCGCGTGGAATTTAAAGTCAAAGTCAAATCATTTATTTTGTATAGCCCTGTATAGGGGGCACGTACAAATTGTCAAGTTTACATTTCTTTCCTATAATAGTACTACCGGATCGAAACGCGATCTCAACTGAGGAGAGCCGGCAAGAAACTCAGTGGGTTTACCATTTCTAAAATCGCCAAAACTTAAATCGAATACATAGACAGCTAGTTACAGCGCCGCACCAGTTTTAATCACTTCGTAAAATAATAAGAAGAAGAGTCAAGTCGTACCCGAAGTTTGGACACTACTTAAATCTTATTTTTTTACGAAATGATGAAATTAATTGGAATAAGATGATTACAGTTGTAAAATAACATGACGAATCGTAACTTCAGTAGTCAAATATGGCCGCCGAGCAATTAATAAACCAATTCATTTTCTCGTTATTTTTTTTTTTACGTGTAGGTCAAGTTCATCAGCAGATTCATATTCGGTGTTGTTATCCTGGATCTGCTTAAAATATTGGAAATTAATCCGTTTAAAATGAATTGCTCTTACTGGACATTTAGACGTAATTTGGACATAAACTTTTACAATGCAAGGTATCGTTGTTGTAAAGATAACTAAACGTTTTTTTCATGGCTACATAGGTAGGTATCTTGTCGTGGCGCCCCGATATAAGCGAAAGATGGTACACCGTCGGTTTTAAGTGGGTATACGGCCTTCTGTCGGGAATCCCACATAACCCTGCTACTTCCCCGAGGTGGCAGGGTATCCATAACGGATTTTCCGTCGTTATAAAAAAAAAAGGTACCTTGTGTGGACGATGAATTAGGAACTACACGTATCTGACACGCGACGTAAATAAGTATAAAAAGAGACATAAACAATAAAAAATTGTAAAAAAAAGTAAGAAACTACATCAAACGGTAACAATCGTGAACATTAACTATTCCTTACATGAACGGGGCAACGCCCTAACCCGTTCAACATATTTTTTTCCCTCGCGATCCGGGCTGTAGGTTCGACACACATGCGTTGTAACCGCGTCGTAAATACGCACCCAAACAATGCTATCTCACATCTGGGGCGTCTGACTCAGATGTGTGTGACGTAAAGATATATAAAATGATAGGTAACGTCTTAATATCAGTGGTGGTCGAACGCACGCCTTGCAATCAAAGTGTGCAGTTTTAAACCCCGTTTGGTTCGGGTCTGGTTTTAATTGCGAATCTCATTTTCATCCAAGATTAGTACTTGCTATGAAACGGTGAAGGAAAACATCCTGAGGAAATCTACACTACTGAGGGAACTCGACTAGTTCTCGATAGATGTGTCTGTACTGGCACCGGGCTAGCGTCGTGGACTATGGACTGAATCCTGCTCGCATTAAAAGGAGGCCGTTGCCCAGCAGTGGGACGTTAAAAAGGTAGTAGGTAGCATCTTCAGTCTGTAGTCATTTACAAAACCATCGTATGAATTCAGATTCTCCATCACTTGCATTTATCCAATGGCACAGATATGGTCCAATGGCCACCACTAACAGCTTAATTATGCACTCCATGTTTATGGCTGTGAGTTGTACTAACAGCAGAAGCCTATATTCTATCTAATCTGTGGAGAGATTGGTAAGGATAAAATTGCCTATCTTATCAATTTATGTGTCCCAATATTTATGTGTAATTTAATTTTGACTAAGGATAGAGTTGTCAGAGCAATTGTCTTAGGCCATCTAACTATCGTTGATCTCTCAATAAATTGGAGTGGATGTTAGTATGACAAAAAAACCGAGATGAGTGGAAAAAAAGGAGAAGGTAAGGCAAAAGATGACGATGATGACATCTACAGCTTACCGGAAGGTGTTTTGAGCAATCCAATTCTCATTAAAACTTTAGTCACCAAAGGTAAGTTGATTCACAATAAGGTGTTTTTGTTAACTGACATTAATTTATAGAAGCATGGTACTTACGCGTTCTTACGTACCTATCCCACTGTATCACCGAGAAAGCTGCGTACCTATGTATTACGCCTGTAGGCACTGGGGCGAGCGACTACTCTGCTTGGAAATATGACCTAATACATCATCATCATCATCATCACGCCTGTATTCCCCGAAGGGGTAGGCAGAGGTGCACTGTAGTGCGCCCACCTTTCGACCACCACCAAATGGCCTTTCGTTAAAAATTTTACTTCTTTTACTAGTGATTACAGTTTGTTTTTGTATTGCAATAATTTGGTCGCCAGCTTTTTGAACTGTGGGATTTCATGCGTCAAACTTGACTGTTTATATTTTTGCTTGTATCAACCCGAAAACTCAAGAGCTACATTGTCTTTGTCAACCTTGTTTGGTTTTCCAACAGATCTAGTTGAGTGTAAACTTAAAAACTAGTTAAACCTTTCATTTTCAATTTGTTTACTCTTTCCGCGTTGATGATTCTCGACGTTGCTGTTTGTGAGTCCAATCGTGGTTTATTTCGAAACGGTGATCTCAAAGGAGAAATGTGAGGATTGAAATCTCGGTCATTGTCATTCAGAACGGGTCATGGCTCCGCTTTTACCTTCGTCATCACGCGCGTGAAGATGCCATACATGGTGGGACAGTTTAGCCGAGTCCGCTCAATGTTTGTGTGGCTCGTTACGTTACACCCTTGTTGGGAAACACGGGTGATTTCATCGTTGTAACGAAATTAGCAGGATTCATTGATTAAATAAAAAAAACAACATCGCCCGTTTTGTAGTAGACTGTTGTGATAAATTTCCAGTTCGTAGGACACTTAAAATGTCGTTGTAGCTGGTTTGTAGATGCAACAATATTTTCCTCAAAAAAAGTATGAACGCGGTCATAACAATAAAAGCGACGTAGATATCTTGGAAAGTAAGAAATAAGAATGCTTTAAGTATACATACTTTCAACCATATAAGAAGTATGCAGAGAATAAACTCAGTTCAACCGGACATAATGGTGTATTTTGCCCACCCATTTATCTGGGCTATTGTTTAACCAGATCCTTTTTGCGTCACGCTTTACGCAAGTCCCTGTCGTATTTTACTCGGCCGTATTCATAGGTTGACACGACAAATAAACCATTCATGTGGAAATTAAACGGTTTAACGAGCCAGTGAACTCGAAAAAAGTGTAGTTGAATGAAAATAGATTCAGTATCTTTTCGTGTTAGAACTGATGGAATGCGTAGGCGCGCGCGGTTAGAACCTTAGAACCTTGTAGTGTTCCAAAATACCTTTTGCCAAAAACGGTACAAATTTTATGTCAGCTCAAAAAGTCTCACAAGACAATCTTTATTTAGAGTGTTAGCAATTAACCAAATCATTTTTAATATGGTAATAAACGAATGCTAAAAAACGCATGTGAAACCCATCGTCAGGAAAACAATGGAGTAGAATCAGCGCGATCTTGATAATGTAACCTCTGTTTTCGGTTTCTGCGAAAGGGGCCAAGTGCGACAGTAAACGGTGCACGACGACCATCTAAACTTAATCCCTGGGAGACACGACTTCTTTCCCTTTTATTACTTCCATGTGGGAGGTATCGCAGCTCAAACGAAACTGGCACAGGTGCATAATGTGTCCAGTTTAATACGACCTGCGAGCTTTAACAGTTTACTTCTAATGATTATTACCATAATGGCTCAAACAATATTACAGCGATTGTAATATAATGTTGGTTGCATCACAGGTCATTCGATTCAATTGTTTGACGTTTGTTACGTTAGTTTGCTTTGTATTATTATGTGCACCATTTGTAGCTGGTCGTAACTATTGATGATGTACCCATAATGCTGGCTCATTCATGTCACTTAGATTATTAGAATTTTCTGATCTTTTATTATTTATGTCTGCCTAGTCTCTTATCTCTTTTATTGCAATAGTCTGTATAAGCAACATTTGTTTCTTATCAAATTCGGTGATTCATCCATTTCACTTATCAACATCCATAACGAACTTCCGTATTGCGTCACGCACTCCAGAAAAAGACGCTCCACGCGTTCAAATTATAACAAATTTCAAGAGTTTTACGAAACGCCCACAAATTGGGGTCACCAAACATCAGTTATCACTGTTTACTTGGAAACTGCTTATCCTAGGTTAAATAAGGTGATGTAAGATGTTGCGGTTCAATGTGGACACATCAGACCCCGTAAAATTATCACACTTGACTAGGCAATTGCCGCCCTGATGGCTCAGCATCGTGACTTGAACTTATGCCGTCGAGTTTACAAGCATTTCATGCCGTTATAGAAATACGGGACTATTGAAACTGTATTATATGTATATCATGCTTGTATTATTCATAGAGTAAGAGCTGAAATCGCAAGAGGGTTTTAGGAAGCTTTCTGTAAAGTAAAGTTTCAACCTGAAAAGTTACTAAAGATATGACATAAATTCCTGTGCCACGGTTGTCTCTGGCTCAAGTGTGTACGACAGGAACTCCTCAGATATTGCGTTTGCATTCTTTGCCGGCTGTAAATTCATATCCGTCTCGACGACAGGCTTAATTAATCACGAGTATAAAAACAGTATTTATCTGCGCTATGAAGATCACAGATTTTCACTCGAATCACGTTGATCGTCATTATCTGTTGGTCACCGTTTAATGCACCCTCGCGATGTGAAAAGATCGTTAATGCACTGTCTACGGTTTTCGTCACGTCATCAATTACTTACGTTCGCTTCACAATGCCCATGATCTGAATTGGAGAGACGGACTCATAAGAAAATACACTTAGTAGGGTCATGAAATCATTTAAATGAAGGAAGACACTAACGGTGGTGCCGTTTTCATTCCTGTGGCAATTGAGCCCTTAACAGTTATGTTTTGTATCCCGCTGTGCAATGGAGGAAAGTGGATATATTTTGCTTCCAACTCTAAATTCGTGCGGGAACCAAGGCAAGCCTTTCCCCGGGACTCGCCAGGGGTTAAACGTTGGTGACTCCATTGGATACCGCTATCGATTCTGGCTTACAGGAGTTACAGTGGTGCGAATGGCTTGCAACCATTATCTTTGTAAATCTGTTTAGAACAGACTGTGTGCGGCAGGTATTAGAATATAGGGGTTCAAGGTGTTAAGCTTTTCATTCATTTGGCGTTTTACAATTTTGCAAATGGAAGAAATCCCTTGCAGTATTTTTATCTGTCTCGATTGTTAAATAAGTACATTTGGAAATAATGCGTTTATTATAAATCTTCTCACGTAAGTATGTTGTCTCGATCTGAAGTAAGTCTCGCTTCTAAGTAAAATATATACTCGATACGTGAGGAACTTAAGCTCCCGTAGAAGCGAGGAGCCGACGGCATAAAGTACCGGCTTGCCGCTAATGTGCACTTAGTTTTTCTCCACTTCCGAGTTGCTCTAACTTCTGAGCACAAGCAAAACAATTTCACTCAAACTTCACTTACCTTTATTAATAACTATTGCTTTGTTTTATGTCTTTTAGTCTTATTGACGGAGAATTAAATGCTAAAATAGTACAATTTGATTATGATAAATATTCTTGGCATTAACTTAAGTATTACGTTCATAAATAGACTTTAGAAGTCTGAAAAACAATAGATTACAATGTATGAATTTCTCTGAAGCATCTTTACTTATCTATACAAATAAACAAAATTAAATGGTCAGTTTGTAATGTCAAATAAACAGCTTTTAACTAAAGGCATATGAATGTATACACAATACTTATAACGAAAACGATTTTTTTTGTTGTTTGGATAATTTCTGCAACGGCTGGACTGATTTTGACGGGACTTTCACTGACAGCTGCTGATGTTACAAGGAGTAACTTAGGCTACGTTTATTTTAGAAAAAAAAAACTATTGGGTTTCCTAAATGCATGCGAAGTCGTGGGCTCAGTTAGCCTATATCTAAGAGAAAGTGTACTAATAAAGAATATTATTCTTGAACTTATTAACAAACTCAACCAACCACGCCTGTAGGTCAACTGCCATGAAATCGGATTAATTCTTTGACTCTGTAATCGACCCTAACGAGCCGAAAGCCATTTCGTGAAGCGTTTCATTTGATTTAAAAGCTCAATGACGTGGTTGAATTCAGACCCTTCTAATGTTTTGTTTGCTCATTCTGCTAGAATACAACAAACATCTACCATGAAAAATATTCGTAGGTATGGAGTATGTAGGTGTTATCCAATAGATAGAGGTGTTAGCCGAGTGGTCGCACGCATTGCAAATCAAAGTGTGCAGGTTCAAACCCCGGCTCGCACCTCTGGGATTTATGTGCGATTCTCATTTTCATCCGAGATTATCACTTGTTATGAAACGGTGAACGAGAACATCGTGAGGAAACCTGCACGTCTGAGGGAACTTGACTAGTTCTCGATAGATGTGTGAAGTCTGCCAACCCGCACTGGGCCAGCGTGGTGGACTATGGCCTGAAATCCTCCTCACATTGAGGGGAGGCCCGTGCTCAGCAGTGGGACGTTAAAAGGGCTTATAGTAGTAGTAGTAGATACTTTATATATCTTAACGTAAAACTAACGTAACAATTGAAATTAAACTATTTTACGGATTTTATCGCGTTTATTTACTATTTTAATTAATAAAATCCGTAAAATAGTTTAATTTCAATGTATAGTATTCGCGTAAATATAAGAAAACTAACGTAACAATTTAAGCCGTAACACACGGGGTCTCGTCAATACTCCCGCTTCATACTGTTTGGTAATATAAATCAATTAAATTTCTGTCGTAAAAGCGACGCCTCCTCGCCTCAAAATTGCGCGGGCCTGGGATTTGAACTTGCACCCGTTACGTTCAAAGCGGGAGTTCTATCGACGAGGCTACCACTGTTGTTTTGTAATTTGCAATAATTGAATGTGAAGACTGAAGACTCATAGGAGACGCTTGCACTGGATCAAGGACAGGTCAGTCCATCACTTTTACTAGAGGTGTGTGGAGATGATGCCGTTACCGCATTTCAACTCCAGCTAGCACCCAAATGATAAAATCGATATTATCGATTTAGATCGATAATAATGAATTGATTATCGATTAATAACTCCTACTTCACTGCCATCAAAAAGAATAGGATGATTGAATTGAAGTCTTAAATATATTGTCTAACGGCACGTGTGGAATTAATTGTGTGACACTTTTCACTGGTATTACGACATGGGTGTTGTCGCACTCAATAATGTGACCTATAAACACTATCTTTATTGCTTTCGCCCGTTACCTACTGTGTACTATGAGTGTGCCTCTATCATAAGAGTCACTATTAAATTGCACGAAATTTAGGCACCTTAAAGCTTCCCGGCCAGTGAGGCGTTGATGCTCGCGCGTGCAATTTTTTGCTGTACCAAAACAAACTCTGTGGACTCATAGAAAAAGTTCATTCTTCAACTAAATGGCACTGACAGCGCGTGCGAATTTTAACGCGTGGGGACGTGGCTACTACCACAGTAATTTAATCTTTAAGCATATTGACACAGAGTCCGTTTTGGTATTGGTAAATATTTTGACGCGCGAACGTTGACGCCCCAGTGTGGCTTCGTTCTTTAAGTAGGTATTATATAGTATTCAGTAATATGTCGCAGGTTTTTCATAAAATAAGGAAGAAGACACATTTGAAATTCAAATGATCAAAAACCTGAACTAGTTTGGGTTTATGATAAAAATCATAACCTTTTTTTTTTTTGTTGACGGGGAGGAAATCTTCAGAAAGATTCCCAGTCTTTCGTGTGGGAGAACACAGGGATATGTGAGATTCTTACCCACTAAAACCTCCCCGGTGGCCGTCTTCGACACGTTAGCGGGACTCCGGGATCTCCTACCGGAGCGCACCGGTGACCCTCTGTGCCTCGCTCCCGACGAAATTGAGTTTAAATGTGTCATAAGATCTTTTTGATCAAAAACCTAATTTTATAAAAAACCTGCTACATGTATATCAATTACAGAAACTGTCTTGAAATAATAAAAGTGAAACGGCGTTGTAGTTTTAAATACGCAATCATAATTTAAAATGAATGAGCACATTAATCATGGACTAGATTTTGTGCATGTTGCCGACTTAACCTTCGCCTTTCATTCGAAAACCAACTGCAAAGTGTACAGAATGTATCAGAAGACCGAAATAATATTTTAGCCACATATGCCGTAGTTAATATCTCTATGTAAAGGTACATTATACCTAACTATCATTGTTTCTGAGATCTTGACCTTTGAATATTTGTCACTGGCATCGTATTGTGGCCTCAGGGCACATCCGGAACCCTATTTAACGTGTATAAAGTGTAAAGTACATCAACCAGGGGCTACTACTAATATTCCCAAAACTGGACAACAACTAAACAGAGTTTAAAATTGGCAGCGAAGAAAAAATTGAAAAGTTATGTTGGAATTTCGATGAAATTTTTATACCATTCACTTGTATACCTGATAATCATGCAAACGGCAAAATTTCGGACTTCTGAAACACCCCGTATGTGTGTTGTTATATTTAGTAACGGATAGTGGTAACATGCATAAATAAATAAGTAAGTAAAATTTAAGCAACTAACTACAACACATTTATTCTCTCTCTCTAACTTATTTGAAATTTCAACTCTGTTGTTGAATATCGTAAGATCTTTTATACGTTGTTACCATTACCTCTCTTGTCGTATTTTTTTTATATTACTTAAGATACCAGTGGTAACCTAGTGGGAAATCCTTTGGACGAATATGGTGCAGGCTCAAACCCCCAGTTCGAACCCTCCTCTGAGAATTTTAGGTAAGGTAGCCGAGTGGTTGAACGCACGCCTTGCAATCAAAATGTGCAGGTTCAAACCCCGGCTCGCACCTCTGGGATTTATGTGCGAATCTCAATTTCATCCGAGATTACCACTTGCTAAGAAACGGTGAAGGAAAACATCGCGAGGAAAACTGCCAAAATTCCGCCAAAATTATAAACGCATACAATTGTCGGACATAATACCGAACTATAAAACAATCTATACATCTATACATACATACATACATATACATACATACATCCAAATAAAAAAAAATTGGAGTGTCTGTTTGTAATATCAAAATAACACTTTTTTACCAAATGCGTATGAAAGTATATACGATACCTATAACGAAAACGCAATTTTAAAATTTTTTGTCTGTCTGTCTGTCTGTCTGTTTGTTTGAGGTAAACTATTAAACGGCTGAACCGATTTCAATGAGACTTTCACTGACAGATAGCTGACGTTCCAAGGCGTAACTTAGGCTACTTTAATTTTAGAAAAAGCATTAGGGTTCCGGGTAATCTCCCTAAAGTCCACGCGGGCGAAGTCGCGGGCACAGCTAGTTATTCATAAAACAGCAAAACAATGTCATTATTCACATTAAAACTTTAAATAATGTGTTTCAATTATATTACAAATTTCTTAAAAAAATGCTCTTATACAAATTTCAGTGTTGATTTGTAATCATTTGATATGGGGTTCCATAAAATAAAAAGTATTTGGTTAGTATTCCGTAATCTTTAAAATTTAGGAACCCCTGCTCTAAATACTCTATGGACACAGCTCATCCTTTAACGAAATGTCATTGACAGTGCGAGTGAAATTAGACGTGTCGTCGCGTGGCGTTTACAACAGAAATCTATTGACACAGAGTCCGTTATGGTGATGGCAAAAATTATGACGCGCGTCTTGACGCCCCAGTGTGCGCTGGGCTTAAAACGTACTCGCGAGCACAATATAGTTATTGTTCAATGCTTTTGCATCGACCTCGACTCTGTTCCGACAAATCGTAACAAACTGACAATGAAACTTCCTACTTGAGTTTAAAAATATAGCTATTATGTATTGTTCAAGTGTGGCCTTCAACTTCTTAGTAAAAATACGTTCTTATCACTGTTTAATTATTATTATTTTTTTTTTTTTTTTTTATGAGATAGGGAGACAAACGAGCAGACGTTTCACCTGATGGTAAGTGATCAACGCCGCCCATGGACACCTGCAACACCAGGGGCATCGCAAGTGCGTTGCCGGCCTTTAAGGAATGAGTATGCTCGTTTCTTGAAGATACCTTTGTCGCATCGGTCCGGGAACACCGCTGCAGGAAGTTCATTCCACAATTTGGTGGTGCGAGGGAGAAAATTCCTGGTAAATCGCACTGTACTGGAACGGAATAATTAAAACAATGTAGGACATACAAGGTGTATTAAAAGGCCGAAATAAAATTGTAGGTAACGTTACAGTAGATTTAGATTTAGAGTAGCAGTGGCAGCCGAGTGGGAGTAGCAGTGGTAGCCGAGTGGTCGAACGCACGCCTTGCAATTGAAGTGTGCAGGTTCAAACCCCGGCTCGCACCTCTGGGGTTTATGTGCGAATCTCATTTTCATCCGAGATTATCACTTTCTATGAAACGGTGAAGGAAAACATCGCGAGGAAACCTTCACGTCTGAGGGAACTTGACTAGTTTTTGATAGTTTATAGTAGTTTTATAGTAGTTTTTGATGTGGGAAGTCTGCCAACCCGCACTGGGCCAGCGTGGTGGACTATGGCCCGAATCTCCCTCGCATTGAGGGGAGGCCCGTGCCCAGCAGTGGGACGTTAAAAGGGCTGTAGTAGTAGTACCGTAGATTTATAGATGCTGCATATGGTCTGTGGTAGAGGCATGGGGTAGAAAACACTTAACTGTCATAGTTTCTTAGTTACAGACCTTTGAATGTTTGTCACAAGTACCGTGTTGTAGCCTTAGGGACACCAAAACCCTATTAAATAGTGTAAATGACATGGGGTGGCTACTGATATTCACAAAACAGAACATAAAAAAATCGCTTAGGACCCGAGGTATCACAACTTTTTTGAATTAGCAGCGAAAAAATGTTGAAAAAGTATGTTTGAATTTATATTAAATTTATGTAGCATTCATACGTAGGTATAAAAACCGACCAAGTGCGATTCGGACTCGCGCACGAAGGGTTCCGTACCATTATCTATCTCTAACTATCAAATCTATCACTAACTATCACGGTTCATGAGATACAGCCTGGTGATAGACGGACGGACGGACAAACGGACGGACGGACGGATAGACGGGCAGGGTTCCCGTTTTACCCTTTGGGTATAGAACCCTAAAAAGTTGGTAGATACTTGCGCAAACTTTATTGTACACGTGCTGTCTTCAAATATGGTATCCCAAATTGACGGGTAAAAAGCAGAGTGACTCAAGCGCCATGTTGGGCGATATTGAGTTCTATATATCGTTGAAGTCAGTGATTTTTCCCCCGTCTTTTGACCTGGTTTTCGTGCAAAGTCACCAAAACGGCGCTTGAGTTAATTCACCTTATAAGCATCGATATGATATATTATTCTTTCGCATCTTCACTTCGTCACCAACGCGCAAAAAGGTCGAATCCGTGCTTCGCGTTGGTACGTCCATATTTAGAGATCTCGCTCCCACCGATGTTCGGTGAAGCGGCTAACTGATCCGAATCCAAAATACTTTTGTTATTTCACACAGCGGTTTCGGTTTCGTCCTAATTTATTTGTGCCACCGAGATTCTATCGGTTAAGTAATTGTTGCACCGTTAAAATCTTCCATCGAAAGTCCCTAATGGTTGAGAAGAACAGTTTCACTTTTATTATTGTGTCATAATCTTAAATTCGATCAAAGATACAACATCTAAATCCGTGGCCGTTCCCCCATTTTCGATTTGTTTTCGAACGCCATAAAGACGGTTCACGGAAAAAATAAAAGTCGGAAAGTAAGCCGTATAACAAATGCGATCGCGGTCTAATTCCGTGGCATCGGCGCGGGCGCACGCATGCACTTGATAGATGAGTCACGGTCGCGCACGGCCACTGCACTCCCCACTGAGGTTTGTTTTGATTGCGCGTAATGTTGGTACCGTTTATTGGTGTACGTTGCGCCTTCAAGGATCTTTTTGTCCCTCGGTTTGTATGCCCTTGGGTTTGTTCCCACGAGATTTTCTTGCAGCATCAATGTATACCTTATTAAGATCATTTGTTCCTTTTTAAAGCTGCAATATCCGTTAACCAACGAGGTCCAATTTTGCCAAATACATGAAGTTCGTTTGATGCATCGATATTTAAAATAAAACGCTTCCCAATGCGATCAACGAACTTAAATTATTCATTGCGCCCCGAAGCTTACGATCTTTCACAAAACAAAATGAAAATAAACATCTTCTTTTGAGGCTACACGTTTTAGGTTGGTATTAAAATTCAGATCGAACTTTGGCGTTCTAATCCACTTCGGCTCACTTATTATTCCTTATTGTGCCTTCATTATGCATTCAAACTCATGCCTCCGTTTATCGACTCTCAAAATCTGTGTCGTATCTTTTACGGTAATAAATTCTGTGGAAGTCCAATTTCACAGGCGTACAACAAAGATCCAGGATTCGTCTGATTGGGATTCGTCTCGGTTCGTAAACTGTTAAAGACTATAAATCAGTAACTGTTAGAAACGGTAGTGACTGATACTAACAGATACTTGATAGGGCGGGCACACGAAGGGCTTTGGTGATGCTGCGAGTTATAAAAGTCAATGACGCTCAAAGGATTGAAATTGATTTCGAATCGGAATACTGCGGAGGAAACGCTTCGTTGAATATCAAAGCAATGTTACAACGAAAATTTATTTATTGGGCGTATATAGCTTTCAAAACGTTGTAAAAGTTTCAAAGCTTGTCTCATGGAGTGATTAAGGATGCAAAACGACATCGAAGCAAACTATGAATAGATCGGTTTGGAGTTTGTGAAAGTTGTTTTGCAGTGGCCGTATTCAGTTGAATTCGCTTCAAACCCCAAGGGCTGCCTCACAAACAAGATTTCCCCAAAATAATACGTGTAAGTTAACAGTCGTGACATAATTCGAATGTTATGTCAAGGTATTGTTTAACACGGACACTCTAAATGTTGCCGTGAAATAGAAATTTCACGCGCATATCTACTTTAAGAACCGTAACATACGTCAACTAACATTCTAAGGCGGCATCGAACTTGAAAATAAAAAGATGCAGCTTCGTGTTTGGTTTTGCTTGATAGAACAACAAATTTATTCGATTTGAATCTATTTGCTTAATAAAATTTTTATCACATGATAATCACTGTAAATAATATGGCAATAATAGGTAGCTACGCTTCTTCAAATAACGATTTTTGTTTTTAGTGTTCATATGCGGTAAAGAAAATCATAATGAGGAAACGTGCACGTCACGAAGGGCGTGTGAAGTTCACCCATTCGCAATGGGTCAGCGTGGTGGACCATGGCCCAAATCTTACTCGCATTGACAGTGAATTGTGCTGGGTAAAATGGCAAAAGGTTCGCTCCCTATTACATTGGGACCAAAATACATCGGCGAAGTGTGGGTGCGCTGAAGACGTTGTGCGCCTCTGCCTAAAATACAGTCGTGATGATGATGTATTTGTTCATATGCATTTAGTGGCATACCTGGAAGCTCGAAGGCAGTTGCCAGCCTCGTGCCAGGTGTGACAATTTGGTCACTTGGTGCTGAAACGTGGCCACAATAAGCCCAGGAGACATGTGGAGACGGGAGGCAGTGGGAGATCTAATAGGTTATTAATAAAAAAAATGGCAATTGTTTAGCCCTAAACTTAACGGTGATGTTATCTATACAAATAAGTAAAATGAACAAAATTCATTTTGCATGTCGTATTAAAGTTTTTACAGTTTCCTTTATTACATTTATTTTTTCTGGAAAAGAGAATAGAAAAGGTAAGCTTAATTGCAATTTAAAAGATCACACTCTGTCGACTCCGTTCGCCGAAAGTGCCGTGAAACAAAGAGGGCGGAATTTTAAAACATTGTTTCCAGGGGATTTGAAAAAATTAACTTAACATTTCGCCTTTTTTCCGTTCGTTATCTAAATGAAAGGTTTTATGTAATTTGAAAATTTTATTTAATATTTACAGTTTCAAACGAAATATTACGTAAGTACCTACTTTAGTAGGTCATTGTCGACCAAAGTGACGCATACTCATCAGATGGTCCCAAATTAAGCAACGCAAGTAGCTACTATGGGGCAATCCCTACTTTTGGACAAGGGCTAATTATGAGAAGGCGTTTTCGGAAATTAGCCGATGACAGAATCGAATCGAGAACCGAACGGCGTACGCTCAGAACACTAGACCAATCTATCGTCAATCGTATATACTAATAAATACAATAATGATAATTAAAACAAAAAAAAAATAATTTAAAAAAAATATGTCCGTGTCTGTCCGTCCTACTGCCTGTCTGTTTTTTCCAAGTAATATGAAATGGCTAGACCAATTTTGAAAAGACTTTTATCTTTAAGCTGATGTTAATAAGTAGTAAGTTAGGCAACTTCTCTTTTCATTTCCCAAAAGTCCACGCGGACGAAGTCGCTGATATAACAAGTATGATTTATGATGTAATTTGATGGTAAATTCTCCCGACATTACCTACTACCCCGAGCTGTAGTATAACAAAAAAAAAGTTGGCTTTGGTCGTTGCCCTCTTGAAAATCGATAACCAGCTCATTGGGGGGAAGGCCAAACTGTATTGCGTTATGTTATTGTAT
Source organism: Ptilodon capucinus (assembly GCA_914767695.1). NCBI lineage: Eukaryota > Metazoa > Arthropoda > Insecta > Lepidoptera > Notodontidae > Ptilodon > Ptilodon capucinus. The sequence continues at coordinate 3,705,845 of OU611831.1, forward strand.
TGTTCAATAGCATTGTGGCTATCCTTTTGTTTTATATTGTCTGCTTCTAATTTTGTTTGCGACGAATTTAAACCCAAAGGACTACAATTACACTTCTTTAATTCAAAATCGTTTCTGAGTTGTCCAAAGATCCTGTTTTGGACTCTCAGTTTATAAGGTGTGGAAAGTCTATTACTGGTCCGGTGCAGTGGACTAATAGCCCGAATTTCACTTGCACTAGCCATAGACTACTGTTGTTCCCGAATCATTTTTCTTACCTATTATCCGTATAGAAACGCGACGGGTAAAAATACAACTGTAATAGCATCTAATCTACATGTACATAATAGGTATATGAAAATATATACGCTATCTATAACGAAAACGCATTTGTTTTTTTTTGTCTATTTATCCGTTTGTTTGAGGTTAACTCCCAAACGGCTTGATCGATTTTGACGGGACTATCACTGGCAGATAGCTGATGTTACAAGGAGTAACTTAGGCTACTTTTTTTTTTATAAAATCCATGCGGGCGAAGTTGCGTGCTGAGCTAGTTCAAAATATGAATGACGACATGCATTGTTGGATTTAGAACAAACATGATACGTCAAAAACACACAAATCTTACGCAAAATCCTTAACGACGCAGTTACGTAAACTTATTCACTAAATAGCTTATCCAAATGACTAGTAATGTACACTTACAGCTCATTTACATAGAAACCAAGCGATGATTTAAACTGACGATTATGTATTACATGTTGTCTTTGTTACCGAGAGTAGGCATTAGAATAATTATTACCTACCCCACGAGGAGTAGAAATAACAGATGTGGTAATTATAGTCAATCAGTAGTAAAGACTACTACTGTCGAAGTATGTCCTGATTTTATCTTTTTCGTATGAAATTAGACTGAGGACGACCGAGCGAATCCGTGACAACGCTCTAGTGTTGACATGCGTGCGTATATTATAAATTTAAACCCACAATTAGGTCTACGTCTTAAACCATATTTTGTGATGGTTTTTTTCCACTATTAATTCGGTTATACAAAAATACACTTTTTTTTAATAGCCTATTTTATGTCCCACTGCTGGACAAAGGCCTCCCCCTCCCGTGGCCTGCTGCACTATGGTTCAAACCCCCCTACAAAAATACACTACTAGCGTAAATTGTAAAATTTATATTCTCTTATTTCCAAGTTTTCGTAATAGATGAAGTTACCATACAAGCTTTTGTAAAAAACAAAAAAAAACTCATAAACGTATGCAAATAACATTTGCCTATGCAAGGTATATCAAATTCTTATATTTCAATGGATTTTGTAGAAACCTTTGTAGTCAGTCAGAATATACTTGAGCAGAAATCGATTTCCACGTATTATGTTACTAGCTAAAACCAAAAAACCCGAATAATTCGCAGCCCTATCGATCCGATGCACCCCAAAGTTGCACCGCTTGCAGTAATTTATAGACCAAGGGGCGTTTGTTAATGCACTTGTATTTTACCACTCTTATTTCAATACTGTTAAGATTCAATTTAACAATTACGTCGGTTTTATGCAAGGGGTTTGACCCACGTGTTATATGCATTATTGCGATTCTTGTTTTCTGGGAAAGATTCAAATGGTTTTCGGATCAGCCAAGTGTATCATTTGTTTTTAGGGTTTCGTACCCAAAGGGTAAAACGGGAACCCTATTACTAAGACTGCTGTCCGTCCGTCTGTTACAAGGCTATATCTCATGAACCGTGATAGTTAGACAGTTGAAATTTTCAGAGATTATGAAAAAATGTAATATATATTTAAGGGGGCTCCCATACAATAAACTTTATTACACCAATTTTTTTGCCGTTTTTATAGATGATGGTATGGAACCCTTCGTGCGCGAGTCCGACTCGCACTTGGCAGGTTTAAATCCATAACATGTATTGGTACATTGACTCAATTTACTTGTACCTACACAACTTACCGATAAATCAATTGTGACAGCAATAATAATATTGCTATCTCGCTCATATCTTACGACCATGAAAGGTCTAACAGATTTTGCAGCTATTCAATTTGTTCTGTCTCGAGTATAAATTAAAACCTCTCTTACAATATTTATAGTTGTTCAATGTTCACCTTCCATGTTTTATTTCCTACTTTAACTTCCCGTTTCCGACGTAATACTTAGATTTATATCCGTCTGCAATAAAATGGTTATGTCGCCATTCTGTGACAATAACAACAATTTAAAAATTTTGTAAAACGATGAATTAATGGACACCAAGACCCCGGTTTTGTTGTACACAAACCACGATAAATTTGATTTTAAAAGCACTAACAATTTTACCATCTCGTTCATATGGTACGACCGTGAGAAGGACGGTAATATATTACTGTTTAGAGCAGTTACGTTGGGTACGAACAGAAAAATCTTTGCAGTAGTACAAGATTGACAATAACTCTGAAATAATACCACTTTAAGAGGTGGTAGCACTATTCGTAGGTTGGTGGCAATAATTAAGTGAGATAATAGTGTTACCAAAGTCATTACCAAATACTTACTTGATAATATTTTTATAAATTACAAGTCGACATAATGTAAGGAAACTCTTCTAGAAAGTACAAACAAATACAATTGTCTATACAGGGTGTTTCAGAAGTCCGAAATAAAACTTTGATGTTTGCATCAGTATCGTGTATACAACTGAATGGTATAAACATTTGATCGAAATTCGACCATGTTTTTCGAACTTTTTTTTCGTCGTCAATTTCTATAACTAATAATATCTCTAGTCCTATGTAAAATCTGTGCGTTCTGTTTTGTGAATTACACTGCTGAACAGGGTTATGGATGTACCCAAAGGCCACAACACTATACCTGTGACAAATATTCAAAGGTCGGTAACTCAGAAACTATAATAGTCAGGTATAAACTGTCTTCACTAAGCATCCACGTATGAGCTACCGTATATGTACCTAAAATATTATTTCGGACTTCTGATACACCCTGTATAACTGTGCAACACTTGTTCTCTCCGCTTACTGTACAAATATTGGTCTGAGCACCCACCAGCGACTCAGACATTTCGATTATTGTTCGTTTAAATTCGTCTGCTTTTATTGACTTTGTACCATTGTTTTACTCGTGTGGTTATTGCATTCTGTTAATTGCGTTTGTCTTGTTTCAGGAAATGCTGTTTCTCTCCAATCGGTAAGTACTACAAGTTAACGATTGTCCAAAAGGGATTTTCCAAAAGTTTTATCCTACCCTTTACAGCTTGGCCTATAATTAGAAACTAAAGTCTTAACGGGTGTCGTTATTCGAATAACGAAAGGCGTCATCTATTAATTAAAAGCGAAGCAACTAGTCTGTAATCTTCTTAATGTAGGCCTCCCAAGTTCCCTTTGAAAACATAGACAGATTAAATAAGAATTTTCCACAAACAGATTCCGAGACCTCGGGGGTTGGAAATTCGCGATCAACTTTGGAATGCCCGGGATAAATGTTTTTGTTTTTCCTTTGAATTATTGTTTTTGGTTCAAAATTTAACCTCGAAAAGTGGTCTAGGTAACAGTCGTGAAGGTTATCCTCCCTACGTTTACAATTTGAAATTCAAATTGTTTCTAAAATCTACACAATTTGAATATTAATTTTCAATCTTATGTAAACAACGCCCAACTAACGACTCGGGATCATGTTCAATGGAGTCTACTAACTTGGCGAATTGTAACCGGCTCCTAGTTTATTTATCTTAACTAACGTATCATTACTTACCATAATAATACAGTCGAATGGTTATATTTGCGTTTAGTTATGTTCTATAACATTCGCTGAACATTCCACGGCCTCGGGCGGTTTATCAAATTTTCGTAAACTTATTATATTTCTACGAATCAACATATTATGGATGTATGTTTGCTGCCGATTTGTTTTGATTCTCATCTGTGTACGTCTCCGTGGAGACGTAGTTTAGATGTGGGTAATACTCGTTAGCGTTTCGTGGTTTTGTATATGACATTTCTCAAGCCTACACTACATAATGATCAATTACGTACTATGCCGGATCGATCGAGCAGGTTGCGTGTTCAGATCACGTCGGGGTCACCACTTTGGTGGTAAAGGGAAGATCTTCCTGCCAGGCGGGTGGTATGCCTGGCGTGGTCCGCTACGCCCCCGTTGATATTATAGGGGAATTTGTGTATATATAGCTCAGATCGTTGAGAACTCCAGTACCGGGAGCTAGGATTTTCATAGTACTTTGTATGGCGGTTAATTTCTTGTACGCGTAGAATTGCGATGTGTCGGTAGTCGCGCCATCTATTGGTGAATGGCGGAAGTGGCGGGATATTGGGTTCTTCACATACTTCTGCGTATTCTACCAACACTTGTGTTATGTGCTGTGACTTGTATCAATTCAGCTTCATTTCTGTCAGTTGTACTTTTTTTTATCGTTCAATGGACCTTTAAGCTCTAAGCATATAGGCGCGTTAAAACTACTTTTGCCAAAATAAACTGTATTGACGCTGAAAGGAAGCACATGTGTCAACGAAACGTCATGGATGACGTCAGCGAATTTATCACGTGGCCACGCGGCATGTGCTACAGCAATTGAATCTTTATGTATGGTTGTAAAGAGTACATTTTTAATTAGCTCGCTCCGGTATGTATTGGGAGTAAAGACGCTTTGCTTCGTACTTCGCAGCGAAATCAATAAAAAGCTCACCCTCGCACGGTTGCTGTGAATGTTTAATTGATAAAAGGGGGAGTAAGTGGTTCGTTAGATACCGGTGATTTTGTGCGCGATATGTTAACAAATGTTAACAAACTATGTTAACAAAGACAAATAGTGATTTCATTTGTTAACGAGCTGTTTGTTTATTGACACGTTTGTTGATTTATTGTTTGTTATTGAATGTATTTCTTTTGAAACAGATGGATTTAAAAGAAATTCTCATGACGTCAAGGCTTTTAGTTACAAAATAAAAAAATGTCTATGTTATAAATCAACATAGCGCTGTTTACTCGGCTAAGTAATAAAGCGCTTAAGCTTATTTGAGGTACAAAATATTCCTCGGTTTTTATACCATTTATAAAAATGTAAAGCTGAAATAAAGTTCATTCAGATGTTTTATAGTCGAACGACGACTGCAATTTCTTAAATGCAATTTGTATTTTAAAGCTATTTCGCTTATTTTAGAAAGCTAGCGCGGCGTACTCAATGTTTGCTTTGAATACGTACTGTTATGAATGATATATGTATGTGAAATCTATTCCAAAACTCTGTGAGAATGTGTCCAAATTTCATACAAGGAAATGTGTAACTTTATAGCCCCACGCACACGGAGGCGTCAAAAGGCACGCGTCAATATTTTTGTGGGCCGTCAAAACGTTGCGTCCAAAACCACAACGCATTGTGCCGCAATATACATAAAGATTGAATTTCTGTGACAAGGTGTCAAAATTCGATAACACTGTCAATATCATCTCGTTGAAGAATGGGTTTTTACAAGCTTTATATTAGCTTGTAACGTATGTCCGGGTGGAATCTTGCAACTGAATTTTAAATCAGTTATCCTTAACCGATTGAGCTGAAATTTGGTATACATGCTTACTTTGGATGACAATGCATGCTTAGCTATGTGACTTCATTCTAATTCCAATATGGTGGATCATCCAAGATGGCGAAATAGTTATTTTTTCTGCACTACCACAGTATGGGTATCAAATGAAAGGGCTTACTGAGGAGAACATGAAAACTAAGGGAATTTAAATAAAAGCTTGTTTTTTTTAAAAAGTATTTTTAACATATTTTTTTGTCTATGACTAAATACAGTACGTTTTAGTATTGAAGAACATTTTTACGCGCGATTTTGGACGCCTCAATGTGCACGAGGCTTAATGAATGAATTGTCGTTTTTTTTTCTCGTGTTACCGTTGACGGTCCCGTAACTAACAAGCTACCATTTCCTACTTACACTATTAAGATTGCCTTTGTGATAATACGTTTTACTTATTTAGTAGACAAAGCGTAGTACGCATTCTCTTTGATAATTCAGTTGGTTGTTATAGTGTTTTGAACCCTAGGCCCTGTTCTCATTAGGACACCATGATTGCGCAACCGGTTGCGCCACCGTGTTGTTATGAGCTACCAAGCGAGAAACACCAGTAGGCTTAGCATGACCGTGTAAACAGCTTGGTAACTTTTCTATTTTATTTGAGGATGAAGTTAATACTTCATACTCTTAGAAAAGTTACAGCAGCTTGCGAGGTAGAATGAGGTAATCCTCATTCTACCTCGCAAGGTGCTCATTTGAGGTGAGGCATTGCTAGAGCGCGTATTCACTTTACAAAACGATCTAAGGGAGTGAGTTAGCTTAGGCACCCTGTAATGACATCCCTCTCACACTCATCATTTTCTACCGTTCAGTAACTTAAGACACGATTAAAACTTTTCTCAGCAACTTGTACATGAGACGTGAGGAGAAAGTGAACGAGTGAGGCGATTCAACGTTGTATTTAGCTTGTTCAATTTGCCAACATGAGCACCTCAAATGAGTCGACTCATGAGTGAGGAACACATCTTTAAAGGAGTGTCTATGTCATGTTATATCATCATCATCATCATCAGCCGGTGTCAGTCCACAGTCCACTGTAGGCCTCTCCCAAGATGCGCCACTGAGCCCGATCTTCGGCTCTTCTTTTCCAGTCACTGATATACTCATTTTTAACTTAATACAGTTCGTTTTGGCATGAGTAAAAATTTGAACGCTGGATTTTGACGCCTTCGTCTGCGCGAAGCTTAAAACTTGTCGGAAGATAGACCGGGGAAAAAGTTTAATTGTTTCAATATTTTATTTTTGAGTTTTCTTGTACGAAATAATGTTATTGCAATAACAGATGGACCACCTTCTGTACTGCGTCCACAGTACGGCCCATGGTCAAGAAAAAGAAAACATCATTAGAAGAATTGACTGTACCAACAGTAGAGAAACGTAACAAAGAGCATAAGGAAGTAACTGAAAACCCATCAACAACTGCTCCAATAACTAAAACAATACATAACAAAACTAACGAGGAAACAACAGCGAAGGTGGTTTTCTAAACGCCATATATTGCGAAATTGTGAAACACATCATACACCACATTGTTGCTATAACGCGCGACGCGAGCTATGAAAACAATAGCTTTTTAGTCACGCCTTGAAACTTTTCAAAGCGTCAACTATACAGTCGTTTATGTAGGCTGTACTGATGTTAATTGAATGGCGTGCGCATTCGCAAATTGAATTTCAAAGTCGCCTAATTTTGTAGTTAAACTTCAATTATTGTTTCATGATCCGGTTTGAACATAGATATCTATATCACTCATGGCTATATCCCACGGGAATAAGCAGAGACTACCGTTTACCACATGCTACGATTCAGTCCTATCTCTTTCGCTTCATCCACATTCATATATCTTTTCATGCACATCCCTCGGTTGATGGTATTACGGACTTGACCTTTACGGAAGAGACATTTGATTTGATTGTGAAAGGTCCTCCTCGGGCGCCCTCTTATCTTATATTTCCACTCACGTTGGCCTGGTATATTTCTTTCTTCAGTCTACTTTCACGCATCCTCTCTATATCGCCACCTGAACAAACTTTTCTTAATCTTGGTCACCATAACATCTTTCTGCTTTCATTCGTCTTGTATTATACTTTTCCTTAACCAGTCAGCAAGGGTGACTCGACACATACTTCTCAAACTGTTTCCAGTGTATCCATCCCCACTTTGGTGCTAGGTATATTTAACATGAGCAAAGATAAATAATAAGTTAAGAAATATTTTAGGAAGATAATTTTATATCCGCATATAACCTTTAGCACGAAAAACCATTGTAGTAACACATTAGCGCTGCCACCTCTCAACATTCGGGTTGCACGCGAACTTTCAATACATTTAACGGGAAGGTCGGCATTAAAAGCCATTAGTCAGCATTGACCACGTCCTAATACACAACAAACACGCGTTGTGATGGAAGAAATTTCTCCGGTTCGTTGGGAAGCAGACAGATACGTCAAAATAATGTAAATGCGAGATGCATTATTATCTACGTTTTATCATTTTCTGATAACAACTTCTACATTTAAGTATATTATTTGGTGTTTAACTAGCGTGAAAGTCTCGTAACTACACTAAGGCCCAGATTAATAATGATATAAGGATGATTAAGAATGATATAAGGCTAAGATCATTCTAAGTACCAGCTGTTAGAACCTTAGACACAATAGGTAGCTGAAAAAATATTTGGGTAGATTGAACCTAATCAGTGGGAAAATTTAAAAATCAGTTCATTGGTTCCGAAGATTGCTTTCAGACAAGTTTACCTCTTTATAAATTTAGGCAATTCTTATTTATTTAAATGTGAATGTACAAAAGATTCTGAAGATGTATTCAGTAAGTTTTGTTTCGTAATTTCAAAGAAGCTACCTAGGTATTCTGACTTGGTAGTCAGAATACCTAGGTAGCTTCTTCGTACTACCTTCCATAATAACTGGTGGATGGTTCTCTTCAGCATTATTCATTCAGTATTAGTTTTTTCTACAATAGCTAACTTTTTAAAATAATATTAATAAAACACAGTTATTATGGAAGGCAGATGTTTAATAAACTTATAATGCATTTTTAAAAGCCGATAATCTAATTTTGACAGCACATTTTAAAACAGAGCCTGCAACACATAAAACTAAACAACACGCCATTGATGACGATGATGCTTAGCATTTTAATAGTCGCTGCAGTGGTACGATATAAAACGACGATAAACTCTATAAATATCGCCCGTGTAGGCCCTTGGCCACCCTCCTCGACGCCTGGTGACTCACAGATAGGGGTAGATACTGAATATTAATAATGAAGCCTTGTTTGGTATTTAATAATAGTCACAATTGATTTTTCGGATTCCGAACCTCTAAAGGAGCCCTTATAGGATCAATTCGTTCTCCTACAAGCCAGCATATATCGTCAATACAAATTATTATCCTATCTTTAACGATTATTGCTAAAGTATAAAAAATTGTATCATTGTTTGTCCGAATAGCTCGTTTTACAGCAAGGCTAGAATTAAAATAACTAGCTCTAAAAACAGCAATTGGTTTGTAAATAAATGTTTTTATTAATTTCCTAGATTGGATCGCTTAAAAATAAATTACACGGTATATTACGCCCTTCAAGGTTATTTAGGCACCAAACAATGAATATATTATTTTAGAATTAAAGACTAATCGGGTTTCGGATGAAGAAAAAGTGGTGTTAAAATCTGTACGCTTAGTTAATTCAATAAAATATGGTCTTGAAGGAATAACAACGATTTGTAGTCAATTATAAATAAAGTAAAAACTATTTTTGTACTGTGTCTCTTAATACCTGTTGCAAATTCGAAAGGATATACACACAGATTGTCGTATACAAATTATGTCAATCTGTTTTTAAAACTTTGTTTTATTGTGGTTTATCTATACCATAAAATATACAAAACACTTCAATTGTACCCAAAACAGTGGTAGCAGTTCCTGAAATAGCAATCTAACGTGATCAAGCATCGTTAACCTCGTGCTTATCCATTTCCTGTATAGCTACTGCACCTGTCTTATTGCCAATATCGTGGGCTACGTCATCATTTCGATTATTCAAATGCTTTTTATTCGTGGGGATGTGAGGGTAGGTCCGGGCGCTTGACAAATTGCCCCTGGGCCAGACAGGGGCGTTTGGACTTGTGCGTGTAGGGTATGCTGCGATGGGGGTCTCAGTAACTTGGGGTAGTAGATTTTTGGTACATTTATTGGTTTTAATATACTTCGCTACGGTTGGGTATATTAGTTTTCTTTGTGTATAATTTATTGTACAAAAACTTGCTTACTGTACAAATCTAATATACTAGGTGTTTTCTGTTATGGATTTTTATTAGTGGCTTTTTTTGTAATAAAGTTGTTTTTTACTTTCTGAGCGTTCAAAAATATGGTGATTTATGTTCAAAAGACTTTGTCTTCGACAACTTGAAAAACATCATCTCATATTTACGCGAATACTATAATTGAAATAATACTATTTTACGGATTCTATCGCGCCCCCCGTGACCATGGTTGCTGTAAAGCAGCCGAAACGTCGGGAAAATAATATAATAAATAAACGCGATAGAATCCGTAAAATAGTTTTATTTCAATCTGGTCTCGTTTAAAAAAACGTCAGATACAAATTAGTGTTTGTTAACATGATTCAAATTGATATCTATAATCTCTCTCTCTGTAGCAAAGATAGTGTTCCAACACAGTTACATAATAAGGTCCAAATTCGTATTTACTAACTCGCTTTCCTCCCACAACTTTTGGGCCTCGTAACTCCTTATCATCTCCTCCAGTAAATTCTTTTTACGGTGTTTGTGCGCTCTTGCTAAACAAAAACCTTTGGTTCCTACACCAGACTGTCGCGCAAGCTTTAACCTACCCTGTATGTCCCGTTCTTCACGGCCTCACTCACCCTCCCCAACATAGACCCTTTCCTATTAAAACTAACCACCCACGATATCCAATCTTTGCATGGCATCAATAAAGTTCATTTTGCTTCAACACCCAAAAGTAATCACGGACATTGGAGCCGAAACAGAGGAGGTTGATCTTTAATGTAATGATGTTTAGGTCTGTTGTCTCAGCCGCACAGTTGTAATGTTGGACTAATGGAAAATTGCTTTAGGTGCGCCGTGGGGCCCCGCGTTGGGCGGCAGTTACGAGGTGTCGAGGGACAATTTATGAGTTCTGAACGTTTGTTAACACTTCCTTCGCTAAGTAACTGGCCGATATTTCGTCAGGTGTGGCTAACTGTTTGGTTTATATCCCATAACTCAGTCGGACATAAAGCAAACAACTTACCGCGTTACACTTCTAGGACTTTTGAAAACTGTAAGAAGTGCCTCGCAAGCATTTGTGAATTTTGAGTCGATTAAAATTCGAATGATTTTAGTAGTTCCATTAACTCAATTAGCGAGCTAACTCTGTTTTTCGATATATACCTTTAGAAACCATTCTCATTCCTTAAAGGCCGGCAACGCACTTGCGATGCCCCTGGTGTTGCAGGTGTCCATGGGCGGCGTTGATCACTTACCATCAGGTGAAACGTCTGCTCGTTTGCCTCCCTATCTCATAAAAAAAAACCTGCTCTGAATTAACCAAGATCTCACATTCTACATTAAAAATACTCTGTGAGAGTATACCACCGCAGCCGTCGTTTACTGCTGGGTTTGAAAACTTACTTAAGTTTAATAAAATAACATGTTGTTAAAGGTTTGTTCTTCTCAGAGATGTAGTTTCATGATCTGTTAAATCTGTTTTGAGACTTGATAAAGTATAAGTTTCTTGGTTCTGGATTTATAGAAGTAGTTGAGTATTTATTTAAATTAGTTAATTGCGTTATGTATAAGTTGTTCTGGAGTTGAGTGATCTGCGGGCGAGAGAAAGATAGATACATTTATATAAATGAACATTTGGAGTATTTTAAGATTCGTTTTAAGGATATATTCGTTTCTCATTAAGAGACAATTATCATGAATGAAAGATAAACTTCTTAGGTAAGGTGAAGTAAAGTTTCCAGTAAAGGTCTAAGTACTGACTTTATCACTTGACACATATATATCTACTACGTTACTTTTTACACTCCTAAAAATGAAATTCTAAGTAATCAATAAGTAACTTTAACCTTTTCTTAAAGCCATTCAACACAATGACTAACAAGAGACAAACGGTAATAAATAAACGGTCTTCAGAGTTGAACTTCCTAGATGGGAAGTTCAATTTTGAAGACCGTTCACCCCGACCCTCCTAATTCCCAAGAGTCCGTCAAACACCAAAGCAATTCCGACGTTAAGATGGGATGTTAAGTAAACAATATTCGTTATATCATTACAATGATGAGAGTGCCACAGGGCATCCCGTTGGGTTCTACACTTTAATGCTTTGATCGTTGGAAAACGTAGTTAATTCTAATATAAACATAAATATACCCAGTCGTAAATAGATGTGTAAACACTAATTATTATTTTTTTGTGTATTTATAATACGATAAGCTGTCATGACAAGAAAACTAATAAGGAAATACCTACCTTAGTAACTGCTAAAATGGTTTTATAATTAGATTGCATTGTTTAGGTACATTTTGTACGCGACATTTGGACAAGTTACTCGATATTTTAAAACTGGATCAATCACAGATAGAGTTATCGTTTGTCTATGATGCCTCTAGTAGCTAACTATACCAGAATCCTTAGATTTCTACTGCTTGTATCTCGACATACGCATGAATAGATTTAGATATAATGTATTTTTGGCATCAGTAACCTATTAGATGTCCGCGAAATAGCCTCCTCCTCTCGTTTCATGTCAAGGTGGGAGGAAGGATTAGACGAATGGATTAGTCTACCACCTAGGTCCGATGTGGGGCGATAATTTCGTTATTCAGTACAGTGCTACGTCAGCTAGTGAGGCGGGTTAGTTTAACCATATCAACGAGTAAAATGCGAAGTAACTCAAGCGACATGTTGGGTGATATTTGGTTACAGATATCGTTGGAATCAGCGATTTGTTCTCCGTCTTTTGAGCTGGGTTTCTTGCATAGTTACCAAAATTGCGCATGGTCAATTCGCCTTTTAAACGTCTCGATAAGCTGGTTAGATAACATACATTGTAAATACCCTTATGTGCTGTTAAAAAAAATACCCACTTCACATAAAATATCTTTGATATCAGTCATTTCAATAAAGATTATTTCAAGATCACGATGTGACGATACCCTCGTTGTTTGATGTCGTTATCCCTCCGATAAAATTCATTGGAATTTCCAAGAATAAGAGAGATATTGAACATTACGTAGGTTTATTAAGATGCCTTTTGATTATATTTTGAAATAGGTAAATTACTTAATACCAAATTTATAGTGTGACACCCTCCACCCGCTCGAGAAGTTAAACGAGTTAAATTCCTTATGAACCGACTTTAAAAAGGAGGAGGATATGTGTAAAGAAACGAAAAATTACTACGAATTTGACGTTTTGTTTGGAAATACGAGTATCTCTGATAGGGATTGATGTCTATCAAGCGAAAATCGGGCCCCTAGTTGTTTATTGTTTTTTTATATATATATGTATGTTGTTAATCTAAGATAATGCCTGTCTTAGCTCATAATTGTAATATGTTATCAATTGTATTAATTCAAAAGGATCTCACACCGTTCTCTGCACCACAAATGACCACAACATTAATCGCATTTAGTTGACGTTAATTAGTCAAAACATTTTTTATAAAGTTCCAACAATATGCGTCAAAGCAGCAAACGAGCGTATTATTATAGTGTTTATTGGTTATTTCCCGTTTTATATTCGTGTTATGTAATATTTACATGTAAAACACAGTTGTACACTACATACAAGCTCTATTTATGTTTCCTTCTTTGATTGAACGTTGATACAATCAATTATTTATGCTAAGTTTAATTATACCGATATAGGTGGCTGCCAATCTAAATTTAATTAGTTTATTTCAAGGTTACTTTTACTTTTTAGTCATAGAATGTCACCTTATTATGTCTGGCTGCATAACCGCATAGACATACATTTTATCTCTTCCAACTTTTATCCTTCCATTCTATAGAAATGCTCGATATGAAATTAGTTCCTCGACAAGTCTGACAGCTGTAAAAGGTAAAACTTATGTCTATGTAGGTATATTGAGTCTGCTAGACGATTAAAATTAAAAAAAATGCAAATTCTTAACGATATCACGTAATAAGTCTTAACATAGGTATTCATTTTGTACATGCGTTATTGTTTAAATACATTTCTCTCATGATAATTTGAATTATGTTATGTCATTCACGAAACACGAAAGCCGAGAGTCGTATAATGTAATTGTTCACTTAATGCCGCCGTGGAGACCCGTTCGCCATGAAGAAGGGTATTATTAAAAACCGTAGTACCCGAGGTAAAGTTGAAAAGTGTACAAAATGCGGCTTCTTATTTGATTTTTTAATGCATTCCTTGCTTTTTTACGATCATTGGCGGCGATCAGTGGACTGTAAACGTTTATTTTCACTTTTTCTCATCTGACATCATTATCAGGCTGATATTGTTGAGTTTAAAGCGCACACTGGGGCGTCATGAAAGAAAGTAGAAAATACATTTATTGGGACAACTCAACATTGGTATCCTGACAAAAAAAAAAAAAAAATTCGTACGTCGCGACGTTTTATTGTTACCCATTACAGCTTCACATAAAACATACCCCAATAATTCGGGACATAATTTCGAAGGTGGTAAAATATCACCCATGAAACCCGCCAAAGCCATTTCTGTAACTATTACACCGCTTTTTTTGCCGACCGCCGCTCGATGACCCATATACAGTGGAGACGGAATCGTCTCATATTGATTTTCTCGCGGCACGAGTAATACTTTTTTTAATGACCATTTATAGAACCTTTTGTTGGATATGGCAATTATACCATCTCTGCCATCGTCGTTGTTGCATATTTCAATACCACTACTACAGCCTTTTTAACATCCCACTGCTGGGCATGGGCCTCCCCTCGATAGGAGGGGGATTCGAGCCATAGTCCACCACGCTGGCCCAGTGGGTTGGCAGACTTCACACATCTATCGAGAACTAGACAAGTTCCCTCTGATCCTTAAATTTGTTATGAGATGTTAACTTATCTATTATGTAAGTAATCTATTTTCATAAAAAAAATATGTTTTCATAAATCTTGCAGAAGATGAAAAAATTGCTTCAAGTGTTATGTTGCGGTTGTAACGTTATACTTTTGACTTCTGCAACCACTTTCTCTAACACCAGGAGCCGTTTTAACATGTTGCCCAAATGTTAAGCAGTTGCCAATTGCAGAAGTATTCATATCGATTGGTGAAAGGCTATTTGACTTGACACTTTGTTTGTGAATCATCTATTTTTTCAGCCTCGAATAAGTATGCTCTCTTGTACATTTAAAAAAATATCGCTTAAGTCAAATATCCTTTCACCCCTCGATATTAAGACACCGCGTTATCGCCTTTCCTAGTTTTAGTGAAAACGGACATTGATTACGTTTACTTGTATTCCTAAATAGATGAGTACGCAAATTCGTGCGCTCGGAACTTAGGAACCCTTATCATTATCCAAAAATCCAAGTAACCTCAGTTACTCCTTATAACATCAGCTTTTTGACAGTGGAAGTCACGATAAAATCGGTCGAGCCGTTTGGGAGATTATAAAAGTCTAGTTAATTTATTTATTTATCAATCAATTAGAACGGCAATACAATTGCCACTTACACTAATGATACAGTAACACAATAAGTAAGACAATACAAAAGGTAAGACAGATAGACCTTTCACTCTTTCATCTCACACATCTTCACACTTTCTGACACTATCACCTTCCATTCATCAGCAAATAAGTCCAGCTCGGGATTTTGGCACACAAGGGCGTTGAGCGCAGTTAGCATGCGCGGTATGGGGGACAACGCACGAGCGACCGTGCGGCACTGCGGCACAGCAAACAACTTGTGCCGTCTTGCCCGACAATAGTTAAATTTTGCAATAGAAACATACACAAACATACTTCCTTCTAGGTCTGATGTCATACAGGCTAATCTTCCCTTTCGGTCTATGAAAACGTTTGCGTAATATATGAACCATTAGTAAGGACGAGACAGCTGCTGAAACATTTATTCATTTAAAACAACGTTCGTAATGCATTCGCATTTACAATCTAAGGAGATTAATTAATTTGAAAGCGTGGGTGATGTCCCAGTACTCCCGAGCAAGTATGATGATCTGTCTTTGCTGAGTGAACAGATATGATTAATCATCTTGACGACGGTTCGCTCTAGTAATTCGACTGCAGGCTCGACTCATTGCCCTATGTGGTTCGTTTGCCATCATCGGAAAATTCCAGAAACGACCTAACCAGAATTATTCCTGACCTGGAGGTATAATAGTCCAATGTATAGTACCCATCGTACAAGCGTTGTTTAGTTTCGAACGATACGATGAGTATGAGTTGTCTGGCGATATTGTAATATTGTATCTTCTTGCGGCTGAACCCTGTGTTGGTTTTGATCTGTGGATTTGTCTTACTAAGGATATGGCCTATCTTATCGATTTTGGAGTCCCAAAATGTATGTGAGTACCTTTTACCTAGGGTAAGGCTCTGATATGGGAATTGTCCCAATATTTCTGACATTTCTGTCATGGCAACTGACATTTTGATTATCCATGGTTATCCATGAATCTTCTTACTTATACTACCCGTTCGCTAACTACCTAGCGCTTATCTTTTTTTAAAAAATATTGTTTCGGACTTTTTAGAATATGCTAACAATTTGCCAAACATAGTCTCTGACATGTAAGACTTGTTCGATCCTTTTAGCGTGATGCAAAATGCTAAATCCAGTTTATGATTATATTTAGTTTAGTTAACTGCCGCCTTGTTACTGCTTTTGTCCGCTCAATTAAAACCACATTCACAATTAAATTTTCATTTGCGCTCGACCCTGTATTATGAGTGAATTACCACTTTACAAACCAATCAAATAAAGTTAAGTTAAGCAGTTTACTTTGACCTACATTAATTCTCATTACAAGTTTACCTTTTCGCTAATAGACCTTTTACCTGTTGCTGTGTTTTCAGGAGACTAATTTGTATGAGTGGGTGGTATTTAAATAACTACCTCTTGGTATTACAAATACCATCAGAAGGGACTTGGGAATCTTTATACACTTAAATTACATCATTACTTAAGGTTGATTTTAAAGGATTTCGGTTCGATTATTGTGACCTTTGTATGGATTGATTATTGCGGAAGCTTTGTTTATAGCTGTGGTGGGGATAGCACAGTCGGTACCTCAATCCACATCGATGGGTTCCGATTTCAGATCTTCACTTCTTTGGTATATGATGGCACTTTGATTTAGGTACCTATTCAACACAGGGAACCAAATACATCTAATTCCAGCTTTTATGATATTATGACCTCGTTGGCCTAATTCTGTCGTCCACGAATTATGATAATAGAAACATTTTATTGGCAGTTAATCGCTGAAATAAGGGCAGGAGGAACTAAATTGAAAAAAAAAAATACCTCCGACTTAAGTTTTTTTACGAGGATATAAAATACTATGTATAAGTAATATTGTTTTTTGTTTATAAAGACAGTTTAAGTTTCAAACATATTCATATAACTCTAAATACAATCAACATTTAAGAGTTTTTTGCTTCTGGAAAATTAAGTATAGACTCTATCTATTAACTACACTTAACACTTACACCAAACCTGCACGCAAATAGAAAGGCGTGTGAAGTTGACCAATTCGCATTGGGCCAGCATGGTGGACTATGGCCTATATCTCCCTCGTATTGAGGGGGGATTGTCCTCGGTATAATGGCAATAGGCTCGCACCGTATTACATTACGACCAAAATACACGGGCGAAGCGTGAGTGCACTTCAGTGCACCTCTGCCTGCTCCTTCGGGGAATACAGGCGTGATTACTCGCAAATTAGGTAGTGCTCACACAGAATAATTTGATTAACATGCTTTAGTAATTAATTATTGCTTAGTGGGTAGCTTCAGTGTTAATCTAATGTTGCTTCAACGTAATTAAATCGAGAACTGAATTAGAAAGATTAGGAGGATTAGAGAATCTTCATGCCTGATTCGGTATAGACTATTGTATACACTATGTATCAGAAGGCATCAAATTATTATTTAACGTTTGCACGAGTTTACAAATTACATACATCATCACGCCTGTATTCCCCGAAGGGGTAGGCAGAGGCGCAGTACAGTGCTCTCACACTTCGCTGATGTATTTTTGGTCCCAATGTAATAGGGGGCGAGCCTATTGCCATTACACCGGGCACACTCCCCCTCAATATGAGGGAGATTTGGGCCATAGTCCACGCTGGCCCAGTGCGGGTTGGTGAACTTCACACGCCCTTTTATAGACGTGCTGGTTTCCTCACGATGTTTTCCTTCACGGTTCAGCAAGTGGTAATCATTATTGAAAATTATAGTTGCATGAAAGAATCATATCTTGGAGAAATTTTGTATTTTAGTAACATTGATAATATATTGGATAGCATTAACTTCATTGATGATAAACTATCTAAATGTATGACGTATTTGAGAAAAGTATTTTTATCATATCTTGATTATGATATCTATACAAATAAATAAAATTCAAGCGACTGTTTGTAATTGTCTAAATAAAAGCTGCTCACTAAATGCATATGAAAGTATACACGGTACATATAACAAAAATACAGTTTTTATCATTTTTGTCTGCCTGCCATTTGTTCCGGGTATTCTTCGAAACGGCTGGACCGATTTTCGCTAACAAATAGCAGATGTTATAAGGATTAACTTATGCTACTTTAAGTTTAAATAATTTACTAGGAGATCCAAATTCCACGTGGACAAAATCGCGGGCTCAGCTAGTATATCATACAATCAACGTCTATTTTATCTTGTCAACAAATCCTTTTATTTAGTTATCAGAAAGAGATGGAATAAATAAACAAACATAACTTCCAAATTAAGACAATAAAAATGGCGGTGTTCAAATCACAACGCGCGTGCGGCACAAATTGAGTCTTCAAAAGAGTGCGTGCACAATACTCTGCGCCCGCGCACCCGTGAAGCGCGCCGCAATTGGATGATTGCCCCTGGGTCATTCTAATTGGACGATTGCGAGTTCAAACGGCCCGCCACCATGATATTCTTTAGCCGCGTTGAATTATGTGAGAAAAACTATAGAGTTTATGGTAATTATTTTACTATCTCAAAGATTTATCTTTGAGCTTCAGAGAGATAGAAGTAGTAGGTAAATCAGCTTGAGAGAATAATTATATTCTTCGTTGACTTTTACGCCTAATGGGTTGCGACACGGTTACTAATACTATTTTTTTTTTGTTTATTGACGATTCATAAGTGTCTGTATTGGTATCCAAGACAAAAAAAAACTGATTCTGATTCTATCGTTTAATATGTATAAATTTTTGGAAAGTTCATTAGCCTTTCGTCATAGTTTTCTTGTGTCTTATGACTTTTAATAATGTATTTGACACAATCAGAAATGTAAGATGACCGCCATGAGACAAATCCATTGTCAATAGTGACCACAGTAACTGATATCAATTGATTCCGACTTCAACTAATGTCCTCCTACTAAAAGCCCCAATAACCCACTCCATTGACCGTTAATGTTATCACAGATAAAATAGACGTTCCTTATCTGTACGACTACTGTGATGTAACGATCGACGGATTGCCTCCGTCGTCGTGGGCGGGGTTCGGTTCTCGACCTTATTACACTGATGTTTTGACAGACAGTTGTAAAAAATACGACCGCCGTGGGTGATACGGTTATGTAGGTGAATGGGTTGCGACATGAAGTGGCAAATAGGCGGGCGGTGAGATAGGAACGGTCGTTGAAGTTCTTTTTTCATTATTGAATGAAGTTTTTATTGTTAGAGTAGCAAACGTTTCTTCTTTATCAGTCTCGAATCATTGGAGCGAAATAATCCTTAAGCTAAAAAGCAATGTATTCTGATTTCTGAATATATCTAGAATAGGTATGTCGAACGCCTGACAGTCCTCCGCTGCCTTCATTCAATACATTGTCAAAAAATCTAATCCACCTAAGTCAGAAATCCATCTTATTATGATCCATGACAACCTTAATACAGGTACTCATGTAAGCTTGTCTGTCTCGTTGTGCCTGATCATGACACTAGGCACCTCCCTAGGTTCCCTAGGAACTAGAACTTGTTCAGTAAAGAACCAATCTCCATTATATCAACTCCCGAGTTACGACGGATTCTACGTATTACGTCATGTTATATTACGTCAACAAGTAGGTGTGTCCCGTGTTTTAGACACGTTGCCGTTATTTCAGGCACGTGGCATACCACTGAAACACATATATCTTGAAGATTTTATTTATTATGTCCATTATACATGTCGAGCGTTTCGCAGGAATTCGTTGTGCCTTTGTATGTAAACAGATTTGTAAAACGTTTTACAACAGTCAATCAGTGCTGTCAACAGGTGTCGATACCGGTGGCGACGACGCGTCGACACGCCCAGAGGTGCGCGTGCGCCCGTTCCGTCGGATGTGACGTCATTCCACCGCAATAGCGGTACGGCACACGGCTCATTAACCGCTCGTGGTCCGTTGTGTTCGGACGTGCTGTTGGTGATTAGATATTAGTAATTAAATACATGAATATTACTACAGTTGTGGAGATCTAAGGGGCCCGTTTTGACGGCTAGTTATTACAATAGAATGTTACTTAGCATGAAGTCAAGTAAAAAAGTTTTATTCACTTATTGGGTCAAAAACACACATTTTGTTCGTGCGTTGAATAATAATTAGGACATAATTCAAGGTTTTTTTCACGACTTAATGCAATTCCAATTTAATACCTATATCTCCGAAGATTTAAACAAAGGTTAAATATAATGAAAGGTGTCCAAACGGGCCTTTAATATCCCGAGGATTGTATTTAAGAAAAAATAAATAAACCATGTGTAACTTTTGGACGTATTTTAGCTGCATTTCAGATAATTTAATTCAAATATCACAGTAGTGCTACTTGTGAGTGACACTGCAGTAAAACGATAATAATTATGTAATAATAGAATATTTGAATACACAAACTCGTATAAGTACATTTGAAAGTTTAAAAAAATAGTCCATTAGCGTATTTCTTTTAGAGAAATTAAGTATCTAATTAATGAATTAAATTAACGTAGCATTATTACAAAGTAGGTGTTGCCGCCTACACTGGGCAATTTGTAAATGTTTCATGTCATGAGGTCAATACTGTAGAAACTGACACCCACTTGAGAATGGAATGTCACTTTTACTTGTGACTATGCTTTTTCTTTGTTTTATGATGAAGGAGAGTGTAAGGCTTGACTAAGTCATGATGTTGGGAAACTTTATCCAAATTTTCCGCAAATGAATTTGTTGTAGGTCCTGTACTCGGTATTAGCATTTTATATCAAAACGTACTTGTACGTGTACAACTTTGATTTTGCTTTGAAATATGCAATTCATAATATTTTATAGAAAAAAACCAGTCGATTTAAAATGGTTTATGTATTTAGGGCACAAGGATTCAGTTCAATTTTGAGTCGCGACCAATAAGCTGTTTTCTGTCAACTCTACAAGGAAGCGTCGGTCGTCTTGGGAGCTATCACCCCTCGGAGGAGGTGGGGTGAGTAGGGACTCTAGATTTCACAATTCCGTAGGGATATCCACTTTTTCAATTGAGTCAAACCAGATAGAGTTTCAAAGGTAAAGCTTCGTAGATACGTAATGGTGTGAATTTAAATTTGTGCAGTTTAAATGTCTTTCGAAGTTTTATTACTTACCAATAATTTCTCAAAGTTTTTCATTAGCATCGCAATTTTTGAGCTAATCTAAATCATCTATCTATCTATCTATCTATCGATCTCACATCTGCAATTGTAGCATGTGTGCCAAGACTAGAGTTATGTCACGGAAATTTTTGGTTTTGTCTCTTTCTTTCTTATGAAATAAGACAGATACCGATTGAGCAAATTCGTGACAGAAGTCTTGTCTTGACATCCGTGCTAACTCCACTGATTGTGTCAACTAGGGAAAAGCTTGAGTCCTTGCTAAAGTGTTTAAAATGGATCACCTTGGAATGGATAACCTATTCCTATCCATTTCAATCTGAGCGGGATAATTTATAATCTGATTCTGTCTCAACTTTAGCTTGCTGTATGGCAACCAAACCTCCCAGTATCTCCCTGCCACCCACCATTGTCTCGCACGTTTCCGCGATACGCGTCCCGTGATCCGCTCGCGTATTCAGAAAAGAGAAATCCTGCCCATTTATCCTCTTTAATCGCTACAGTCCTGGGCTGGGTGTGCCCTCAAGTTTATCGTACTGTATTATGACACAAGTCGAGGTGTATGCATTTGCTAAAAGCATTACCTCTAGTAGATGTGTAATTTCTGTAGAATTCCGAGATATAGTGGAAAAGAACTTTTATCGTTTTGTTGGTTCAATTTTTTCCGATTTCCGATGGAATATTCTTTGAAATGACGGCTCTTTAGGCTTTAACTTTGACCATTGCGAAGATGCGACGGATATATTAACTGTGATCTGAGGGAGATGACATCTCCGATAAGCGACACCTTTGACGTTACAGAGGGTAGAGACTTTGTCAAACTTGCTTCAAGCCACGGTCTCAGTGAGATATCAGTCATCATTTTATCTTGCTGAAGTAAAAATGAACTTTGTGTGCAATACATAACGATTGAATTTTTGTGTTAAATCCACGCGACTGCGCGTTCAAATTTGCTCGCGTCATCGATAACTCTTCACTGAAAAAAGTTCTTCTTGTATGATGTAATACAGTTCATTTTGGTACTGGCAAACATTTGCGGAGGGCTTTAAGCCGTATGGTACTTTATATTTATTATATTATTGTACTTAATTGTAAGGCATAAAACTTAATTATAATTATGCAAAGGTACCCTCGGAAGATGTTCTGAATAACATTAACGCTAACCTAAGAGTCCGCCGTCAACCTTAAGAGATTTACTTACAAAACGCAAACCCAATCTCCATATCTTTCCTGTCTCAGAGAGTCTGCACATTATGTGCTCAGTAAGCCAATATAATGGAAATCGTTTAAGTGTCTCCCTTAAACACCTGGGCCCTACATACAATAACCATACTGGTAGACAAAGATGATTAGAATTAAGTTGTTGTATATTATCCAAAAGTGTCGCTTAAGTGAAATAGCCTTTTGCTCCTCGATATTCAGAATGATCCATTAGTAGCACCACGAAGCCAATTGAATTATATGAAGGAAATTGTTTCACAACATTGTAGATTGGACATTTTAATTTCCTAGGGAAATGGAACAGTAGAATCTGATGATGTTGTAGAGCTTTAAAAATAAAAAAAAATACTTTTAAGCCCCGGGCTCAAATCCGGCGCGTCAGAGTATTCGCTAATGTCAAAACGAGCTCTGTGTTAATATGTATAAAGATTGCATTTCTGTGGTTAAAGCCGGAGTGGCTTTAACCACGCGTTATCATTCGCTCGCGCTGTCATTTAGTTCAAGAACGAACTTTTCCTGTGTGTCAATACAGTTGGTTTTGCTTTTGCACATTCATACTAATCACTATTTTTGTCACATACTTCGCACCTATTCTCACCTTCTTTTGTTGAAAAATTTACCTATTTCTTCGATGAGTTACAAGTGATATTGTTTCGTCATCATTTGCCCACCTTATCCCATTATTTGGGGTCGGCGCAGTATGTCTTTTTTTTCCATTCATCTCGTTTTTCTATCATACTGACATCCACTCCGATCTCATTCATATCACCCTTTATACAGTCCATCCAATCTTTTCTTGGGCCTTCCTCTCGCTCTGTATCCGTGCACATTATTGTGATATTGTTTATTGGTAAATGGATGCGTGAGTTTTGACGCGTATACGGGCGTTGGGCTGTAAACAAATACGTATCTTCGCAAACTGAATCCTGCAAAGCGGCATATTTTGATGTTATGTAAATGTATGTTCCAGTAATAAGTAGACATACCTTGTTACCTACACAGTCACGCCTACACACGTAAGGTGAACATTTTTGTTACACTTTACCCCACGTATTGATGAAAATATAATACGAATCTAGTAACCCTTTTTGAGGACGTTATCGTGGGAGATACAAGTTTTGTAAAATTACAAATTTGTACAAGCAATGCATGTTACGATAATGATATTAAAACAATTTTATATAATTGTATTGTTCTTCTGCGAATGATAGATTTACTACTCTATATAAATATTCAAGGCATTTGCTCCATAGATTCGTAAATAACAATAAATTACAGGAAGAGTAAATTGTATTGTAATGACTCAGAGTGGACCAGGTGCGTCTGGACCATGCCGTTTTCCATTTAATTATAACCAATAAAGCTCCCCGTTGATCGTTACTGCATTACAATGGAGTTGAATTAAAAAGTTGTATTTTAAGAGCTAAAATGGAGGTACCTATGCAAATTGAGTTTATTCCTGGTAGAACTCGGTTATAAAGAATGGATGGCTTATGAGAAATCGAGGATGCATATTTGTATTTTATGAATTCAGATTTCATACAATAAAGGTGTCATTTCTGTATATATACTATAAGAAGTTTGAAGCCCTCTAAGTAAGATGCTGTCACTCAAAATCCTTGATTAAATCCTACCAAATGACTCAAACTATGAATTACGTGTCTACATTTTCATTCAAGTCCCAGAGTGATATTCAAAACCACACATGTATTGATGCTATTTGAAAAACGTCTATAAAGGCCTTGTTTTGTTCCAGATGTCAACACTCCCAATAATCATCGTGAACACATCCTGGTAAGTAAAAGATATGTTATCTCACATCAAAATCAGACGCGTCTAAAGGAAAAATATGACCCATTTCCGAAACGGAAAATGGGGCCGTACACTCGATTGCTGTGTCATATGCACAGACCTCTCGAATATTGAGAAGCAGGTCACGTTGCGTTGGGTGGCCTGTGTTCAGAGTATGATGATCTAAACAGTATTGCCAATAAATGCAACGGACAGGTTATTTATGCTACGAAGGTTTGTGGTGTGACACAATACTGGAACTGCTAGTCGCCGTTGAAAATTAAGAGGTTTTGTTCCATTAATAAGGGACATCCCTTTGTAGAGATATGTACTTGGATTAAAAATATCAATTCTTTCGGATTTATTTCATTCCCATTAGAGTAGTCTATAAAAATACGATGAAAACAAATGGCAGGTAAGTTAGCTGAAGTTTAAAAAACTGTATATTAGTACGAAACACTTTAAAATAACATCCAAAGTAATTACCAAAAGCTACCAAAAACATACTTAACTAAACTTTAAATGCCCAAACTCGTGAAACTCTGGTAGGTGGTCTGTCGCTCATTGGGATTAACATATTAACACATTTGGGTTTAACATATTGCAACGCAAGTGGTCTCACTCCAATAAGTCGATTGTTTTGAACAAAATCAATACAAACTGGTCTAATTATGAACAGAACAATTTTGAAAGTTTTGTTTTCTTAGCAGACGTTGTTGATACTTATATGCGTCTATACATTATCGGCACCGTAAGATCTACTTGGGTTTTGAATTATCTACCTCCTATCATCATTCTCTTCTTCTTTTAAGGGTTAGACTTGTCGGTGTATCTGATGAAGCTTTTGCCATCTGATTTGATCTACTGCAGCCTCTTTCGCCTCCACATACGACATGACACCAACTTCCGAATTTATCAGGCTCATGTAGCATATTCGCGGTCTCCCTCTCCCACGGTTTTAGCTCTATCCTTCAAAGATGTTCTTTATTAAGGTGCCATGCCGCTTGAGATGGAAGAGATCATCATTCCACTACATCAATAATAGCGCTGATTTTGTGGACACCAAACTAAACTACACTCAACTAATTCTATCGTAGTCCTTCTCGTGATCGTGATGTATGATCAAGACGGCCATATTTCTATTGCTGTCAAATTTTGTTTAGCCGTGGTTTGTGTACATCAAAATTAACTTCCATCCCACAATATTCATTAGGTCCTCCATTACACTAATGTCACTCGATGCGCACATAATTAACCGAAATTATTTTTGGACGCGTCCAAAAATACGTTGACGCGGGAACGCTTTCACGCGGGTTGGAACCAAATTTGCGGGTTGACGCGACATCAAAGAGCTGAGTGCTAACCTGCTAGCTTCAGGATGGAGTAACGTCAAAGGCGGTTCTGCGTTTGGAATTAATTATGCTAAAAACGCCACCAGTGATTTGTATTAAGGCATCTTTTTGCTCGTATGAGCTTGTAGCCTTAGGTGTTAGTTTAGGCGTCAACATCTCATCGGTGGCAGCAGGCCCTCAATTGTAAATGCTATTAGCGACCTACAGGTGTTCCAGATTGGTGGTGCTTTTTTGATACACAGATTTTTTTTATTGAAAAAAAAAGGAACCATGCGTTGCTACTGATATTTGAACTTGCAATCTTTTAGATCGCATGGAGGCCATATTCAGAGAGCGCGGTACCTACGTCGAGGACGACGGTTTAGATATTAAATTCGTTAATCTGGTGCAGGTTCGGGATTATTTGTGAGTTGGTTATTCTTGTTAAATCACCTTGTTTGTGTAGCTTATGAAGTACATGAATTTCATGTTGGTTGGATCTTCTGATCCGGTCGTAGCATTTAAGACAAACATATGTCAACTTGTCCAGATTTTATAATTCTCACATAGTTTATGTCCATTTAAATTAAGACTCTAAAAGCTCTCTAGCTATAACTTAAGACAAAACTTAAGGCCTTTTATACTGTCACTGTCACGCTTACACCGCGCGGGTGTAAGCGAAATATTGCAGTTTTAAATATAACACCCCCGGGCTACGTAGCGGCACTCTTTCCAATATGCTGAATTAATCAATACAGCCTGGACATAGTAATTGTACCGTCTCTTTCCCCCACTCTGCGCATGCATACTCAAATCAAATTTCCAGAAAAATTGCCATTAAGTACACCTCTGTACTATGAGCGAAGCAACTAGTGCCGTATCGTTAAATCACACTATTCCAAAACGCTGTACGTCCATCTAGGGAATGTAGACCGTGTCTACGTGGAATTAAATATAGTTTTGGTGTGAATTTTATCGACTAATCCCGGCTGTCCGGGACACGCGGGCTGGACTATGCATTTGTAAAGTCTTGAGTACACTGTACAATGTTTAAAATTTTCATTTTTACAATATTTTCTACTCGAGCGATTTTAAATTGAACATTTTAACATATTAGGGTTTCACATATACTGGAAAATTTAAATTGATGTGATGTTATGCAGTCTAAGGTACAGGTCATCGTTAAATGCAGTTTTATGTGTCTTAAATATCATACCAAGCTAAACTTCTTTTATTAAATTTAAATAAAATGGGAGGAGGTTTTCAATTTGAAACGTATGTCTTTTTTACCAATTTTCTTAACCATGATCTTGCCATTTACCAATTTTCCTCAACTCGGAGAGCGAACTATTAAAATGTAATCTTACGTGACATTGCAGTACGCAATAATGGTAGGTATCTAAGTACGCTTCCAGAGTTGAGTTTTGATTGATGCATACCAACTTTAGAGCCTTGACTGGTAGGCACCATGACCTTCATATAGTAGTAAAGATGTTATGAAAACGTCTTTGTAAGATTTATTAGGTAGTTGTTTATCGCCGTTACAGCGGTCATGTTATAATGCAAATTAAGCGCTTTTCTATGGAGGTTTATATATAGTTGTAATTTAGTTAATAGGGTTACAATGTGCTATCGAAATGAGAAATGATTTTCAATGTAAATTTAGTGATTGTAAGACATTTATCTCTAAGACATAGAGAGTGTAGAGCATCTAGCTCTACGCATTAAGCGTATTGTGGTTGATGGCTATCTATACTAATATTATAAGGAGAAAAGATTTGTATTTTTGTATGTATGTATAAGAATAAACTTGAAAAACTACTGGACCGATTTCAAAAAATATTTTGCCGTTAGAAAGCTACATTATCACTGAGTAACATAGGCTATATTTATTTACCCCTAATGTTTAAAAAAATGTCCACCCAATGTTTTTTATATTTTAGGTAAGTTCCTAATTACTTATTTATGTAGTAATCAATAGAATTGGCTCGTTGCTTTTTTATATTTATCTTCCTTCGACGGCCTTATCACCACCTCTTACAGTATTGATGTTTTATTTATTTTTTTACTGATTTTGTACTAAGTCAAAAACTGAAAGGTATATTTAAAAAAAAATGCAAGGGCATGGTGGTAAGGGGGCAGGTATCGTTGTGCCGTAACCCTTATTTATTACAGGGCTCGATATACGTAGGGTGCATTGGTACAAGGTGCGTCGGGAGCTGCATCGACCGGCCCAGGGTATCTAGGGCTAGGGCCCTGGGAGATTTATTAGGTCGTCACCCATCAGTTGTTGTTTCCTTCATATCAAACGAGGACGTACGCTCTACGTAAAAATTAAATTTAAGTTATGTATGAGAATATTTAATTCTTCAATTCTTGAGTATTCAATGAGTATTCAATTCTTTCTTAGTGTTAATATTTTAGTGGTTCGACCTAGACTGATTGTGATTTAATTTTACAAATAACTTTTGACATTAACTTATTGAGATTTTAGTGATTCTAAGTGCATTATAAGATATGTGTAATTATTTTAAGTAGTTAATATATAATATTAATTTTAGTTAAATGATTTTTGTGCTTAATTATCTAACCAACCCGTTAGCAATTTAGGTAAGAGTTTTGGCCTTTGAACAGTTGATGAAGAGCTATGGCGTGGTGTAGGTTTTTTTATACTTTTTTCTAATTTATACTCCATTTGTTATAGCATTATAAAGAAGATAAAAAAGGTTCTTTTTAATGTACACTTTGTAACAAAAGTAACAATTAACATATTACAGTTACGATTGCCGCCCAATTTATTAGAATATATTTTTAAACCAGCAGTATCACTGTAACTAATCATTCTCACAATTTATCTTATTTAATTTGGTGGCTTTCATTTAGATATATATATATATTTTTCCAATTTAAAATAACAGTGTCGATACAAAAAACCTAAATAAGCAGGGATGAATAATACCGGGAACGTTTTTCGTTGCACTATAATCCTACCAAATCTAAAATGTTACCTAATCCCTTCATCCGTTGTGACAACAGGATCTTTCTTATTTTGCCGGTTTGTTTTGGCAGTCAAATTGACGTAAACAATGTTCTGTGATTGTCATTCACATGTGAATACTTCTGCCACCGAAATTCTGTTTGCTCAACCGTACCATATCTCAAAATCGTTAGTCCTCTTTTTATTATACTTTTATAAGCCTCACCGTCCAAGTCTCTGGCAAACTCAGTTGTTGGCAAAATCATCGACAAATTGACGATGGAAGCCAAACACTTTTAAAAAAAGAAGAAGAAGAAGAATACTTCTGAATGCTACGCCTTGTTTGTTGTTATTACCGAATTTTAGTAATTTTGTTGTTATTTGTTACTGTTTTTCCATTGTTATTGTTTTGTTTTTGAAATAAAATGTTTTGCACTCCTGCTTCTACGAGCCTCTTTTTTCTAATGTTATAACAAATGAAGTATACACAATTTGTATGTAATTTAAAAAATTGTATGTTCTTTATCTAAGTATAAACTTATTTCGATTATAATACATGCTCAAATTAATTTATTATTGTTCAACATTTAATCTATTTTGTGTTTCTGATTCACTATATTTATTGCGAGGCGTCGTCATCTTAAAATCACGTTTTCTTTTTTTTTCATTTATTAAAATAAATAAATTATTTATTCAGTAAATTTAAAAACATACATTGATAAATGTTTAGTATAATTTTGTTTTATCATTTAATTTTTTTGGGGGGTCTTTAAAATACGTCACGCAAAAAGCGACTTTAATTTTCAGAACTTTGCAAATAATTAGTAATCTTGTCTGTGGCTATTCGTGGACGCCTTTAATTGGATGTGTTATCAATGGTTGTTGTTGTCTTAAATTAAAAAATGTTGCCATATTCTCTCGCTATTCTACACACGCCTTAAGCACGTGTTAAGTTTAGTATACACACAACGCGATTGTACAAATAAAGTGCATTATATTATGTTGAGTTCGCTTCACCAGGTGTGTCCTTACAAAAGGTTTACATCAAATATTATCATACCGTAAACGTTTTGTTTATTATAGCTGTGCACTAGCGTTACACTTGTCCATTTAACCCGTGATTCATCTGGCAACGATCGTGCGAGTGTTTTTTTTTTATTATTTTTTTCGCCTTTCCGCTGGGCAATGGCCTCCCTTCCCTTCCTCCACTCCTCTCGGTTTCTTCCTAGTATAGGCCAGTCTCTTTCGTGCGTGTCCAATTCGTATCGCCATTTTGTTTTCGGCCTTGCGCGAGGTTTTATAACATAACAAAAAATATGTCATATTGTACGATTATAATAAGGGATTGCAGACCTGAGTGTTTGTTATTAATTTCAATTTGATAGTTCCAAGTGGTTCTAAGGAAATGGGTCTCGGCAGACAGGCAGATAAGGGTTCCATTTTATCTTTTGAGGTACGGAACTCTAAAAGCAGCTAAATTCAAAGGTATTGTGTTGTTTTCTACCTAAAATATTAGTTTTTTTTTTTATTAAAAAGAATAAATCTATCCTTTCCTAAGGCTCAACTGAAGTCATTGCCATCCAAGACCATCCGTTGAGAAAAAATGGTTTCTTGCACATGTTTGCATTGTATAAGAAAGTTACTACCTTTTTGTTCTACGATTTAATTTAATAACGCCGTATTAATTAACTCAATAGCTTTTATAAATATCACTTGGAATTTATATATTTTTTAAAATGTAATTTAAATTGTGTGTACCTTTTAAAGTTCAGATTATTTCAAATATTGATTAATTAATTTAGAAGCGAATGCATATTATACGTTATTTGATACCCGATGCATTTTAAATAATTCAAACAAATATATTTTTTTTATTTAATTTGCTTGCCTACATTCATTATTTCAAAACATAATTTCAGTTTTATATACCTCGCTATAGAGTACAGTATTGCGAAAGATTTTATAACATTAGGTACCTACACGTAAGATGCGTTCACTTTTAAATATTTACATATTTGTAATTGTATGTATTTCTTTTACATTGTAAACATTTCATGTAACAACTTACTGTGTCATTTGATTACTGATAATGTGCTATTTAACGTTTTCTTATCATTGTTTACATTAGATTTGATACTGCAATGAGATGTGTACCAACATTGTCTTATTTATAGATTCTTGCTTTTATTTAACTAAATAAATAGTTGACATAACCGGCGACCCAAAAAAAAATGTCCACCCGTGCGAAGCCGGAACGGGCCGCCAGTATTTTATACTTTTCCCTGAATAGTTTTCTTGTTTTAGTGATTTTACTTGGTAATTTTAAATAAATTGGTGGATAGGTTGTGTATAAAATAATTTAAGTTATGTATTTACTGCTTGGCAAGAGCTGTTTTGTTGATTATAACACTAAGACTGGTATTCATATAACGATCTCAATTTTGAGTACTTCCTTGAATTCTTTTAAATGTACATTAATAATAATGACATTAATTTATACATCACTTCTGGAGACGGTGCGCATTGTGAGGAAGTTCCTCTCTCTGGAGCCCTAACCACTGGTCATTAGGACCCTGTTTTAGATGTATATAAAATGTATATTTAAAAATCTAAATCTAAAGATATATGGAAAATAAACAAATGACATTAAAAATATTCCTTACATAATAATGTATTTAATTAGATGTTAACTTTGAGTACGTTCTTGAATCGTGTTTTTTTTTAACAATGTAATATTACAAACTTGGCTCTCGGATTTGAGATCGATATAATGAAACGAACCTTAAGTTGTGAATACTTTTTATTTAAAAAAAATGTACTTATGTATTTATGACAATCCAGTCACATACAATTCTTCTTTATCGGTGTTCACTTGGATTTATTATAGTTACCTTATATGTAAGATGTTATTTGTAATACATAATTTATCAATTGGAAATTATAGTACGCATGTCTTGCGCCCCAATCGATTACCAACGATTTGATTCAATACACTTTCGATACGTGATGTGACTAGCATTCATTCGTTTCACGTTTTATGTACCTACGGGTGTGTTACATATATTAGTATTGTACTTAATACAGTGTGATACAGAATTAGTATACAAGCCTGAAACCTTTCATCATATATAGTAGATATATGACATCATATCGAGGGGTGAAAGGCGATTTGACTTAGCGACATTTTTGTAACTTTACAGGAGAGTATACTCGTTCAACGGAGAAAAAATTGTTGATTCCAAATATGTATATAATAAGTTTATATCGGCCAAAACTGTCGCTTAAGTAAAAAACCCATCTGTTTTATAAAGACATAATATCGATAACAATTTTTTTTTCTCCAACAAAATTAAAATATCAATTTAATTACATGCTCTGACAAGTTTATGCATGGCCACTTAGATCGCGATTTAATATACTGTATTATCAGCTGTATGGAAAGATGATATTAAAGCAATAGCCGGCCCAAACTGGATAAAAGTAGCTGAAGACAGAGTCAAATGGGCATCACTGGAGGAGGCCTACACCCATTCTGGGGTTCCGGTAGATAAATAAAAATGAAATATCTTTAAATACTATGATATAATACATAGGATACACATAAAATTCTTCTATTAAGTAAGTTATGAATAAAATAACATAGAATACACTAAATAAAACTAACACATACATAGAGGCTAAATTACATATATATATATATACATATACATATATACATACAAGGCTCGCACCTCTGGGTTCCATGTGCGAATCTCATTTTCATCTGAGATTATCACTTGCTAAGAAACGGTGACGGAAAACATCGTGAGGAAACCTGTGTGCCCGGTATAATGGCAATAGGCTCGCCCCCTATTACATTGGGACCAAAATACATCGGCGAAGTGTGGGCGCACTGCAGTGCACCTCTGCCTACCCCTTCGGGGAATACAGGCGTGATGATGTATTATTATTACATACATAGACTGTAGGAAATGTAAACTTACTGGAAAAAAAAGGCTTTTTGTTTTTATTTATTTTATTATCAGCTAATACTAAGTTTAAAATCCAGGGAACAGAGCTTAGTGGTTTAATTACATACTGCCGTTTGTAAAGATAAAATGTAAATGGCATCGAAAATGGCACCTGTAAGCAACACCTCTAGCACGCTGCCTCAAACAGACACCGACCTCGCCGGCGAGGTCGAAGAACCCCCTCTTCTGCTCGTAGGTGCATCTTTGCACCTAGGAGCGCAGTCATTACCTCTCCCCTCACGGCAACTGCCCAAGCCGAGGTCGTGCCCCATGTGGCGCCCTTGAGCTAGTTGCCCTCCTCTTCCGCCCTTAGGGCTTTGGCTGGAGTCGCACTCTGCACTCGCCACTCCTCCGGTGAAGCTGTGAAGGCCAACAGCGTAGTCCAAAAAAAAAAAAAAAACCTTTAGCACGCATGTAAAGACAAGACCTTTGTCACGGATTTGCTCGCTCGCTTTCTGTTTAATTTCTTACGAGAGAAAGAGACAACATCAAGATATTCCGTGTCATACGTCTAGTCTTGGCGCACATGCTACAACTACATATAATACTTACCAAATATAAATCTGTTGATGAAATTACCTGGAGTAAATTAAAATTCAGATATGAATTCGAAGAAGAGGAATTGCTCCCAATTGCCATTTTAGGAGCTTTGTGTGTTTTAAAAGCAACAAGCCAATGATTTAATGCATTTCCCGCTCATGATTATACTTTTTTTCAACTTTAAAAAAAGAATGATTCCACATTCGGTCAACAAACGATCAACGCGATTGCTAACCCGCTATTTCTGGAGTCGCTTGCGCTGTCTTCGCGCCAGGTGCGCACGCGCATCTGCCCGCCGAGATCTCCGCACGTGTGCGCCGCTGTCGCTTTGTGCAGGATTTTATTGTGACGCTATTACACATTGAGAATCGTTATATACATGAGTAGGTACTTACAAAGTGTTTTTAGGTCACTTGTAACCTAAACTACCTAGACCTACTAAAGACATTTACAGCTTTATATACAGCAAGTGTCGTCCTGGAGTATATGTGGAACAGAGTAGGTACCTACACTTGACATTTTTTTTTACTTACTATTACAAATATTAAATCACTGCTTTTATAATTAATAGCGGTATGGTGTAATTGGCGTGGGTGGATCGTTCTCGTATAATTTAAATTTTAATTAAAACACTGTTGTTTTATTATCATACGCGACCTTCCTAAAATATCATTTCTCTCCAATTTGTACTTTTTGTATTCGATACAGATGCGAATAAATTTAAATAATTTAATATCTTTAAGTTTCTCCTATACAAAACAAATTATATTGAGATAGGCGGGATGATTACGCTTTTTTATTGTTTTAACAGAATAAAAATTGTACGTACTTGCATATGGTACATATATTAATTAATGCAGAAAATAGTAGGTACCGCGAAAATTGGATTTTTTATTTAAATTAACCCTCATAAAATAAAAAAGTTACTAACCTACAGTAAAAAGATAGTATACGCGGCAGATTGAGAACCTCCGCCTTTTGTGAAGTTGCAATTTTTTTCCCTCAAGACGCCATCTATAGCGTGTAAAATAATCGATTTAAGTTTTCACCTTACATAATTATGTATCCTTTATGGATCCTCTTAGCTGTGGTGTTTTACACTGTCGTTTACAGTGTGATCGACTGTGGAAATCGGATTCGAATCCTTTTTCTTCACAGACTTGCGAACAAAAATGCGTTAGATCATTTTATGAGTACTGACTGTTCTTCTTAATCTTAAGAGCTAGACTTTTGTCCATGGAGATTTTCCAATCTTCTCTTCTTTCTTCCCCGCTTCTAATTAACTTAAACTTATAGGATCTCTTTGCGTGTCTCCATAATGAGTGTCATCATGATTATGTGGTTTAGTTCTTTTCTCACCACATAGTCATCATGACAACTTCAATATGAGTCTACGCCTCAAAATGAGTCCACAACTCAAAATTAATCCACGCTTCGAAATAAGGCTGACAATATTGTTCTGCTCATTGCAGGCACCAATAAAACTCCATGACGTAATTTGCGTACAGTTATCGAGTTATGTTGGCAAGCTCAAAATGGGTCCACCAACATCACAAAACAAGCTGAGCCTTCGAAATGAATCCATTTCGCTCGATTTGCTCATCACTATGGGTTTATTTCGTAGCTTTTATACCGGAATATACTCTGTGTGAATGAGCAAAGTGAGTCGTGTCAGATACGTGAGCACAAGTTTACATAACGAAGCCACACCGCTCATTGTGATTGCCACTATGTCACTATGACTATGCATTTGTTATGGCGTCACAGTGGTTGTCAAATAATGAGTAGGTACTCTGACACCACTGCAAACCCGGCCATACCTGTCCAGAAAGTCCTCACCTCAATATACGCTCC
Organism: Ptilodon capucinus; assembly: GCA_914767695.1. Classification (NCBI taxonomy): domain Eukaryota; kingdom Metazoa; phylum Arthropoda; class Insecta; order Lepidoptera; family Notodontidae; genus Ptilodon; species Ptilodon capucinus. Next base: position 3,741,007 of record OU611831.1, read on the forward strand.
GTGACTCCGCAAATTTGCCCAGAGAATGATATCACATTGAGCTATGTCCAGTAAATAAAGTTCGGTGTGATTTCATTTCCTCGACAAGATTGACAGCTGACAGTCTCAAAGTTATACCTTCGCGGTCGAACCGAGCCTGTGTATACATGTAAACTTACTGTGTATGATATCACTGTATTTTGGTGAAACTCTATGTCAATATAAATACATATTGAATTTCTGTCGTAAAAGCCTTGTCCGCACAAGTCAAAATTCGCTCGCATTGTCAATGTCATTTTGTTGGAGAATGAACTTTTTCAGAAGCCAACACAGTTTGTTTTGGCAAAAAACTCGATGTGCGTATTTTGACTGCGGACACTGAGAACAGTGTGCGGGGTCTTGAGGCTTTTCGATACTTGGTCGTTGCCACAAAACCAAAATAAGTACGGTCTTTAAGACCAGTTAGTCTATTCGACGACGTTCGTTATTGAGCGTCGTCGTAATCGCGAAAGCCGGTCATAATTTTATTCACGCCCCATATTTGCCTTCAAAGAAACTCTAACTTCGATCTTTATATTATTCCAAGTGATACTTATAAGTACACCGGGACGTTACATTTTGAAATATTTATTAACAATATTAGCGATATTGATTTAAGAATAATTGGACGTGGTTAAACAAAAGGATCCAATCCACATCAAGTCAGTTTTCGAGATATGGCAGCTTGAAGATTGATAGTGTATTGATATTGATAGTGTAGTGATATTTGTATGTGGGATGGTAGGGTGGTCAAAATTTCATGTGCTTTTATTTTATGATGAGATCTATTTTGTGAATTGGATCCTTTTTTCTTAACTAAGTCCAATTGTCTTCCTAATAATGGATGTATTGATTTTTCTTTGTTTAACATCATGATATTGTTGGACGTAAATTTTCAGTTTTTTTTTTTTTTTTTTTTATAGTTTTTTTTATTGTTTTTCCTTGGAATACGGCACTTAAGTAAAAACACTTTATACTCAACTTTAAAAAAGCGTGTCAGAATTATAATGTTAATACGAGCGGGCAGGTTAAGTTCGCGATAGGCTCGCCTTTGTTGAACTTCCTAAAGGTTGAGTGACCCCCGAGGTGCCGGCGCCTCGTCCCACGCCCTCCCAGGACACCGATAGAGCTGATATAGAGTTGATGATACCTCATTTGCATGTGAATGAAATTTGAATAAGTTTTTTGATGGTAATTAGAAGAGTAAGAATATGTATGTTTCAAGCCACCAGCACACTGGGGCGTCAAAAGATGCTCGTCAAATTGTTTGCCAATACTAAAATGAATTCTGTGTCAATTATGCATAAAGATTGAATTTCTGTCATAAAAGCCACGCCCCCACGCGTAAAAATTCGATCTGGCGGTCAGTGTCATTTCGGAGTATTATGAACGTTTTCTATATGTCAATACAGTTCGTTTTGTTATTGGCATAAGAATTTACGCGCGATCGTTGACGCCCTAGTGTGCAGGAGGCTATAAGCTTCGTATTCACCTGGGCAAAACTGTCTTCTTCTTATTTTTATTAATGAGACAGCAATAGAACCTTTTGGTCTTTTTTATCCCATCTCTATCAAGCTAGAGCAACTGTTTCATCTCCTTCTACGATATGACACCAACCTTTTTCTCATGTAGCTTCCCATCTTTTAACCATGCTCTTCTCATGCGTTTTGTCGCTCAGAACACCCGTAGATGTACAACAGTATGGCACTACTCCAAGTGGATACGAGACTTAAGATTAAGAGTATGTACTAAATCATATTTGTATTGTATTAAGACACATTATTGTATTAAATTATGTCACGATACTTGGAAAAAAAGGACCCACTTGAGTTTCTTGCCGGTTCTTCTCAGCGGGGATTTCATTTTCCGAACCGGTGGTAAATAAAAAAAATACAACTGAAACTTGTTTTTTTTTTCTACTATCCTTGGGTCTAAAAATACCGTGTTTGAAATTTTGAATTCTATCATGATATTACCTAACTGGTTAGGAATCTTAGATAGGCCAGTAGTTGTAGCATTTGCGCCAAGACTAGACGTATGGCACAGAATATCATGATGTTGTATCTAGTTTTTCTCGTATGAAATCAGACAGAGAGCGAGCGAGCAAAGCCGTGACAGAGGTCTTGTCTTGACATGCGTGCTAACACCACAGATGTGCATATAAAAATACGTAGATACGGAGCAAACAAGGCAGTATGTTCGCATGTCTATTAGTTAAAATGTTATTAAATCAGTTACCTATCTTGCATCATCAATTAGTAGTATGTAATCTCGACAGGTAATGATACTTATATATTATTAAAAAGGAATATATGACCACTAAGATAGTAATTACGTAAGTAGCTACCAGAGTTTCTGCAATTTCGGAGCGTGAATAAATCGTAGAGCACCTCAAGGGGCTTATATCATTCGTGAATCCCACTCTATCTCAATTAAATCCCGTGAAGATCGTTTGGCGGCGGGATACGGTCCCGCGAATACCACATAACGGTCCCGTTTCATATCCAACGTATTTGGTTCAATATATATTCAATGCTTGTGTAATTAGGTAGTATAAAATAGATACAATTAAGAAAAGGCTACTTATAATGAAAATGCATTTAAAAAAATGAAACCCCGATGGCTGAACCAATTAGGACGGGATTTTCACTGGCGGATAGATGATGTTACAAGGAGTAATTTACTATTTAAAAAATAGGATTCCTAGATTCCGCGCGTAGGAAGTCGCGGTGTCAGATATTAAATATAAGAACTTTGTAAAAGTTTATGTTTTGAAAGGTCAACATTTTGTTGAACTTTCTTTTAAACAGACTGGCATTCCATAAAGCTTTTAAAGAAGCTCTGGTTTGAAATTATTTTGTTTCGCCGCAAAAGGAGCATCTCTCTCAAGTCCCGACGACTTTGTTTACAAGGCATATTAGTACTTAGGAGTGAAGAGTCGTCACTCTGGTGGACCTGGGAGGTACTTTAAAGAACAGGAAACAAAACAAGTAAATTGTATTAACAGAACAGACTGTTGGCAACTCAAAAATAAAATTGTTATTGGTGTTTTAATGTGCAACATTGCATCTAATATCTACAGCCTTTCTTTCCTTTCGGACTCAACTACAAATGGACTTGTTTCCTTCCTTTCCTGCAGTGCACCCACAATTTACTGATGTATTTTTGGTCCGCGCTCATTGCGATGGTAATTCGGGTATAGGCCACAACGCTGGCCCAGTGCAGGTTCGCGAACTTCACACGATCCTTCGATAGAAGTGCAGGTTTCTTCACGATGTTTTCCTTCACCGTTTGACACGCTTCACCATTACTACTAGCACTTGTTGCTTGTAAGGCTTCATTAATAATTCAATTTTATTCATCGCCAGATATATAAATAATCATGATGAACCGACTTCATCATTTAGCACGATGGAGCGTACGACTAAACAGATAGTATCTACAGCCATCAACAGGTGTGGCAAATTTGAATAAAAAATATACGAATTACCATAGACAAAGGTTAATGTAGACGAAATCTATTTAGCGCTGATGAGTCATTTGATGATAAAGACAATGTAAGTAACCTACAGTTACCTACCTTAAAATAGAATAATGTGGCGTATGGCACACAAAACTTTGCTATTAATATTGGCAGTTAATTACGTACTTTATTTCAGACAAATTATATTCAATCTTGGATTTAATGAAGGACCTAACTTACTACAGCCCTTTTAACGTCCCACTGCTGGGCACGGGCCTCCCCTCAATGCGAGGGGGATTCAGGCCATAGTCCACCACGCTGGCCCAGTGTGGGTTGGCAGACTTCACACATCGAGAACTAGTCAAGTTCCCTCAAACGTGCAGGTTTCCTCACGATGTTTTCCTTCACCGTTTCATAGCAAGTGATAATCTCGGATGTAAATGAGATTCGCACATGAAACCCAGAGGTGCGAGCCGGGGTTTGAACCTGCACACTTTGATTTGCAAGGCGTGCGTCCGACCACTCGGCTACCACTGCTTTTGAATGAATGAAGGACCTATAAATTGAATATTGCATTGTTATACGCTGAAAATGTCAACTCGTATCGTTATCAGTTAATCATTATTGATGACACACAGTGTCGAATTACAAACACGAATTGCCCTGTTTATGTGCTATTGTCGGTTAGAAGAAACGCTTTGAAGCAACTGACTCATGGGTTAACAGCTATAAAATATGGTGTTGTCTGACTAATCAGTCTAAACCGATAAAGTTTGTAGTTAGTAACATGAAAAGATGCGCGTTGCTCATGTAGAGCAAACATTGAGGCTGGTCCTATTACTCTTCGTACATAATTTTTGTCTGAATTCATATTAATAATATTTTTTTTATATACATCATCACGCCTGTATTCCCCGAAGGGGTAGGCAGAGGTGCACTGCAGTGCGCCCACACTTCGCCGATGTATTTTGGTCCCAATGTAATAGGGGGCGAGCCTATTGCCATTATACCGGGCACACAGGTTTCCTCACGATGTTTTCCGTCACCGTTTCTTAGCAAGTGATAATCTCAGATGAAAATAATAATAATAATATTTTTTTTATATATATTTTTGAAATTATATTTGACGTTCCTTCACACACAAATGTGTGTGAAGGAACGTCAAATATACAAATCAAATCAGATAAATCTAAATAGATTTGTCAGTTATGAGTCTTGAAAGTCTAATTATTTTAAGACAAAAAAATACCACCCCAAAGTTAAGTCATAGTATGTATGAATCATGGCTGTAGAGTCCATACAAAGTAGTTACTAGCCCCATAAACTTTTAGAGCTAGACAAGATCCTTGCAATGATATCAGAAAAACTTAATCCCTCGCGCTAACACCTTAAATTCGTACCTATTAAGTATTAATTACTAAAACACAAATTCAGTAACCCACAAATTACATTTAAAAAATACCACAGTAACCAATTTAAGCGCAATAAAAACGTATAATAAATTACCAGGCCCTTACAAAATAACTTTCCGTCGTCGTCGGCGCCGCACTAAATCACGCTAGTTTGGTATGCCACGAGCGATCCGAGAGAAACTGCGCCGGCGCAGATATACGTATTAGGAATGCGAGTAAAAGTGTCCAGACGCATCGTGGTGTTCGCCACGGCAGCGTGCTTTCGTGGGACAGTCCTGCAGTCCTGCTAATGTCATAAAGACAAATGAACGCTGCAAATGTATATTTTCTCGCGACCAATAATAGAATTAATCATTAGGAAATAAGGAACATTTTCTAAGACAGCCGAACAACGACATTTGAGATGTGGGCTTGAAAATAGATGGACGGAGTGGGCTGGCAGAATCTAAAACAGGAAGAGTAAAATTTGTAGATAAATAAGGCAAAATGACATTGTAAATTGACATTGACTTAATTGTATTTTTCTCAAATATCTGTATTGGCAATAGATGTAACGTCAAAAGAACGGGAATTTAGTTCATGTCCTACATGACCGAAGATAAATATCTGATTTATGACCAAAAACGTACAAAAGTCAAGACGTTAGTTTTGCATTTACGTAATCGGGCACCAGCTTTCCCATGACATGCTTCAGAAAGTAAAGCATCTGGTTAATGAGTGCCATCAACATGTGTACCATAAAATCCACGCCGTTTAATTGTGATTGTGTAACCACCGTGATCTTTGTTCTCTTGCAAGATTCTTTTAGTCAGTCCCCTAAATTGTAACGACGCGGCTAGGGTTGATAACTATGATTTTTCGTAACTGGTCTTTTTTGCTTTTACGTTTAAGATGAATTGAATACATATTGGCCATGGATACTGCCGATGCCGTGACTCCATATTGGCTATTTCAGTTCACATATCCCCGATATCATTTATTTCCAAAACGTTTTCTCCAAAATCCTAACTGATGTTTTTTTACAGATAAATGAATACATGCCTAATATTCTACTGTGTTATTTAATAATAAGTGAGTTTTAAGTCAGGAAAAACAGTTTTAGTGCCACATTTGCTACCGCCTAGCGAATGACATGAGATTGTTTAATAACACCGAAACATCAATTAGTATGTCTACTACGCGCAACTCAATTTCATTGTGTGTTTATAAGGGCATGCCAATAGATCCCCAACCTTGAACCAAACAATATCGACCCGCATTGTCTTGAAGTCATAGACTCGCGACATCGGAGCAAAAACATCGCGTGCGTTACCAATATTACAATTAAACCCGTGGTTAACCGACTTGTATGTGATTGTGGAACAATTTGATTATGAGATTCGTTGCAAGGGTATGGTCAAATTCGTCTGTCGTAAATGAGTTTTGAATAATCTTACCGACAACCGTAGTACCATTGACGTTAATATTCTTGTAGAATTTAGATAAGTAAATGAATATGGAGCGAGATGAAGATCCTAAGAAAAGATGGACGGAGTGTATTAAGAGTATTACGGAGCCGACGAGAGTATGAAGGAAAAGACAAACTGTGCTGACCAAGGGTACTAACATGTCATCAGCTAACGTTCGATTAGTAGAGTACCTAGATGTTGACCGGCGTAACGATAGTAAGCCTTGGCGATTACACATTTCTACAGGGAATAGTGTAAAGGAGTTTCTTGCTTAAAAGGTATTCAAAAATCAAATGATGACGACTCAGACAGTTAAACACTCACGTTCATTTGAAAAATGCATTAAATCCTTGTATTCTTAACTGGTCTCTCCTGTCCTGACTGTCCTATTCCTAGGCAAAGGCCTCTTTGTTTGCATCCATTAAATCCTGATGTTGCTACATATTTTATGTCACACTACCTATACCTAGCGGTGTCCGACAAGGTGACTCTCATAATTTTCGCGACACATAACTTTCGGTGTCTTTAAGGTAACATACTCTTTACTGAATAATAAATTTTAGTAACTACTCTACGATATTTACAGTTTGGTCATCAATGATGCAATACGGCATCATCAGGTATTAGAGGAGTTATGCAAAACAAATCTTGTTTGAAAGCTAATCGAGCTTAAATTCTAAGTGTATTTTTACATCGTTAGACGAAGCTGTCATTGGTTAGTTTGTAAATGGGGTTATTTATGCGTAATAATCTATTATTCATTAGGCTGTCTTCGTACTTGTGGTTACTTCACCCAGAATATTGAAGTAAAATAAAACATTTTACTTTTTATTAATTCAAAATAAAGATGACTGCTAGCCAATATGAAAGAGGGTTATTATTTCGCTCTATATAGAAAACTAAAAAGGTAATCAATTGCTGGAATCAAATTATGTTACTTTCGCTTCATCAATCATTGAAATTGCTGAGTTGTTTAACTCTCGACTGCAATAAATTTTCATTTGTACGTATGGCTTTCATACATTTTTAATTTTGTTAGTAGTACTTTATCTTCGTCTCTTTGTCCTTTAATAACAAAGAAAACTTATTAAAAATAAAGCAACAATTGCTTCAAAACAACGTTTGGCTGAAACTAAATTAACTGTACCTACTCTTGGTGTCTGCAGCAAAAATTAAGTATTAATTGGTTCTCCTGTGAATATTGAATAACCAATCAGCTTCGGCAACCCAATGAATAGTTAGGTAGATGAGAGTATGCATGAGATACATTGTTTGTGCAGTTATTTTTCATTAATGATATAATTGCTTCGCATTTTCTATCATGATTCTGTGCGATTCTCCGTATTGATTTACAGGATCAACTACAATATTACCAACAACCCAATCTTTTCTTATGTCTAGACATTAATTTACACATTAAAATATATTAGTATAAAAATGCTTTACATCATCACGCCTGTTTTCCCTGAAGGGGTAGGCAGAGGTGTACTACAGTGCGCCCACAATTCGCGTATCGCAATGTATTTTTGATCCCAATGTAATAGGCTCGCCCGCCTATTGCCATTATATCGGAAACATTCTCCCTCAATACAAGGGCGATTTTTGGGCCACCAGTCCACAACGCTAGCCCAGTGCGGGTTGGTGAACGTCACACGCCTTTCTGTAGACGTGCATGTTTTGTCACGACGTTTTCCTTCACCGTTTCTTAGGAAGTGATAATCTCGGATGAAAATGAGATTCGTACATGAAACACAGAGGTGCAAGCCGGTGTTTGAACCTGCGCACTTTGATTGCGAAGCGTGCGTTCGACCACTCAGCTACCACCGCTAAAAATGCTATTATGATTATTTAATAAAGCTTTTCCCGCGTGGAGTGTTGGCAAGAACGCTGGACTGCATTTCCTCGTTAAATAGCTTGACTGATACGTTAAACAAGGAAAGTCTTATGATATCTTCTAATTATTTTTTCAATATTCAGTTTCACTATTATTGTATCATTTTCTTTTCTCTGCTCTCTACCTGTCTGGTGTTTAGCTTTCCTTCCCATTTTAGTTTCTAAACGGGCCAAAAATTCACCGGACTACATTTAACATCAAATGGATTTCATTGAAACTATAAAAGCGCTCGTTTCTAACCGCCCGCTCCAGAATTCCACATACTTTAACTGTGTTTACTTTGAACGGGGAAATGGGAGAAAGGTGGGGGGGAGATTCGAATTTGGGGAGACTGGTCGCCCAATTTCGATAGTACCTGACGGGCAACGAAACTTTTAAATGAATATTACTTTTAAATTGGTTCCGTATCCGGGGAGTCGCGTGGTCAACTGCATTAGTTTTCGTTGTTTTTGTTGAATTTTCCTTTTGACCGGTTTGACTGTTTGAGTTCTGTGAAATCAACTATCGGTTTCAATAAAACTAGTTACCAATTACAATAAAATTTTCGTTCTCCACTGTCAAGTTTGTTATAAGTAATCTTTTTTATTACTTTCTAGCATTTAATACATTCAAAGTGTTGAAAGTAAAAGATGACTATTAGATCACCTTCTGTATCTGAGATTCACGGACAGTACCGACTTTATTTTCTGCTGAGCAGGTAAGTTGGTATGAATTGTAGATAATCTATGTGATATCAAATTATCACGTAGAAACGTACCTATTTTATAGATAAAAAAAAATTTTATATATGGTTTTAATCGTGTAATCGATTGCTTCGCTCGATAATGGAGACTACTAAAACAAGGATTTATTTATATTACTATTACCCATAAGGTACGTAAGTTTTTTTTTTTTATAAAACTCCTTAAGTAATGTGTTTTATATAAAAAGGAAAAAAAAAGTTTTTTTAGTTATTTGTATACTTATCCAAACACATTTTAGACATTCCTGTTTTATTAAACTTTTTAAAAGTTAAAAAAAAATGTTTATGTATTAGTGCACAATGTTTTGATTTGTTTTTATCACCGTAGCGACATCTATCGTCGCAGCGTGTACTTGTATAAATTGATCGCGATCAGCTGATTGTGCGCGCGCGCGCCATTATATGTTACCGTTGTTATAGGTTATACATAGATGGCGTTAGAGGTATTGTTTTGTTAATATTATAACAAAACAATAACAGAAAAGATATAATTAAAGTCAAATATGTGGTAATTAGATTGGGTAATGTTTATTTGTATAAAGGGCGCTTTTGCTATGGGTGTTCTTAATATATAGGTAGATAGGTGCTTAACTATTTTAAACATTTTACATTAAAAGTATTTACATTAAAAATAAGGTTTCTGATTATGTCAGAAGAAAAGTGGCAGATTGTGCATAAAGCACAGTCAAATAAAAAAAAAAGTAGTATTTACGTATATGCTAGGGTTGCTAACCGTACTATAAAATATAGTATTGTAGGTACTATATTTTAGCTCGGCGTACTATATACTGTTGAAAAAAAATATAGTACGCAAAAGTACTATATTTTTGTAGTAAGTTTTTCAACATGTCCACATTAATTTTTTTATATAAATAGCAACATTTCTCGAAAAAATACGCATCCCTATATTTATTTTTGCCTTGCATGGAGATTTGCGCGTATACTATGGGTGTGTTTCGGAACGGAACACAACTAAACGGAACCGTCACTGTCAAGTGAAAGACGTTTTCATACAAACAAAAGTACTGGTCATTTTTTTTGACGGACTGACACGTTTTGGTAGGATTTTTGTGAATGTACTATATTTTTGAGCAATGTACTATATATTTTACGACTCTGGCTGGAAAATACTAAATTTTCGAAAAAAAGTTGGCAACCCTAGCATATGCGTCAAAAAAATAAGATGAAAAAAAAGAATAGTTGTAAACCTACTTAAGTACCTACCGATATTAAATGAAATATTATTGTTAAAAGAATGCTTTAAAATTCTCATGAAATAAATCTCGCTAATGCCGCCACTGCCTGCCAGAACAAAATGAAATACTGCATTGCAGCACCCATTCCTTTATCCTTAATGGTAGTAAGTCCTTACACGTTTGGACGGCAACTCTCAACTTTCTACTTTTAACAATTCGAAACAAAACTAATATCTTACTAACTTACTTCTTCATAATCTTACTTACTTCTGGCTCCACTCATTTGTTTATAAATCTTACGCATTAACTTACTTTTAAGTAAAAGAATGACTACGGCTTGGTCTCTCCCCTATCCTACCTTTAAATCTTACACTGACACATATAGGCTATAAATTCATAACGATATCTGGACAAAGTCAACGCGGACGAAGTCGCGGTCATAAGCTAGTAATTAAATAAACTATTTGTTGGACGCCTACTTGTTTATTTCATTTCTAATTATACTAAAACTCCATTAGCTAATTTGAAAATGTTAAGTTGAGCATGTTTCACTAACAAAAGTGCAAGCTTACCTACCAACGTCAAATTTCCAGTTGCAGACGCCGCGTTAGTAATCAACTTCATTTGCATGTCGCGCTGGAACTGCTAATTAAATCACATCTGACGGTGACGACGGTCCCTGTCGATTTTTTTAAATAAGTTTCGTATTTTTAGGGTTCCGTACCCAAAGGGTAAAACGGGAACCTGATATTACTGAGACTTCGCGGTCCGTCCGTCCGTCCGTCTATCACCAGGCTGTATCTCATGAACCGTGATAGTTAGAGAGTTGAAATTTTCACAGATTATGTATTTCTGTTGCCGCTATAACAACAAATACTAAAAAACAGAATAAAATCAATATTTAAGGGGGCTCCCATACAACAAACGTGACTTTGTTGCCTTTTTTATAGATAATGGTACGGAACTCTTCGTGCGCGAGTCCGACTCGCACTTGGCCGGTTTTTATTTTTAAACTGGCCTATAATAGTGTTCCACTCCTGGGCAAAGGCCTCCCCTTTCCTTTTCCACACTTCTCTGTCTTTGGTAACCTCCGTCCACGTTTTTACAACAAAGGTGTCAAGGTCGTCTCGCCACCGTCTTCTCGGTCGACCCCGACGGCGGCGGCCAGTACTGGGAGTCCAGCTGGTGGTGATATAAGCCCACCTCTGTGGGTCCATGCGCGAGACGTGACCGGCCCACTCCCACTTCAATTTTGCTGTCTCTTTTTACCCACGTCCGTGACGCGAGTGATGTCACGCAGGATAGCGTTCCTGATCCGGTATACTACATACACTTGACGTTGGTTTGGTCAAGTAGTTAGAGCGTAGGCTGCTCGGCTCACTGAACCAATGGGTTGCGTGTTCGAATCCCGTCAGTCGCAAATTACGGGAATGGCTTTTCGGAATCTTCCCTGATCCGACTGTAACTGGAATTGCTTTCAGTCCATTGTACGGTACCCTTAGTACAGACTGCGCTTAGTTTGGTATCATACGTTGAGTATGTGTTATCTGGCGACATTTATTTACCTACTTTCATAGCACTTCAAAGTAAATGAAGAAAGATTGAAGGTAACTGTTTTCAAATTTCCGTGCGTTCAAACGTTTCTGCCATACCTATTACTGAAATCAATTATAATGCAGCTCACATTGTTAGGTCCAACTAATGTCAAATAGCATCCGTGGTGTCTCCCGCTTTGCAATGGAGAGAAGTGGATACATTTTTCTTCCAATTCCTCCTAAAACTTTTTCGATTAAATTCGTGGGGGTATCGAGACAATTTAGCTTTTCCCCGGGACTCACCGAGGGTCAAACCTCTGTGTCTTCAATGGACACCGCTGTCGATCCTGGCTTACAGGAGTATCAATAGTGGGAATGGGTGGCGGGATTAGTCCCATAAAAAAACTGTTTTTAAGCTCTTCCAGTAAATACAATTAATTAAAACAAGTTTATGTAAATGTTGCCATTTAACTATTTAAAGTTTACCTTGACATTGCTAGAAAATAAGTGTTACAATCATGGACGCGGCTAGAATGTTCTAGGTTACTTTACAATACGAAGTTAAAACTAAAATAAAATTCTCTACGAACAATAGAGTTTCGTCAGATCATCTCGGATGCGCTCATAATTATTAGCCGCCGTCCCGATAGTGAAACCGGCGCCCGAATCTGTCCGGTAATTATCTGTGGCGGTCGTTAATAGTTAAAGCCCTTAGCTCACAGGCGCGTTAAAACACGCGACCGATTTTCTGCAACTACCAAAACGAAATGTATGTGTAACTACCTACTTATCTCATAAAAAAAGCTAACAAGATGCCATCAATGACGCACAGAGTGGATACATTAAATAAAATCATGTTTTGCCAATGCAAAGCAGTAGTAGCCGAGCGGTCGAATCACACGCCTTGCAAACAAAGTGTGCAGGTTCAAACCCCGGCTCGCACCGCAATAGACTCGCCCCCTATTACTTTGGAACCAAAATTACATCGGCGGAGTGTGGGTGCACTGCAGTGCACCTCTGCCTACCCTTTCGGGGAATATAGGCGTGTTGATGTATTATTTAGTTTTGCCAATACTAAAACGAACTCTGTGTAAATATACATAAAGGTTGAATTTCTCTGTTTAAAGCCACGCGACCTCGCTCTAATCTACGAATTTAAACAGTTCGTTTTAGGTATTGGCAAATAACAGCGCGCGTATTGACGTCTCAGTATGTCCAGGGCTTAATTCGTTCGCCCCAGTGGGTGCGTAAATAAAGTAATTCTTACTTGTAACCGACGGCGGCCCATTCATCTGAGTCGGCCGACCAAGGTGAGTTACCCGAATCGATGTATTGGCTGGTTCAAATAAGGTACTAGTAGCGATTAACTTTGATTGGTGAAGACTCGAACCATTCAAAAATATCTCCAAAATACATAAATGCGTTGCGTAATGTTATCTTTTCCCACGTGTTTTCGTTACGAATAGTTTTGTCGTGAAATGTTCTCCCTTTAGAGCGCTTTTAGGCAAGCGTCTTTTTTGCGCGCGTACGGTCGCTTCGGAAAACGCGCCTTTCATTTCAACACGCGATCGCCTATTCAGGCGTGTGGTGCCTATCGGTGGTGGCGAGTATAGTAGCAATATGGATTCTGATAAAGAATAATTGAAGCCTCGCGCTTATACGAGCTTAAAAGCGCGTCAACGCTTGTACGTGTAGTGCGTGTGACAAAAGGCGCGCCTACACGCACTTCGAAAACAGGCCAAGTGCGAGTCGGACTCGCACACGAAGGGTTCCGTACCATTATCTATAAAAAAACCAAGGTGTCAAAGTCGCTTTTCAAGTTACGAGTGTGTTTTCAGTTTGAGTTAAAAGCTTCTAGTTTGTATATACACCAAAATTTTAGTCCCATTTTATGAAAATTATTTATGCACTGTATCAATGGTCAATTTAGAACCCTATAAACTAAATACGAGCAAACAAATCACGTTTTTTGTATGGGAGCCCCTTTAAATATTTATTTTATTCTGTTTTTATTTTTTGTTAAAGCGGCCGCAGAAATACATAATCTGTGAAAATTTCAACTCTCTAACTATCACGGTTCATGAGATACAGCCTGGTGACAGACGGACGGACGGACGGACAGCGAAGTCTTAGTAATAGGGTTCCCGTTTTACCCTTTGGGTACGGAACCCTAAAACCGAGCTTATACCCTCGTAGGTATAAAACGCCAGCTGGAAAAGGCTCTTACTCCTGAAGCCCTCCAACTGAGCTAAACGTTAATTTGAACAAAAATGTATTTTATTTTCTAAAGCATAGAGTGGGCATTGCCATGACTTCTATATTACCTATTTGTGTATCGCCTATAGCTTGGACTGTCTTTGCTAAGTATTTATCATTAAGTCTTCCGGTCAGCATTGTAACAGATGTAATGTAATGCTAAGCGCTACCGTTTCAATCAATTTTCAACGTCGTCTTTCAAACGACCTACCCATCTCTTTTAACTAATCATCTCTGTTCTGTACAATACATCTAAAACAATTAACAAATACGTTCAAATTTATAGAATCTTAAATCTTTCTATAAACCACCTACAGTGGGGTTTTATCAGTACAAAAGTGTTCCACAATATCATTGAAATAAATCTTTTTTTTTTAATTTTGGTATCACCCACAAGTAGTATGATTATTAATACTAATATACTAATACATCATCACTCCTGTATTCCCCGAAGGGGTAGGCAAAGGCGCACTACAGTGCACCCACACTTGGCCGATGTATTTAGGTCCCAATGTAATAGGGGGCGAGCCTATTGCCATTGTACCGGGTACATTCCCCCTCAATACGAGGGAGATTTGGACCATAGTCCACCACGCTGGCCCAGTGCAGGTTGGTGAACTTCACACGCCCTTCTATAGACGTGCAGGTTTCCTCACGATGTTTTCCTTCACCGTTTAGCAAGTGGTCATCATTATTGAAAATTACATTCGCACATGAAAATCATGTCATCGGTGGGGGCCCGGGATTTGATCTTGCACCCCTTACGTTCAAGGCGCGCGTTCTTGCCCACGAGGCCACCACTGCTTTATCAGTATTATTACTAATTATATGATATCAATAAAACAAAAAAGTAGACTATTTGCGAGTCGAGAGACGAATAGTTTATCGTGCCGGCCAAGTGCGTCATAATCTGGAAATCTCGACGAAACAACTAGCTTCGTCGTCTTTATTGTAACTAGCAAAACTTCGCGTGGCTCTCGAAACTTTTTTTGGGTATTCTAGTCAACACAATTGAGAAAGAAATTCTATTAAATATTTAATACTTGGTCCGTCTGAAATAGTCATACAAAAGTCTGCAAAGATAAAATGACACAAAGAGACAAAAAGATCTACCTTTCGGGGTCGACCGAAACACGAGATTATTACGAACATTCCTCCAAACATTCACTCGAGCGCAATAAAAGAAAGTTATGTACAACAAAAAAAAACCCCTCTATTTGCTGAAAACAACCAATAACTGGCAACAATTTCAGTTATTCATAGCACTCTGTATTATCATAGCCCGTAGTTGTAACTTCATATTGCCTCCATTGTGAGCGCACTTTATGAACAAAATATTTCGGGATCTCCCGACTGAGCAATTTTATTTTTCGTGCCGTTCTAACGGAATGATTTATTGTTTCAGATGCCAGCCATGTAGACTGAACAAGACTGAAACAGTGGAACGTTGAAGAAGTTGGAGGAAGCGGGAAAACAATTACGGAATCCCCCATCCTTGTCTGTGGAGTGAAGTGTGCGTTCCGATGTTCGAAGTTTAAAATGCGCGATCGCGATTGGTGCGTGCGCGGGGTGTTGTTGTGATTAGTGATGTGCAGTGTCGATAGTGATCGTCGATAGCGGGCGCGATGGCGACGATGGATCTGACCAACGAGGTGGTCCGGTTGCGGGCCGAGCTCGAGAAGGTGTCGACCGAGCGCGACATGTTGCTCTGTGAGGTGTCCAACTTGAGGAGGGAGTTGGAGCTGAGCGAGCTGAAGAACATGCAAGATGACAGGTGAGTGCTGGCAACTTCGACACACTTCGACTTTTGGTCCCAGTGTAATAGAAGTCTAGCCTATTACAATTATACCGGGCACATTCAGCCTCATTAGTGGGAGATTTGGGTCATAGTCCACCACGATGTTTGCCTTCACCGTTCGGCAAGTGGTAATCGTTATTGAAAATAAGATTTGCACATGCAAATGTCAAAGGTGCGGGATTTGAACTTGCACACTTTGTGTTCAAGGCGGTCTTTATCAACTACGCTACCACTGCCTTAATTATTAATTTAAAGGTCTCAGTGAGGAGACATCTTGACGGTGAACACGTGGATCGTACATGTACATAAGCAACAACCGTTTCCGAGCTAACAAAGGATGCCTGCGTCTTGTAGGCCCTTTGAAATGCTCGACAGTTCGTCGGGGACCTCTCACACCACAGACAGATCAGACTTCAAGTCATAAACTGTTCTACCTAACTATTTATTTTTATATTTTATCGGATTATATTAGTGAACTTCATAAAAAATATAGTTATCTAGATATTTATTGCTCTAGAATATTAAACGTAGGTGTTAGATCATCCGTAAAAGTGATCACGTTTTTAAATATTCATGATAAATGTATTAATGGGCTTGTTATCTTGGAGTAATTTCAGATAAGTTATAAGCAGGTACACATTAATGTTTATACCTACCTACTTCGCAAATCATTGCATGATATGTGGTATTATTCCCGTGATAGTAATTATATAATTGTATATATTTAAGTAGTACCTCATGAAGGTAGCTATTTTCTAACAATGAAAATATAAAAAGTTGAAAAAAGCGGCCAGATGGGAGTCGGAATCGTGCACGAAGGATTCCGTACCATTATCTATAAAGGAAGCAAGGATCGTATTAGAGCCAAAAAAATATGCGAAGCTGCTCAGTACTTGGTTTTATGAAAACAAATAAACAGTTTTTTAGTATTTGTTGTTATAGCGGCAACAGAAATACATCATCTGTTAAAAATTTCAACTGTCTAACTATAACAGTTCGTGAGAGCACAGCCTGGTGACAGAGGGACAGACAGACATACAGACGGATGGACAGCGGTGTTTTAGTAATAGGGCCCCGTTTTACCCTTTGGGTACGAAGCCCTAAAAATGAATCCCTACACAGGAAATTTCGTTTAAATTTTGATTTAGAATAGCATCCGCTTGTTCTTACAATTTGTGGCACAACCACACGCGTGCCTATTACTCCCATTGTTCGGAGGGATGTTTCCGACGACAGTGACGTCAGAAGGTCCTTCGCACTCTTTTCACAAGACCCTTTTACACAGCTTGCCGACGAGATACATAATGGATGCCTACGATGACGCGACCATGCACATACTATACTTTTCAAGATAACTACAGAAGCTGCATAATTTATTTATGCAATACTTTCGAATTTTGCAAAGGTTTGTGATAATGATAATAATAAATCAACATTACGCCTGTATTCCAAGATGTATTCTGCTCCCATTGTAATAGAGGGCGATCCTATTGCCATTATACCGTGCACGTTCCCAATGCTAGCCAGCCCCCTTAGCATGACCGTGTCCACATAAGTTTTATCTCTTTCAACTGCCAGATTTGTCGAGAAAATGACGTCACTTCGAGCTTTTTGTACTGGACAAGGCTCGGTGTGACGTCATTTTCTCAATGCTACAGGGCCAGGTAGATTTGGGCCGTAGGCTTCAACACTGGTCCAGTGCGGGTTGGGTAACTACCTTTCTTGACTTGCAGGTTTCCTCACGTTTTCCTTCACTGTTCAGCAAAAGGTAATCATTATTGTAAATAACATTCGCATATGAAAATTTCAGGGGCTACCACTGCTTTTTGTTGCTATTTCGGTAATGATAAACTGAGCATTTACCTTTAACGAAAATGCCCCATGGCCACATGTAGTGTTCAATTGTCGGTAATAGACACAGATGTTAATCAATTATTTTAGTTCGTATTAAAAAGAAATGAGGTTAAGTGCTCTATTGTCCAAGATAGTAGGCATTGTTTGTCACTTGAATATCGCAAAATATTGAAGGTTGTGACTTTGAATTCGAAAGCATAATGACGAACCTATTGATTTATTTCATGTTTCATTGTATTGAAGCAGATGAGGCTCAACCCCATATTTAGATTGGTATTATAATACACATTTGTGCTGGAAAATGTCCCTGGAATTCAATGGGAATCTCTGAATTAGATATTTGTTGGTAAGATTGTACAACTGACGATGAATAGGCAAATTCCTTCATGTATACATAATCACTATAACCCCATATTGAATCCGTATTTTGGATGCAAACTAACATCTTGTTAAAAACAAACCTGTTTTAAAAATATTTTGGTCTGGAATTCAGCCATTCAGTCTAGACGCACGAAATTGCCAGAAAAATACAGAAAAGTTACGTCTACAGGTAATGTCCTCAGGGACATCCCAGTAAGTTTTCACGGTAGAAATGGCATGAGTAATGCTTACGTAACAATCGTCTAAGCCTTTCCACGGATCGGTGGCTGCGACTACTTAGAGTAAATAAAAGAAAGTGAAGCCGGTAAATGGACCAAAATTTACGTCAATACAATTTCAGGTAGTCTGAATAGACTGGACTATACATAGCATTTTACTGCCTTTATAATGGCCATGATCTATAAGATATAAAACAAAATATCCAGGAGTACCTATCAAAACCAGGTCTGACGTCATTCGGCATTGCATCGACATCCAGTAACTGGCATGAATAACAATAAGTTGAGCTCTGCACTGGACAAACATGTCCCATAACAATAGAAAATCGATTGTTTCAATTATGCAAGACTCAAGTATTTAAGATTATTGTATTTATACCCAAATCCGTGTATCACCATTATAAAGATAATAAAGAAAATGAAGTAAAACACACGTAATCCAGTAAAACTTTTGTTTAGGTGATGCTTCTGCTTCGAATGGATCATGACAAAACCTCTGGCATCATAGCTGATGATAATTCCCTATTGTCGCTGCAGGATTTTGGTATCAAATGCTTACATATTTAACAGTCTGTCCCAACCGACCCAGACAATAGTCTTAATGCAAGGCTATTCAGGGCATATTCCACCACGGAACAGTTATAAACCGAATGCGCTACTAGTACTTTCTAATGACTCTTAAGCCCTGGGCACATCGGGGCGTCAAGATGTTTGCCAATTGTTCGCCTAATTAAGGCAGTTTTGGTCGATTTGATTAAAACAAACGTCAGTACCTCAATCGTTTTATTCGTACTGACCATAAACAAAATCACAACATGGTCATAGACAAATTTCATAAAGGGTGAATATAATGGACTGTATGACACTGATATATTCTATCTCTCTCGGACACCAATACCAAAACGTAATGTGTCAATATACACAAAGATTTAATTTCTGTGGTAAAAGCCACGCCATAAATTAAAATTCGCTCGCCATCTCGCAAAGAATGAACATTTTCTATGATTCAATACAGTTCCTACAAGTATATGACGCGCGCGTCTTGACGCCCCGGTGTGTTCGTGGTTTTATTGTGTCAATTCATAGAGCATGGTGGTCATTTGCATAGTTAAACCGCCATGTCGGTGTGAAAGTGAAACCATGATGGTGTATGTTGTGTGCAACAAAAAAAAAAAAGGTTAGATTAGGTTAGGTTATTTCCTTAGCGCCCCCAAGGGTACACACTGACCCAAGTTTTTACACCAGCTGTCACAACATGATGTTATGGTAATTATAATTCGAGTCATTAGTATTTTCAAGTCCATGTATTGTTAACACCATATTACAGGACT
This sequence comes from Ptilodon capucinus, assembly GCA_914767695.1. Lineage (NCBI taxonomy): Eukaryota > Metazoa > Arthropoda > Insecta > Lepidoptera > Notodontidae > Ptilodon > Ptilodon capucinus. The sequence goes on from OU611831.1 coordinate 3,760,553, forward strand.
TTAGTGGCTTACATTGCACATATTTCATGTAGAGTGGCTTACATTGTACATATTTCATGTAGTGTTCGTAATGACGGCCGTGACAGGCCGTGCAATGCTGAGAACTGATCAAGGTATACAAGTAAAAGGGTTAAGAATGCTTGAACCAAAAAGGACGCGCTCTAGTAGGAACATGTTATATTGTTATTTGGAAAAGAGTAACTATAGAGTTTTTTGCCCATTCTTCTTCATAGGAAATGCACTCTGAATGAGTAGTAGAGATCTTTTTAGAGTTCCGTACCCAAAGGGTAAAACGGGAATCCTATTACTGAGATTTCGCTGTCCGTCCGTCCGTCCGTCTGTCACCAGGCTGTATCTCATGAACCGTGATAGCTAGAGAGTTGAAATTTTCACAGATGATGTATTTCTGTTGCCGCTATAACAACAAATACTAAAAAACAGAATACAATGAATATTTAAGGGGGCTCCCATACAAGCTTACCGATCGGCTAGACCCTCTGGCGTTGCGTAGAGATGTAGGCTCCCTCTGCATTTTCTACCGCTTCTATCATGGAGAGTGTTCCGAGGAATTGTTCGGTATTATACCTGCCGCTGAATTCCACCATCGCACGGCTCGCCACCGACTGCATTACCATCCTCACCATCTGGATGAATGGCGTTCCAGTACAGTGCGATTTACCAGGAATTTTCTCCCTCGCACCACCAAATTGTGGAATGAACTTCCTGCAGCGGTGTTCCCGGACCGATGCGACAAAGGTATCTTCAAGAAACGAGCATACTCATTCCTTAAAGGCCGGCAACGCACTTGCGATGCCCCTGGTGTTGCAGGTGTCCATGGGCGGCGTTGATCACTTACCATCAGGTGAAACGTCTGCTCGTTTGTCTCCCTATCTCATAAAAAAAAAAAAAAAACAGACGTGATTTTTTTGCCGTTTTTATAGATCATGGTACGGAACCCTCCGTACGTGATTCCGACTCGCACTTGGCCGGTTTTTTATTGACGATTCATAAGTACCTGTATAGGTTTATATTAATATAACATATTCTGATTATTTATCTGCATAAATGATCTACGTCCTCTTTTCCTAAATAGGACGTAGATCCTGCTTCAATGTTCTTTTTCACAGATATTAGGCATTGTGTATTTGTTAGTTAGCATTTCGGTTCAGGTCTTCTATATTTATCAGAATCACAGTCGCATTGTCGCAATTAAATGTTTGTGTTTTTTTTATTCTCGATCGTATGGTTTATTAAAGATTTTGAGACCCGTTGTTGCCTCCGGCTCCGTTGGGACGTCATCAGTGCCCAACACGTGGGCGAGTCGTATTGTGACGCTACAGCTTACGACCTTCATCGATAGATGACCCATAGGTCATAGTTTGAAACAATTACTTGTGATGTTTGCTGAAGGAACATTGTGCGCACTAAGGTCAACCTAGTTACTGGGAGGGTTACAAGTTTCTAGTCGATGCCAGAATGAGGTTGATTGTATGAATTTCCGACAGCCAACAGCCGACTGTTAAATGTTCCCCCGAACTCTGGACTAAATCTAGATGTATATGGCAGACTATAACATATTTTGGGTAATAATTACGTTAATATGTATCTCGTATCTAATTAGGCAAGCCTACGGGTTCATGGCGCCATCGTCCTATTGGCTAACATGTTTTTTTTTTTTTTATCCGGACCTCTATCGGTCCGGCCCGCGTGCTCACCTCTGATGTGGGGGTCAGAGAACTTAAAATTAGCCTTATATTTAGTGTGGGTAAAATATTTTTTCCAGCCTGGATTTTTTTTATTCAAATAAATAAAAAGTCAATTTTTTTTTATAAAAATTTGTAAAATGTCAATTAAAATACACAATAAAAAGTAAACCCGTCTAAAAATATAACAATATAAAAAGACAACAAAATAGCAAAGGTAGCCTCGGACAAGGATAATATACAACATATAAAACATGATAAAAATAAAATAACAGAGTTTCCATGGCTTACATGGTTAACCTCATATATAATGTGCTTATAAACTCAAGTTCGAGACTTGAAATGTAAGAATGTCGTAGTGACCAAAGACACGCACGGTGCTTTTGATTTCAATCTCTATACAAATGTGTTATTAGTTTGCCACTCAGGAATATCTATTCTGAAAGTGCAGCATAAGCTTAAGTAGCAATTGCAGGTCATTCAAGATGAATAGAGCTTGTTGTACTGAGTTTAAAATTTGACATTACGGACCAAAAAAATCTGACAACAATCGTCTTACCTAAAACGCGTGCGACAATTTTTTTTACCAATATCTAAACGAACTGGATTAACTTATAGAAGAAGAACATTTTTCAACCAAACGACATCAATGTCACTAAGGTTTTTTTGACGGCTTTTACCACAGAAATTCAATATTTATGCATATTGAAACAAGGTACATTTTAAAAGAAAAGTAAATTTAATACGTTCACTGCATTGAGTGCTGGGCATTAAGGTTGACGATATTCCCAAGACATTTGAATATTCGCACCTGCTACATTCGTTTCGGCCAAGTTGCGCCATGCAATGACCATCTTCGGTTCACGACCTTAGAACCGCTTGCTAAATCAACGTCTGATGTCATCCATGGTTCACTCGCTTATTGTTCCTTTTGAGAAATTACAAACCTTTTATTTCAAGACTATGTAGATGATATCTTGTTAATTATCTCTATTTTGTAACGGCATTACACTTAACCTTTGACTAAACATAAAACAATACAATGAATTTCTCAAAAATCATAAAAATTGTCCTAAAGTCAGCAGCAAGTACTAAATCAATGTCCTGACTCCTGGCCAACTCAGTAACACTTAAAATGAGTGAAATTACGAAATTGTGAATTATTTTATGCATCTTATTGCGATAAAAAACCATATTTACCGAATATAGTGAGAGGAGCATAAGAATGAAACTATTAGTTCATGAAGAATTTATACGTACACAATTGCTTCAGAAAATCGGACATCCCCAAAACGACCTACACAAATAGCCCAAAGGCCTGAAAAAACTGGATCCTTCTCTCACCGCTTCGTAGAGCTTCATCAAAAACATTCCCCTGAGGTTGTTCCTTTGGCCTCAAACAACACGAAATAAGCAAAATGCCCACGCAATTAAAACACGGAGCTTAGTATGCCGCTTTGACGGTTCCCACTCACATTTAATATTCATAGTGCCTTGAGTTTCTGTTTTCATTAGGCGACAACAACTTCAATCTGTCCTTTTATCATAAAGGATGGACAAACATTTTATTTTGTATGCAGATATACCGGTAGTGCCGGTAGAGACAGATGGCAATAGCTACTTCTCAATCATGGGTATTTGACAAATTTAGGTTAGCATCAAATCCAACAAAACAGCCATGAGAGATCAACTTTTTTTAAAATTTTACTAACTGTGGAAACAAAATATGTGTATCTGTCGAATTTTTAGATTTATATGGGTCGCAACATTCATGTGAGTTTATCTTTTTAAGGATAGATCTGACAAAGCAATCGTCTTTTTTGGTTATACAAATAAACTTCTAAATTATACTACCGGTTTGCAAAAATATCGCTTATCTATGTAAAAAAGTTGGTTCCGGTAAAGTTGCCGAGATTATATTTTAGCGGCCCAAGTACCAGTAATATTCTGTGTTTGCCGTGTAGTGGGCGACTGTTCAATGTCTGCTTGAGTATAATGAGTTGAAATATCCAAACGGCTAGTTCTTGTGTTTGATTTACCCAGCCTTTGTATGCCCGTGGGCAAACCCGGAGGTGGTAAGGGCGGTACTGAAACAAGTACTCATGTTTGAACTGTTTCGCCTCAAACATACTGGGGCAAGTTAATTTACTTGAGTTTTTTTTAAAGGTACTCTGTTGTAATATATATAAAGATGGAATTTCTGTGATAATAGTCACAAAACCTTACTACCAAATTAGCTTGTATCGTCGTTGACTTGTCGTTGAAAAATGTGCTTCTTGAATGAGTAAATACAGATTGTTTTCTTATTGACATACTATAAAAACCAATGATTTAAGGTGGCCGACAGGCTACTTTATGTTGGTAACGTATTTTTTAACCGACGAAAAAAAAAGGAGGAGGTTCTCAATTCGACGCGTATATTTTTTTTTTTTAATTTTTTTTTTATGTATGATCACGCATATCTCCGGCGTCACTAAACCGATTTCGAATTTTTTTATGACGTTTGCTAAAGAATTCTTCGAGAGTGGTCCCATTTTCAAAATATTATCAGAAATCAACCCCCTTGGGGGTGAAATGAGGGGTTGAAGGTCACACAATTTAAAAAATATTTTTTGATCAACCTATAACTTTGTATATGTAATTTACATATAAAATAAAGAAATACGTGTTTTAGGAATTTTGAAAAAAAAATGTATAGGGTGTGAAATGGGGTGATAAAGTTTGCATTCTTTTTTATGTATGATCACGCATATCTCCGGCGTCACTAAACCGATTTCAAATTTTTTGATGACGTTTGCTAGGGAATTCTTCGAGGGTGGTCCCATTTTCAAAACATTATCAGAAATCAACCCCCTTAGGGGTGAAATGAGGGGTTGAAGGGTACACAATTTAAAAAATATTTTTTGATCAACCTATAACTTTGTATATGTAATTTACATATAAAATAAAGAAATACGTGTTTTAGGAATTTTGAAAAAAAAATGTATAGGGTGTGAAATGGGGTGATAAAGTTTGCATTCTTTTTTATTTATGATCACGCATATCTCCGGCGTCACTAAACCGATTTCAAATTTTTTGATGACGTTTGCTAGGGAATTCTTCGAGGGTGGTCCCATTTTCAAAACATTATCAGAAATCAACCCCCTTAGGGGTGAAATGGGGGGTTGAAGGGTACACAATTTAAAAAATATTTTTTGATCAACCTGAAACTTTGTATATGTAATTTACATCCAAAATAAAGAAACACGTGTTTTAGGAAATTAAAAAAAAATATATGTAGGGGGTGAAATGGGGTGATAAAGTTTGCATTCTTGACTATAGCATATCTTTGGCGTTAGTGAGCCGATTTGGAAAAATCTTTTTTTGTTTAATACGGATAGTTAACAAATATCGAAACGATGGGATGGAAAGGGTGGTGAGGGGTGAATTCCTTTTTTGGGCTGTTATAAGGTGCTAATACTTGCATCTTTTCACAAAATAGATACTAAATTCGCCTTCAAAAACCTAGGTACACTAAAAAGTTACAAATAAGCTTATAATTCATTACATTTGTCGGTGCCAATTCATTTGTGTATTTGCCTAGTCTGATGTAGATTGGCACCTACACCATGATATACATACGCCCGCATGGACTTTACTTGGAATTATACCCATTTTTAACCAACGAAGAAAACAGAAGAGGTTCACTATTCGACACGTATTGGTTAGGGTATAACTTCGAAGTTGGTCCTATATAAATTAGGAACAAAAATCCTACCCGAAAGGTGGGAAAATAGGGAGAGATTTATTGTTCATTTCCAAATTTTAAAGCTGAGTTGTGTATTACAAAAAAAATAAGCAGTAGATTCAGATTAAGTAGTAGATTTTAGCCACAAAAAATTATAAAATAAAAACTTTTTAACAAAAAATTAAACCGCCGAAAATTTTAAAAAGCAAAAAATAATATACCTTTTTTATTTTACCTTAATAACAAAGTTCTTAAACTAATGTAAGTATACCTAAGTAATTTTGAGTCGGCGCCAAACAATTAATGAACAATAAATTTAAAGAAATAACCAAATGAAATTAACAATGCAAACAAACATTAACATTGTGTGCACTCACGTATGGGCACATACGTGAGTGCACACATTGTGTCTCGCTATCTCGCTGTGTATTGCTGTCTCGCTGACATTAACTTCGTGAACGCTCGGTATTTTCCGGCGAAGGGGCGTGTCGCGCCGCGCCGCTGCCGCCGTACATCACACTTTACTAAATTAATTAATTTGCTTGTTTGGCGCCGACTCAAAATGACTTAGGTATACTTACATTAGTTTAAGAACTTTGTTATTAAGGTAAAATAAAAAAGGTATATTATTTTTTGCTTTTTAAAATTTTCGGCGGTTTAATTTTTTGTTAAAAAGTTTTTATAATATGTAAGCAGTTCGACTGATGTGTATCTGGCGTCACATAAAATTAAGAAACGAAATCTTTTCTGCGTTACGTCAAAAAGAGCTCTACGAGACTTTATATAAGTACATGTACAAAGTCTGATACATTACTTACCGTAAATTTGCATAATACAATTTTCTTTTTTATTTTGTAATGTGTAATGCTCTTTTATAAAGGTTAGAGTTACACACAGATAAAGTTAAAGTTTATATTTGAGGTCACATTAAAACAAATGTCACTTTAAAAATTACGTAATTAGCATGAAATAATACAGGGTTACTTGAGTACTTATATTTTATCCGAGTCTTATTGCAAACGCTGTAAACCCGGTTTTATTTTTAAATTTGAGATCCTATCGGTCTGGCGTTTCTCCGTCTTAATTGGTATTTAAGACTACGTCCGAGGTATTCGGGAGTCCTCAACACTAGAGTTAGGGACTATCCTGTAACTAAAACCTCAAATCCTCGAATCAACATGCGTTGCATAAAATATTCTCAGCAATGTTTCCCTACAAAATAATAGCAAAATAAACTTCACCCTTATGTGTTGAAATCCACTTACCACCCTTTACCACTTTCGCCCTCATCAGTATTCTCGAGTAGTTGAGTCCTAATGAACCGCCTTTTGGCAACCTGGGTGTTCCCTCACAGACTTACATTGTTTCTTCATGGAATAATTGGAGAATGGGACATCATGGAATCGGAATATACCTCTTTATGCTGTGTTTGAACTTGCACTAACATCTCGCTGTTATTATCATTAGTTAGGGCATTCTATATTATTGAGTTACTCGCCAGATCAACTTGATATAAATTGTCTAACTTGCAGTTTAGTTAATCATCTGACTGCTATCATTATTTATTTGCCAGTTAAAATTACTAAGCTTAAAAAATGTTTTCATACTTGTAGATAAAAAAAAAATATGTTTCCCCTACACGTTATTACATTCTACAAATCACAAGTACCGTACCTATTGTAATTTTCCTGATAGGTACTCGAAGGTTTTTATTATTTTGTCTAGCCATAACCCTTGTCTTACTCCTCTACTTATCTATACTCACCCATTTACACGTAGATATTTCGATAAGTATCTAGTTTTCACATCAATTCTACGCGAGTTAGGAACACCCTAAAAACTTATTGTTGATCATACAATTAAGCCTTAGGTGTGTCCTTATGTAATAATTAGGTACTTTGTGTTCAAAGATCTAAAGTGCTTTTGACTTTCTATAGGTCATAATGTGTACTTTGGCAGACCTTAATGATTGCTTTATTAATAAAAAAATATAGTATTGTCCTATCTCGACTGCGAAGAAGCCAATATATCCTTGTAAATCATCCTTCCCATAGTAATCCTATTCTCATAATGAATTCCTTAGCCGCCAATCTCCTGATTAATTTCATTGGTGAAACAGAAGCGATGGCGCAGCATTCCCTCCACTGTCGCTGCTGCCGGCCCGCCATTGTTATAATTAATTGATTTGGCAAAATGGACTCCATCAATTCACGGACTACCGATGTTATTGAGTATGATGTTTTATTTTCTGCCAATAAAACTTGGTCCTGATATTTGCGTTACAAGATGACTATCTAGGAATGTTTGTTGACGCCAAAATGTATCGAAATGACCTGGTGATAAGTGATTACATCGCTCCCATAGATTTAGGCGTATCAACCTGGCTCGTAGGCAAACATTATGGATAAATTTAAATTTGTAAGTACTCAAGTCCATTATCTGAATGAAGTTTAAATGAGTTTATGTTATATACAACTCGCCCCCGCCTTTTCAACAAACCTACACTTGCTGAAGTTCAACATTAGAATAGCATTATTCATATAATAGTGTTTATAATTTGAACAGAAGCGTAGACTTTTGTTTTTGTCGTTTTAATGGAATGAAAGTGGAATTTTATGGTGGAATTTCATGGTACCTATAGTAATAGAGATAATTATATTTCGGTGATATTCAATGAGGCTAACACGATTTTGCACCATCTGCGATAAAGATATTGCAAATTCAACGTTATCACTTTGTTTGGGATCCGCCCACCGCAGTGACGTCGGCTCTATCCACCCACCTAATTACACTGGACGTATTGATTCTGCATGTTAAACGCCGTTCTGGTACAGACTAGACGAGGTCTGGTTGCATTATACCCAAAAATTATCGGTTGCGTCGTTCTAGTCATGTGTCGATAGTGGAATTAATTGTTGTGCTATCAATTTTGATTCCGTCCTCGATAATATGACGCTACGGCTGATGAAGATTTCCAATAATTCGTTGCCATACTTTTGCACGATTGATGAATGTGAATGCACGTATAAAAGGTAAGTGTTTGTTTGTTTTAACAATTCATATAATATCTTTCCTCCCAAATTTAATTTAGTTGTGATTTTTATGATGATCCTAGCAATTACCGTGTATTCATCCACCTGCTTTTACGATGCTATACACTTTTTTTGCTAACAGCAATACACTTGGTGAATAGTAATTCAGTTTGGCGGCAACAATATTTTACTTTCTATCGTCAAACGCGAAAGCAAACCATATTATCTTATTGCATTTCTTGGCACGGCACGCTAGATATTACGTAAATGACAGATTGAAACCTGCCTGTCAGTTGTGCAAACGTAACTGGATCAAATAATTCACGATCCGCCATCTTTATCACTGTCATTATCCATTTTTATTTGTAATGTGTATTTATTGAATTTGTCCTTGCTATTAATTACTTGTCATTGGCGAAATACTCGCGCTAGTCGCAGGTGATGCCATTCCTCATCTTATTCCATTAAAAATCATCATTTCGCTCATTTCGTTGAAAGAAAAAAAATAATTCACGACATGTTACATTACGTGAGATGCATGTTTCTTAGAAGGGACAGTAGGTGTTGTTTCGTGCTGATTGCAATACTCAATCATGGAATGTATGACGAGAGGATGTCATGACTTTCAAAAATCTGGAAGTGCACTGTCTGTAGGACAAGTTGAATACCTTCCCTCCCGTCCTTAGCCTAGATTACATACAAACTAGCGTTTCAACGGTGACGATAAGCAGATTATGTGACTTATGTCAACCTCATTTTTTTTGGCGAAATGATCTGTAGAAAGGCTTGCATCTTTTCTAGAGTGCTAAAGGTTGAATTTTAACCTTGGGTCTTGGATAGAGAGCTGCAGTTTAACTTTTAGTCGTTAGTAATTGATGGATTTGCACTGAAAGTAGATTTAGAACCTCCATCACTTTTGCTTCTAAATCGATGTTTATAAAATGTCATACATCTATTCACTCCAAACAATATTTTAACTGATTCATTCACACCACGTCTCATGCACAAATCTCTACAAAAATCGTGATATTGTCTACGATTGCATTCACAAAAATATCGCTAACGAATATGAGAATAATAACGTCCGTTGTGCAATAATTAATGCACCGTGCCGCGCGGACCGAATTCGGATTGTGTGCCATCACGAAAAGGCCATCATGTGCTGTTATGTGGATGGGGTTTCGCACGTTCGCCTTCTATCTCTTTTGTGTGGTTGTTAATTTAGAGATTTCAATGTGTTGGTTGTCGATGTGGCTAATCTGTGGTTGGTAGTGGCTTAAAGCTGAGATACACTGCGACGTCAGGACACGCGCATCAAAATTTTTACCAATAGAACTGTATTGACTCATTGAGTAAGGTAATTCTTTAATGAACTGTCATTAACTGTGCGAGATAATTTTGTCGTTTGCTCACAAGTCTTTTACCGCAGATATTCGATCTTTTTGTATATTGACACAATAGTCCGATTTGGTATAGAAAAAAAGTTACAAGCGCGTTTTGTTGACGCACCATTGTGCTCGGGGCTTCAAACCGCTAATTTTGGTAGTGTGACCTTTGTGCTTGAAGAGTATAAGTGGAAGGTCTGTGGGACAACGGCTTGGTCTTGAGGTCTGAGCATAGGTCAGCTCACTGCACTGGGTGGTAGCGTGTTCGATTCCCGTCAGCGGAATGTTTTGGAAGTTGTCGTGGTCTGGGTCTCACTGGGATCGCCCGCAGTCCGTTGTACGCTACCTGTACAAGCTTTGTTTAGGTTGGGATTGTACGTTGAGTATGTGTAAGCTCTTAAGCAACTCTTAAGTCTGGCTGCTGATAAGGCGTTCATGATGACATCATCGACATCATGATTTTTTAGTCACGCAAGAGGTTCTAGATGGCGAGTTTATGAATAACGTCAGTGGTTCATTTCCATAAGTGATTTTTGAATAGACAATTTCAAATTTGATTGTAATTAACAAATTAATCCTCAGTACGAAAGCAGATAAGCCTAATATAATTGGTATCTATATTTTAAGCTCATATCTCACTGTATTTTATTCATACGCTTCTCGGTACCCTGATTGTGGGAGGATTAATTATTTGAAGCCCCTACTTACATGAACCCTTCCAGGCTTCACATATAACTATTAATATTTCATGTTTCAAGTCAGTAATCATTACAAAATTCATATTTCATCTAACACAAACCTTAATAGTCTTTCAAAATAATTGTCTTTATTTCCCCAAGTCCTAATCGTTTATTTTTTTAGTTATACCTCATTGTGCGCTTACATAGATCCTACTTTTCTGTCAACTTTCAAAACGAAAAACATGTCAAAAATCTTGGCACTCTCATGCTAATAATTTTGCACAGCTTATTATCACACCTCCACAAACTAAGTAAGAGACATCCTCACATTAGTAATCAACATTCTAGTATACATCTGCAAATGTTTAAATAAACATGTTTAGAGAAGTTTAAAATACTTTATATCCTAACGTATTCTTTATACGAACAAGCTGGATAAGAAAATCTATTCGGAAACGTTTGCGGCATAGACTTACCAGAGTAAGCATTTTCTTAACAACAAATCTTGTTAACGTGAAGAAATTATGAAACTCATCAACTGCTTTATTTCCTAGCTGACCTTTCAGGACTTGAAATTGATGGTTTGAAGTCTACTAGGTTCTTTGCTAAGTAGTGGGTATAAACAAGATTGTACTGAAAGCTTAAATGAAAACAAATAAGTATAGTTTTAAGATCGCACGACTGTTATCCACACAACATGAGTAAATACCACGATTAGTTGCACTACTACGGAATATCGCTCGTATTTTTACAATTTATCTAAAATATTTATATTGCAAATTGTTTTGACCACCCAAGAATACATTTGCTTCATACAAATGCAAGTGACTTGTTAAACGTAGTAACTGATGGTAGTGCTACTGAATAGGATATGCCGCATAGCACGTTTACCTAGTTACAACTATTACTGTCCGTTGTCCAACATAATATGGTAATAAGGTAACGCCGGATCAACGGTGTTGCTAGCGTCAGGTAGTTTTATACGATTGAGATTCGTTAAGAACTTAAAGGAATATTGAAAGATGGTTTTATTTTTCCATCATAAATGATCTGAGATTTTAGATACAAGGTATCCAAAATATTTGATATCTCTTCCCATACTCCATAAAAGTTCTAGACATGTGACATTAAGATGATATTTGAGGATGAATTTTTGAAAAATATTTTTTTAAACCTTGTAATTTGGATCTTATTACTGTTGGCAAGATCATAAGGTAGAGGAATATAATGTGAGAATTGAGAAGTAAGAATAATATTTTATAAACATGACCCGTTTAGAAACGCAACCCACAGGAAGTTGCAACTGTTAAAAATAACAGTAATAATAACTAAGATACGAATACCAAACAAAAATAGGCCGACCAAGGGTCTTGATATCCGCTCTACGATTATAATCTCTGGAAAAGTGTAATTAACCTATTTTTGTTAGTACAAATACTGATAAATCTTGATTGAATTCAGATTTGAAAGCGTGCTATGAAGAAAGTTATAATATATTTATAACGGAACATAACATAACCCTTCAAAAGCTGACAACATTGAATCACAATATCAATGCTATAGGTAGAAATGGACATTCCATTGAAGCGTGACGGTACAGTTAATTTGCGGAATGTTCAACTAGAATAGGCTACAGGTGTAGAAGGGATAGAGGGGACGGGAGCGGAGGGAGGAATTGGTAAAGTTGTAATTAATACATGAAGAAGATGTGAAAAAATATCTGAACACGCGGTGTACTAAGGAACACGCGTCATTAGAAGTGTTCCATTTTGGAGATAATCTGCTTAGTGCTATTTTTCTTTATGTGACTGAAATATATCTGTTGGTGATCTGGCCTCCTCGGTTACCAACATTTATCGAGGTTCTGCCATCTTCAAAGAATAGTCTGGTTACGAAACCAAAAAATATCGATATAACGCCCGCTTAGATGCAAATTACACATGACACCTCTATTAATACCTCCTTGCAATATAAGTATGGATTTTAGGACATAAAATGCAATGCTTGCGCTTATACTGCTGACGCATATGATAAAGATGAAATTACAATAATTACGCTAGTAAACCGACATTACTTACTGTTACAGAATTAAACAGTAGTGGCTAGCCTGCCTCGGTAAGAGCAAACGTGTGATCAAAGCACCGCTGGCCAGTTATGCAGCCGTTACACTAACCAGTCTAGTTCACTAGATCGAGACTAGCATTAATTATGAGCCACTGGTACGAGTGAGAAATTAAAATAGGTTGCAATATTGTGACACAGTGCATTTTGAGATAAGGATAGAATATCTAATCGGAATTGGCAGATCAACGTTAATGAAACAAAAGCTTCATCTACTCTATATCGACGTACAAATATATTACAACAGTATATTTCTGAAAATTACTCTTAAGGGTTTATATAAATTCGGTAGTCAAAGTGGAGGAGTAGAATTCATGAGAACCGTGGTCAATGTTTTGTTCATTAACAAACTCCTGGGGGATGATACTCTTTACAGTCTATTGTCTATTCTCTTGTCATAACTTGATAATAAAAGTGGCAATGACATTACGTCATCTGAAGTAAAGGTCAGAAAATCCTTCAAAAAATTCAGATACTGAATTTACTCCTGAAGACTGAAATAATGATTAACGACAAAGTTTTCCAATCAGTAACGTTTCATTCTGGTTACTAGGGAAACTAAAAATAATATCACCAGGGGCCTTACCACCGCGTCTTAAACTATTGTTGTTTCCCTGCTAACTGTACATTTTTGACAGATTTTGTATTAAGTTATAAACCGGCCAAGTGCGAGTCGGACTCGCGCACGAAGGGTTCCGTACCATTATCTATAAAAGCTAGCAAAAAATCACCTTTGTTCTATGGGAGCCCCATTAAATATTTATTTTATTCAAATTTTTAGTATTTGTTGTTATAGCGGCAACAGAAATACATCCTCTGTGTAAATTTCAACTGTCTAACTATCACGGTTCATGCAGCCTGATACAGCCTGGTGACAGACGGACAGTTGGACGGACGGACAGCGAAGTCTTAGTAATAGGGTTCCCGTTTTACCCTTTGGGTACGGAACCCTAAAAACTAGTAGTAGTAGTTCCATAGAAGACATTCTTAAAGACTTGCATACCGATTGTCCACCTGTCTATCCACGCCACTTGTTCCAGTCGCACAACCGCTCTCTACGGTTGTTGGTCATATCAAACGGGTAATTGTAGCAGTGGGTCAACCGCAGTCCGGTGCGCCGGCGCTAGGCATACGCTTGCGCATCTATGTATACGGTAGTGTGTTTATCTTCTGTTTCAATCGTAGTGTGATCAAATATGCAGATAATTATTGCACCTAAGCAATCTGCATATCAACTACGGGACTAGAGAAAGGGACCCACTACTCACCCTCGGAATTGTTTAGAATCCCAAATTATAAATCAAATAAATTTGATCGATAATAGAGGAAACCAACAAGACCGAACTCCCTGTCAGTCGAGAGTCAGTATGTCATAAGTCATGGGCCCTAACTATGAGCAATCCTCCGCAGAACAATCGAATCTAAAAAAATAATTCGACACGTGTTTCGCCTCTCAACGAGGCATCCTCAGGACGGTTGGGCTGCGGTTGCGATTGTTCTGCGGAGGATTGCTCATAGTTAGGGCCCATGACTTATGACATACTGACTCTCGACTGACAGGGAGTTCGGTCTTGTTGGTTTCCTCTATTATCGATCAAATTTATTTGATTTATAATTTGGGATTCTAAACCATTCCGAGGGTGAGTGGTGGGTCCCTTTCTCTACTATTGTATTAACTACTAAGTTGGAACGGAAATCCAAAACACAACAGTGGATGAGATAGACGGTTGGGTGCATGACAAACGTATATTACCAAAGTATAAAATAAAGATAAAATCATATCAGCCATTCAAGGTGGAACTCTGTCAATTGCGTTTCAGCGAAAGTGTTTTTATATTAACAATGCTGATGTTCTGTAATTTTACACTTTCGAAATCCAATATCCGTTGTGTTGTACCTACTCACTGTATCCAAATCACTTAATTGTAATCCATAAAGATGCAATTGCTACACGCTGACATTATAATAAACTATTAAACAAAGAAGTACTAATAAGTGGTAAACAAACAGAACAATCAAAAAGGTCGTATGACTTGTTCTATGTTGGTTGATTTATGTTTCTCTCAATGCTATTAAAGAACAGATACAGAATGATCGCATTCGGACACCGCGGGACCGGTCCACGAACGACCTTGCGCCCGCGCACGTTCACTTACTGATCTATAGATTGAGGCTTCGTAATATTTGTTTATTGGCCGTTCAGTACCAATATGAAGAGTGACCGCTTTTCTAAGTTTTAATTATAATATTTTCAAGGCGTTGATTATACGTTCGCTTCAAAAGAACCAGGTAAAATGGCAGTCAATTACTTAGTGTCATCGTTAGTATTATCGCTGTGTTATTGACCTTCGCGAGCACACAAACCACCTTGAAGTTCTATTGTAACCAGTCAACAGCTGCGATAGCCTGTTTGAATTAAATGACGCACTGACAACATTTGTGGTGTACACGACAGGTGGTCACGGCGTCCAAGTGTTAAGGCTTCACAAGCTAATAACTAAACAGGAAGGACAGATGGTGGACGCTTCACAGGACGCAATAATGCGAGCAAAATACATATCTGACTTTGAATATCTGGTTATGTCTTAAAGCGGCCCAGTCGATTACCCGTCAGAACATCAGGCTTTTCCCCTATCAATATGTATATGTACGTGTTTACTGTCCATCGATTTAAGAAACTGACCGTCTCTTAGAAAGCACTTCCTTGGTTTATCAAGCGAAAACAGCGCTGTGATAACTTATTCCCAATGGTTGTATGCGCAAGAGTTGTTGCTTTCCCTGCAGCGACGCGACGCTGACTTTGCATGCGTCAGCCAGTCGCTCACGGCCTTTCGGTGTGGCCGCACGCGTCGGTTCGTCGGGATTTCGCGGATCCAATAAGCCGAGGACTTCATCACAGTGTTTACGTCACTAATAGTTGTGTCAAAGTGTCCACAGTGAAAAAATTATTATTTTGTGATCAAACTCTTTGGGTACCAAGGTTAGCAGTGTTGTGTGTTGCAAAAACTGGAGGATCTCAAGTGTATTATTTTATTTCTTTAACAGCCATCGTCACGCGCTTTGACTCTTTTTTTATGTCGGTTTCACACCTGTAATTTTAGTTGTTATTGTTCAAAATTTACGTAAGGACGCTCTTCCGTTTTCACGTCATAATCTTTTAGAAGGATTTCCAATCTCGTCGTATTTCAAAATCTAGACTCAATTTGGAGGATTGCATGAATCACTTACCTGGATGAAACGAGATTTGAGTAGGAAGCTGTATCTCAGCGCTAAATCACCTTGAGATCCGGTATCATGTTAAAGTTGGCGTTGAAAGTGAGACGTGTATAAATCTGAATATTAAGTTTCCATGTTTACGTTTAAGAGCTGCCGAAATCAATTAATAAATTAAGATAAAAATAGCCTAAGGGTCCAAGTCTATAAAGTCTAAATTTTTGATGTTTGACATCGGCGGACTGCAGAGGTACACTGCAGTGCACCCACACTTCGCCGATGTATTTTGGTACCAATGCAATATAGTAGCAAGTAGTAATCATTATTGAAAATTACATTCGCACATAGAAATCTCGGTGGTTCAAACGGGTGCTAGTTTGAATCGCGGGATTCATACTAGCACCCGTTACGTCCAAGTTGGGCGTTTCACCAACTAGGCTGCCTTCTATTTTAAATACGTTCTCCATAAACGTCAGACAGTTATACACAACTGCATTAATCTTTCAACAATATATAGCAAATGTCACGCAACAATAACGTGACTTTAATAAAATGAACCGATATTGTTTTGTCAGACCAGTAATTATGTACGGCTCGGAATGCTGGGCGGCTAAAGTGCGTGAAGAGAAACGTCTCCACTCTGCCGAGATGCGAATGTTGAGATGGATGTGTGGAGTGACGCGAATGGATAAGGTGAGGAATGTACATATTAGAGGTAGTATAAAAGTAGCGCCCATAACAGAAAAAGTGAGAAGTAAGAGACTAGAATGGTTTGGGCATGTGATGAGAAGAGATGAGAAGCATGTGACTAAAAGAGTGATGAGTATGAATGTTGATGGATACAGAGCGAGAGGAAGACCAAAGAAAAGATGGATGGAGTGTGTAAAAAGTGATATGATTGAGATCGGAGTCGATGTTGGTATGACGGAAAAGCGAGACGAATGGAAGAAAAGGACATACTGCGCCGACCCCAAATAATGGGATAAGGTAAGGCAAATGATGATTGTTTTGACTATCGTCACACGTTGATAGACGCTAATAAATTCCAAACATTAAACGTTGGTCTATTTTCAACTCTTCATATCATATTAGTCACAACTAAATCTTTTATCTATAAGATAAAACTGTGCTTCTCACGGCCTATCACCAGTTGTCACACAATCTAGAGATTTAGATGATAAGAAGCGCTGAGAAGATAAATAAAGCCACATAGATATAGGTCAGAGAGCCGGAAGAAAGTACTTCTTACTGGTATTGCGTTATTGGGCCATTACGATTTAAACGGAAACAAACCTTAATCACAAAAAGGCTCCCTTTGATATCTCGGAAAATTAGGCAATGTTTTTTTAAAATATTCTATCCAATTAACCGCAAGACTCACAAAGTGAAATCCCTAAAAAAACATCAAAAGCAAGATTATGTTGGATGAATTGTTCTTATTCTGTTTTCGTGTTTATGTAAGCATCAACAAAACAGGACAACAAAGATATAATTGAAATTCTTCCAAGTTGGTAATGTACACACAATCATAACAAGTACTTAGCTAACAAGAACCTTAAATTCCTTCGCTCGGAATTGGCAAATAGCAAATGTCTTTTACACAAACGAATCGTTTGTGGAATGTAAATCTTTAATCTCGTTGAAATCCATGGGTAGTTTGCGGGTGTTCGACTTGTTTACATCGTCTCGATGCTCGTGATTTGTTCAGAATCCTTTTGCATCACAGCCAACATCTACAGGATATTGTCCGATGCATATTGCAGCGTGTTCGTATAAATTTAAGATGATTGTGTACAGCACACCCTATAAATGAGGCCGTCAGCGCAAAAGTAGCCTAAGCCTGAGACATACAGTATTAAAATTTGTATGAATTTAGGTTATAGCCATTTTTTTCTAGCTAAGTAAGAATATGAAAAATTGTGGGTTAGGCCACTTTCGCGCTGACAGGCTCAAATCATCATCTAGGTTTTTTAGTATGTGTCCTACCCCTGTCTTATAAGACTCGTTGATTATAATTACAAGATTGCTTCAACAAATTCTTCGATTGGATTGTCGCTGTACACTTCTGATTTGTATTGTATGGTACCTACACTTAGGTTATTTCACTATTTGTATCCATTTGTATCTATTTTTAACGAATGTTGGATTTCTGATTTAATTACTGAACCTGTCCATCATGTCCAACAATAATTGGGTTACTCGTGCTTCTTTCCCGACCCTCGCACGATTCCTTATTGTCATTATTTTCTGATCTAACTACGGCATTCATTAATTTGTCTACTAAATTATTATATCATACTTTAGGATCTGCTTATTCTATTACTTCAGTTCCGTCATAGTCAATGTCTAGGTCATTATTATTGTCCAATGCAGTAGCATTGTGCGTTTTTTTAGGATTTCCGACTTTTTTGTTCTTATCTTACGGTTGATAGCAGATTGTTCAAATGTAATAACCAATGATATTTATCAACTTTTTTATTGTACCGGTTTAACGAGGATGCGATTATTGATTACCGTACGATTCTATTTCGCGGCTATATACAGACAGACAGCTTGTCTATTGATTTGAAATAATTCTGTAGGTTTGTAATTATCTAATACTTTTTCTTAAACATTTCTATACAATATATTCCTATATAATTTGTGTATAATTAATCTGCTTTTCTCAAGAATAATCTTCGTTTACTGTCGCCTAGTTACAACCAAGAAGGAAACAGTGATAAAAAAACCCGCTTTGGCTGTGACGGAAACTGTTTTTGTTCATTTGTTTTGGAGCCAGTTTTTAATAATACAGTTTACGTCGCGCTCCGTGGGCGATATTCCAAATGGATGATTTTAGTTACATTCATTGTTTGTTGGAATTATTAACGTGATTATAATTCGGTATACTTTATAGACAATATATTGTCCCTAGCAAACTTAATTGTTATGCCTATCTAGGCTAGTTAAGTACATTTGTCAATCACAATATTATATTTTACTAGCTGACCCGACAGACATCTCCTCCGGTAAAGCTGTAAAGGCCACCTCACGGCCAACAGCATTAGTCCTTCAAAAAAAAGACCCGACAGACGTTTTCCTGTCTTGTAAACAACTAACAGTTATATCAAACAACTGACAGTTATGTAAAATTAATGTTGTTCGTTAAGTTTTCTTAAATTTTCTAATGTTCCGCTCAACTTCCTTATTTTTTTCTTTCATATGAACCTTCTCTTGACAATAATAAATACAACAAAAATAGAATTAGCGAAATTTTTCCATCCGTTCACGCGTGATGCGATGACCAGGGGAAATAGAGATTCATTTTTATATATAGAGATTACGCTCCTTCTATTTAAGAGGAGAGCTGATTTTAATCTGCATTTTAATAACAATTAATAACGAATGCATAATTTTTTTTCACAATAATCGTGGCAGGGAAAAGATAAATATTTGATTGTATATTTAAATTAATTAGTAAGTTTGTTCTTATTAATGTTACTTACTGTATTTTCCCCCCAATTATTAACTTTATGATCAAGCATTGCTTTCGGTTTTCGAATTACCTATGTATTCGTAAAATATAATTTCTCCTCTGTTTATCAAAATATGACGTAATTACTTTGGCTGTACTTTAATAATGTTTTTATAGAAATCTCGTTTTTAGGGTTCCGTACCCAAAGGGTAAAACGGGAACCCTATTACTAAGACTTTGCTGTCCGTCCGTCCGTCCGTCCGTCCGTCCGTCTGTCACCAGGCTGTATCTCATGAACCGTGATAGTTAGAAAGTTGAAATTTTCACAGATTATGTATTTCCGTGGCCGCTATAACAACAAATACTAAAAAACAGAATAAAATAAATATTGAAGGGGGCTTCCATACAACAAACGTGATTTTTTGGCGTTTTTATAGATAATGGTACGGAACCCTACGTGCGCGAGTCCGACTCGCACTTGGCCGGTTTTATTATTCCCTTGGAGTCCTTGCAAGTATGTATATTCGTGTTAAAAGCCCCAGCTTCTTATTATAACTTCAAAGTGCGTCACAAATGACGTAAGAATATTACAAAAGTCAACTCGGTGAGAGCATGTCGTCGTGGGTCGTAATTTTTGCATGTACTAAAACAGACTGTATTCACTCATAGACTAAGCTCATTCTTCAACAAAACGTCATTGACAGTGCGAGCGAATTTTGATAGGTTTGTCGCGTGGCCACATTAATCTTTATGTATATTAACACAGAGTTCTTTTTCCTATTGGCATACAACTTTAAGCTACAAATAAACCTAGCATGAAATATATCTTTGAAGTAAAAATGGCTCAAAGCTAGTTATATTCTTTTGTTTGTAGACTGTAATAGCCAATATTACCAAAGTCTTATGAGAGGTATTCAGCTGCTATTTCAAACAATTCTTTTTATAATTATTATAGCATACGACGTCTCGTGTTGGTAACTTTGTTTGGTCTTGCTTCTATGACAAGGATAAATATATTTTTTTCTATAATATATCTGTATGACAATGATTATACTACCACCGTTCTGTTAATTAATAATATATTTACTAGGCTGTCATTTATCTAGGTTGAAGCAAACACCTTAAGGTACATGCATGCCCTAGATAATCTATATCCATAAAAGATTTTCAGAATAGATCACGGCTTGGTCTAGTGCATCCTTTCCCAAAGTTATACGTTATAGTGGTTTTTAAGTAGGTAGGTAGGTGAAAAATGGGGGCGCTAAAAATAATTTATTCTCAAAGTGGGCAGTATACAAAATAAGTTTAGGAACCACTGGTCTTGTGGTTTGAGCGTATGCCGCTCAGCTAACTGTACCGGGTGGTAGCAGGTTTGATTCTGGTCAGCGGCAAATAGCTCCTGGCGCAATTTGCCCTGGTCTCAGTGCAATTGGAATCGGCCCCCGGCAATTGTATGGGATACCCAAACCAGGGCAAATTACGAAAAGGAAAGTTCCGAAATTTCCCACTCACTGCCGGGATTCGAACCGACAACCACTTGGTTCAGTGAGCCGAGAGGCCTGCGCTCAAACCACTTGACGAGGCAGTCGTCTATTATGCGTTAATACAGTTCGTTTTGACATAAAACTGAATGCGTGCGTGTATGGTGGCCAGGCGTTATTGCCGGTAGCAAGCGGGAAAATGAACCGATTAATTCAGTCCCAACCCACAAACTGGAAATTTCTAATGGCTCTTATCCAATAGGTAAAATATACAGGGTGTTTCAGAAGTCCGAAATAATACTTTGACGTTTGCATCAGTATCGGGTATACAGCTGAATGGTAAAAAGATTTTATCGAAATTCGAACATGTTTTTCCAACTGTTTTTTCGTCGTCAATTTCTTTATATCGTAATATCTCGAGTCTTATGTCAAGTTTGCATGTTCTGTTTTGTGAATATTGGTAGTCGCCCCTCATATGTGTTGTTTACACTGCTGAATAGGGTTATGGATGTAGCCAATGGCCAGAAAACTATACCTGTGACAAATATTCAAAGGTCTATAACTCAGAAACTCTGATAGTTACGTATACACTGTCTTGACTAAGCATCCACGTATGAGCCACCGTATATATAGCCAAAGTATTATTTCGGACTTCTGATACATCCTGCACAGTATGTAGGTATCAGAAGTCCGTAATGAGACTTCAACGATTGCCACGAGTATCGAGTATGCAACTGTAGTTGAAGCATGTACGCCAAGACTAGACGTATGTCACGGAATATCTTGATGTTGTCTCTTTCTCTCGTATGAAATTAGACAGAGAACGAACGAGTAAATCCGTGACAAAGGCCTTGTCTCGACATGCGTGCTAACCCCACTGGGAATGGTATAAAAATGTGATTTGAATTATAACTTTTTTTTTTAAACTTGCCAGATCTCGAGTTCTGTGTACAATTTTTGTGTTCTGTTTTGTGAATATTAGTAGTTGCCTCTCTTTGATGTAGTTTGCACTGGAACATAATGTTATTGATGTGCCCGTACGCCACAACATGATACCTGCGACATATGTTCAAAGGTCTGTAACTCAAAAACTGACTGACTCTGTCTTTACGAAGCATCGCATATTCTGAACTGCCGATATTGTAGGTACCTAAAAGATCATTTCTGTCTTCTGATACACCCTGTATATGAAATCGTGTTTATAATTTATCACAGTTTTCCTTATTATGTAATCAGTAAAATTATTTCGTGTGCCGAGAGCTGATAAAAGTATTATTTTATGTATAATGTACCTATATACATACCTATGACCAAAATTGAAGTGTCTGTTTGTAATTTCTCAATTTACAGCTTTTTGTTAAGTGCAAATTAATCCAAGATAATACAATTTTTAATTATTTTGTATGTGTGTATCTGTTTCGATCGGCTGCATCGATTTTGACGAGACCTTTACTTGCAGATAGCTGATGTAACAAGGAGTAACTTTAATTTTTTTTTAAATAATGCGGGTTCCACGGGAAAAAACTTATTATTTTTAGGTAATTAGGGTTCCTAAATACTAGCTGAGCCCGTGAATTTGTCAACGTGCAAAGTCGATATCTTAGTCTCACATAGGTTTAAGCGTAGTGTAGATCACATCTGCTTTCATGAAAACTTTTTTAGTTCTTAAGTTTTTTCATCTTCTATTGTTCCATTATCGTGGGTATTGTTCTCTTCAAATGGTTAAGATTTTAAATTCATTTTCGTTCAAGATACTGACTACCAAGATTCCGTGGTCTTATCTTATCAAAATGAAAGCCCTTTTGTTAATTAAGCGTCGACGTGCGGCAGGCATTTTTTTACCAAATTCGCTTTCACGGAAATAATTCTTTATTATTTTTTTATCATTAAAACAGCAGCTGTGATGAATGGTTTTTGTGTAAGTTACGCCCTGTACACATTGGTGCAAGCGAATACACTTGACTGTGTTCGAAAATGTACTCTGTTTTAATGTATGTAAATATTGAATTTCTCTGACAAACAGTATACGACCGCGCGATTAACTTCACCCGCTTTCTTCGATGATATTTCGCGCAAAAATATACGTTCCTATAACTTAATACAGAAACCTTACCACCACGACTCTTAAAGTATTTTTGTTTCAACATCTCTGGAAGACAGGTAGAGGTAAGGGGGCTGGTCACATTCAGCAATTGCTTAGATACAGGGACATTTTTTAAAATTCGTGATTTAAAAATGACATTTCACGTATTATTTCATTTCAGATTTTTTTTTTTATACCATTCACTTATTTTATTCATCCAACGTTAAAATATTATTCCGGGTGCCTGATACTCTTATTCTTTTCAGTGGCATTTTGGAGCGCTTCTTGGAAAACGAAAAACAAAACAAAAGATATCAACATTTATCGGCCTTTTTTATGTAGCCACTCTCAAATGCCAATTAGCTCTCAATTTATCGTACAGTTAATGAAAATATATTTCTACGATACCAGTAATCTTAATAGTTCTGATAATTAATCGGATCGGTGATTATCGGAAATGCTTACACCTTCCTAAATTGATGGAATAGATGCGAGTTTGGCATGATTTCCCTGAATTTGTTTAAAGTTGGATGTATTCTTAAGCGGGTTTCAGACAACGCTATAGTATGATAGCGTATCGTATATAGCTCATATATCGGGCACACTACTGTACTGTACTATATATTATTGGCTTTGTATGGTGCGCGATATTGTTGTGCTATATATTATAGCGTAGTCTGAAAGCCGCTTTACAAATAAAACACAAAAAGTTAAGTCAACTAAACACAGGTTTTATATTCTAATAATTTATTGTTAGGTACTTATCAAAACAATCCATTAAGCCAATTGTGAATGAACGGATTCCAATTTCAAAACTAAGTTGCTTAAAGACTGACTTAGATGATCTACTGGCCCGCCCGCGACTTCGCCCACGTAGAAATTAGGGAGATTATCAGTTTTTTTTTTTTCCCTCGGAACCATAATTCTTTTTCTAAGAACAAAAGAGACTAAGTTACTCCCTGTAACATCAGCCTATCTAGCCAGTGAAAGTGTACCTTAAAGAAACAGCCAGATTTTTTATTTCAAATTTCGTGTTCGTCATAGGTATCCGCGTATACTATCATATGCATTTAGTAAAAAGCTTTTATTTTGACATCTTCAAATTTATGACGTCCAGTTCATTACACGATACACGATCCTCAAGTAAATTGGAGTACTAGTGCGGTCGAGTAAAGACGTAAACATCTTCCAGATAATGCTTCCTTGTCATCTGCACCCACTAGCTGTACGGAGCCCACGCCCACGCCCGTGACCGAGCGTGGGCGTGGGCGCAGGCACCCCCCGGGATACTATGACATTTCAACGACGAGTTAATAAGCCGTAGTGTTAATTAAAATTATAATTAACGAGCACTGAAATAATAATCCAGATGAGAAAGTGAATATTTTTGTGGCTAATTTACTTGGTTCCCTATATCTACTGAATGCAGTGGTCGGACGCACGCCTTGCAAATCAAAGTGTGCAGGTTCAAACCCCGGCTCGCACCTCTGGGTTTATGTGCGAATCTCATTTTCACTTGCTTGAAACGGTGAAGGAAAACATCGTGACGGAACCTGCACGTCTATAGAAAGGCGTGTGAAGTTCACCAACCCGCAATGGGCCAGCGTGGTGGACTATAGCCCTCGTATTGAGGGAGAATGTGCCCGGTATAATGGCAATAGGCTCGCCCCGTATTACATTGGGACCAAAAATGCATCGGCGAAGTGTGGGCGCACTGCAGTGCACCTCTGCCTACCCCTTCGGGGAATACAGGCGTGATGATGATGTGATGATGTATTTATCTACTGAATTTAAAGCCTTACCGCCAAATTTTACACAGACAAAACACAGAAACTAATAATTTCATTATAAAATTGTAACAAAGATGACATAAAAGTCCGCTAAAAGGTCTATAAACTCGAAACAAACAACAGATTTCAACGGAAATGTTGCGTTTCACAGCATAAAAAACAAAACATTAAAAACGTTATTATAAAAAAAACCGGCCAAGCGCGAGTTGGACTAGTGTAACGAGGGTTTCGTTCAAACTATAGGTATAATATGATAATATAGAAGTCTATAATCGCAACAATATTTTTGTGATGTAACGCAAAAATTACGGTCTTCCGATTTTTCCCTTTACTTGTGCTATAAGACATTGCTTCTAACCAAATTTCATGGGTGTTTGACAGACAAACACACAGACGACGAAAGTGATCTAATATGGGTCCCTTTTTTCGTTTGAGGTTTTACGGATTTACGGAACCCTAAAAAAGATCCGTGAAAGTGATGATCGTACCATTCAGCCATCTATCTTGCTTTGAGTATGCAAATTGTATTATTATTCTGAGTGCACTGTGCGTTGGTTTTTTCAGACAGTTCAAAGTCCTGGGCAGACGGAAGACAATAAAAACGGCCGCCAGTGTATGATCTGAATACTTTATTGGCAACGGAGCTTTCTTTGCGATACAATTTTGGCAATCAAATCGAATTTACGTTACTTTTTGGGTCACAGCATAGCTTGTAGGACGACGATAGATGCAAGAGAGCGTAACATGTGAAAGTCGTTTAGGGAAGGCTGCGTTTAGCGATGAATATTTGTAGAGGTTTCCTTTGCAAGTTTCTTTATGGGACTAAACCTCATTTCCACCACTGTTACTCCTGTAATCCAGGATCTACAGTGGTATACAATAAAAACACCGATGTTGGAACCCTGGCGAGTTCCAGGGAAAACTAAACGTCTTGGAACCCTTACGAATATAATCAAAAGAAGGGATAAGATATTTGAAGAAAAATTACAAAATAATTACCAACCTTGTAAGATAAGACTTGATCGAAGTAAATAGTAACACCTTAAATTACCCATACGGTTGGCATTAATGTAACAGGATTTTCTCGGTTATTTCCTGTGAGCTTTTCCAAAACCCACATATATTTTCGGCCTTGCAGATCTTAAATAACGTTCAGTAGGATTTCCTGTTCATACTTACATGTGTCTTTTATCTGTAAATGTGGTTTTCCCCTTTTACTACGGTGGATATTTTGCGTTTGATGGGCGATTGCATGACATTTCTGGAATACCATTTTTGAAGGAAGATATTTTTTTATCTACACGCTTATTATGCCTGTTTTCACCAGCACTAGTAGACGTCCTAACCATTGCCTAAATAATAAGTAGTTGCCAGTAGCAGTAGTAATTATATTTAGGCATCACATTGAGGCGTATCTTAGTGCTAGTAAAAACTAGCATTAAACGATGGCGCTCTGACGTTTGAGAAAAGAACAAATATATGTCAACCCACCTCATTCATAAATCAACAGTCTGAAATTGCCATATAGCTATCTCTTGTATTATTGTAATTTGTACTACTAGCTATGTTTTTAGAAAGTAAATAGGGTTTAAATTGCGTTAGTGCGTTTAGCTCACGAGGCACGGTAATGACCGTCAGTGCCGTCGTCACCCTCGAGTAACTTTTACTACGAAGAAAAATTAATATTACCGACTTACTGCACGCAGTGATCTCTTTAATTTTCTATTTAATTCTAATATTTTATCATCAAGTCCCATACAATTTGCTTATGACGTATAAAACACCAGACTATAGGTAGACTACCTGGCCGAAGAAGAAACAGCTTAGAATCTGGTTAAAGCGACGTACCTGGTCCTTATTATGGTCCTGAGCGATGATGGTCGCTGATCTTTGATGGCAATAGAGGAAGAAAAGATCAAATATTTACTTGCTCATGCGCTGTCATGTTTTCAACGTGTTTCATTCATGCATGTTTAAGCACTTTTTTGGTTTTTAACTTTCGTTAGGAGTCCAGTACAACCCGCACGTCTCCCTCTGAGTGGAGTCTACGAGGTATTTCCACAATAAACTAATATATTTTCATCTCCCTAAAGTATTCCAATAACTATTCTCTCACGTTGTCCTCTTAGCGGTCTTCAAATATAGTTAAGTGCTGACATCATACAATAATGTATTAAAAATTGCGCAGTTGCTTTTAATTTACGTGACACTTTTTTTTAATAGATAACCTATATCCGATATAGCAAACTGGGGCACTTGCTCTGTGGCATACTTAAGAACACTTTGATCGTTCTTAAAATTATCTACACTTTATTATTTATAACTGCCAATCTGTCCTCGCTTCGCAAGAATAAACCTTTCTAAGTAGTGTACTCGGTGAAAAATAGAATAAAATCAGATTAGTAGCTTAGACTGCCTTCTACTTGTACTACTACTGTTTCTACTACTTTCACGTGATGATGTATATACACATAGTAGCTTCTAAAATTGAAAGTAGTAATTACGATAGATCGATAGGTACTTATCCCATATTGATATTTTATTCATTCTTGTAAATCAGAATACAATATAGACTGGTCAGTAACACCACAATTTCAGTTTGTTGCTTCCATTGAGAAGAGGCTGGTGGCCAACAAATTCAATGGAAAAAATATCATTTAATGATGTTGGATGATCCAAACACTAAGATTTTTTAGTATTTATTCCACCGCAGACTTGAACTATGCAAATAGAATGCGTTCTACATCGCAATCGTGTTAAATCACCATGTAATCATCAAAATGATGTCGGTTAAGGACTATCAATCACACGCAAAGACAGTATGTCTTATTTTACAATCTTAAGACACTCATTAGCCAATCACCGGTTGTCGTAACCCACAGACAAACGGACAATGGCCGATTTGCCACGTTACGTCATAGCTAGTCGCATAGATGGCGCTCTCACTTTCACCGGGCCAATAGCGGGGCCCGATCGAACTGGATTCAAAAAATAAATATTTAAAATCAAAACAACACTTTCTGCGCAAGTTTTTTTTTTATACAGGAAAAAGTTGAGAATTCCAATTTTCTATTTCATTTCATGACCAATTTTGTCGGTTGCATTTGGATTTTACATTGAATACCCGCCTACAATTTATCTTATTGCTATTTCAAGTGTTCAAAGTTTGAACTTTTGTGTCCGGACAAATGTTATAACATCATCTTACTAAACTCAATTCAACATTTTCATTGGGTACACTAACGCCAACTCACCGACTTGCTAATTCAATAAAACATTTTGTGACTGACCATGTTTATTTAAAAATATTCTAATTGAATATCCTATTACACTTTATAGCGTACACTTTATGCTTGTAATAATTTGGTGATTTACCAACGTATTCGGACCCTTGAAATTTATCATACATATCGTGATCACACGAAAACGTAGTTAGCCGATCATCTAATTACTTGGCAATTGGAGGAAGCCTCATCATTTCCTTATCAGCTTTTTTTCGCAGGAGGTCAAAATGACGCGACGACCTTAGCGGTTGGTGGTCTCGCTTGAATAAATCTTGTTTACTACAATGTCGCTCTGCAGTCTTTAAAAGACATTAAGAGTCAAGGATGTATAAGGTGATGCCAGCGAGCGAAATATCCGATGACGGTGTAAAAGCAAGGTGTTAAGCGTAATCTAATGTGCAAACATGGATATTGGACGATAATGTCTGAGGTTACCTTATGATTTTAAACTCGCACGATAATTTGGCATTTGGCATAATGTGTAGCGGATGGCAGACTACTTCGATTTTTATGAACAGTAGCCGCTTTCTGATCCATCAAAAGGCCACGTTACCTTTGCTGGAAACTATGGCTCGTAGTTTGGCACTTGGGCTAATAAGTTTATATGTCCATAATGAATCTTATGTATCTCTAGACTAGACTTTACAATGCAGAATATATGTAGGATTCGTATTTTGCACAAATTTTATAACATACCCAGCAGCACGTCCCATAACACGGAACCGTCACGACCTTACGAGGTCTTTGTCGATGACCTTAAACGACCTCGACGTCTCGCCGAAGTTTGGAACAGGTTCTCGAAGCGCAGCCCGGTAGCATTGTTGCCGGTTCGATTTGTTTACGGCCCACGGCATGTAGCTAATAGAGCTACTTTCGCTCCCAGTGTGTGTGACTGTAAAGTACCCTGGAGATCTTTGATCTTTAACCTGAGAATCGTGGAAACTGGTCCTTATTGCATATAGGTAACCATTACCTTTATCGCCCACTATCAAGCTCGGAGCTACTCATTAGTTCAGTCTTTTAGCAATCTTTAGCGGCACTTGTGAGATCACCTGTTGAAGGCATACAGTGACATATTATTTGCCATAATGATACCGCGGTGTTTAAAGTCATTACACATACCGAAATAGAAACCTACGTCATTCATTGTATTTTGCGGGAATGACTGTAGATTACTTTACCAACGTTTTGCGGGTCTTTTTTTCGCTTTTTATCTGAGGACGTGTATCGTGTCCAAACATCATTGACCTTGCCCGACCTCGGCGACAATTTTAAAACAAGTTTCTTCGATCACGTGATGCTACCTGCACGATCTTGCAGTTTGAACAAAGTAATATCAGTGGTGACTGCTTTATATAGTTTATATGATACAGCACATTACGTTCTAGAGTCGTATTTTTAAGACGACGAAGACGACTTAGACGAAGCCAACTGACAGTAGCTAATGTCACTTTGTAAAATAATGTTGCCATATTTAAAGTAATAGTGATGCGTTCAGTTCTCGTTCAGTCATATGACTGAACAATGAGTGTGAATATTTAATCATTTCAAACTATAAAAGACTATGAAGGCAGATTCATTCATTCAGGAGTTTTTTCAATCATTCACTTTGTCACAACACTATTTTTATTTCATCAAAAACTGACAACACAGTAAAAGTCAGTTGTCTTCGTCTAATTAAAAATACGACTATAGACCATAGAGACTAGTTTGCGAACATAAATTTAGGAAACGTAGTTTTAGTGGTGAATATTCCTTCAACATGTTTATCCTGCCACATTTCTCTTTATAGCTGTAGTTAGAGTACAGTTTCACAATTTAGTTTGTTTATGTAGATCTATTTCTTGCTTCCCTCTCATTTGTGATATTAAATAGCAGCGTCTACTGCTTTTTCCTTAAAACGAATTGTAACCATACCAAGCACATTGACCCTGTTAACGCTACCTATGTTCGCCTTGATCATTTGTCACGTAACAACTATATTATTACTTGCTATGGTTCCACGTTATGTATAATTGCTATAAACTTTGTCAATGTAAATATATATGCTTATGCTAGTGCTAATGGTTTCGCAGGTAAATCTGTTTGGATTAACAGTGGAAACCTATTTATTCTGACTAATCTGTGGATTTAGGATACAATTGTCTGTCTTCTCTATTTTTGCGGTCTAAACATTGTAAGTTTATCTTTTACGAAATATAGGGCTGACAGAGCATTATCATCTTAATATTATTTTGATGACAACATCCATTGAAACCTCTTAGTTCGATTGAAACTACCGGTTTGCTAACCACCGCTTATCCCTGTCAAAAAACTGTATCGTTTTCATGGCATATTATCTTCCATCCACTCCACTAACTTTTATTATTGTTATGTAAACAAAGATTATATTTTTCTTTTGATGTTCTCCCCAAATCCTTATTTTTGTCTGTCCCAGTTTTGCTTCTGTTTATTGCCCACTTTTCAATGTCTCTGCACCATTTTATGACAGCTACCACATTTCATAATTGTTTATTCCCAGACTCTACGGTTGTTTTTACTTTCTGATTATATGTCTGACAAGTTTATGCGTCTGTCGGTTCATATTTTATAGTAGATAAATGGTTTATACTATTCTAACTTTCACTAAAATTTATATTTATATCTTAATACTTCTGGAAAAGAGTGATCAAGTAGTTTTTTTCTCCATTCTTCTCCATGGTAAATGCGTTCCGAATGGGTGGTAGAGTTCTGTATTTTATTTGGTTTGTATAACGATTCATAAGCGCTTCAATGGTTCACATGTACCCAAAAACTGATTCTTATCTGGCTATTTTAGGATTGTTTTTTTTTTTCGTGTTCACAATCTGTAAGAAATATTTTAAAAAATTGTAACGTCAAATGTAAATATAATTAGGTGATTTACGATCTCTCCCTAAACAGGAAAAACAAAATTGCGGTAATGGCGAAAATCAAAACAAATCTGTGTACATTGTGTAACGCCAGCGCCACGCTACCACCAATGTTTAGTAAACAAACGCTCCACGCGTTGCTTCAGCGCGTGGTGCAAGAAAAACAACACATCAACTACTCTCTAAAGCTACCTTTATTATTACCTTATCTGTGTTAGACGAAAAAAACCTTAGTTTATGTTACATTAATCCAAAAAACCGAACATGCAATTGACTTCGCACCTATGGTTGCGTGCGCGCAGGTGTCCGCGGTTACTGCGCATGCGTGAGATTCGGGTTAATAGGCTGCTATTTCTGTTCTAGTGCTCGACGGGTGTGGACGTGCCGTGTAAATTTGTGCACGGTTTATTTAAATCTTTTACCGTAACAAGTATGAAGTGTTATTTAATATAGTGGCGCGGGTGTTTACATGATTTTGTTAACATTGCCGCATTAAACTTTCACTTCCTATGTTTACGTAAAAATATTACTTGCATCTACTTGTTTATGTATGAACTAACCGTAGCGCATAAACTTTTATTCCGTTTCAAATTGTCACAGCAATTAAACTTTGTAAGGAGAATAATATAAGCAAGAGAAATTCAACCTTATTGTATCAACATTGCTACGTAAAATTTGCCTTGCAGTGCGATTTCAAATCGTTGACTTGGCCTACAATATGTTTTTACCTCAAGCAAATCCCTCTAATGCGATGGCGACTTTTTCATCTTTAAAGCAATACTGCTTTGATTACTTTGTAGACGAAACTGTTCTCAGCTCATTATATTTAACTATGTGTTATATTGTACGGGTTAGAATACCTATTTTGTATTACACTGTACCTACAATATCTTATGATCTTCGATATCTATCAATAATGATAACGCGAGCGTGAAGTATTCAAATTTCACGAGTTGTCAAGTAACGATTGTCCGCGATTTAATTCACGGCAACATTACGTGCCGTGCCGTCGTACCTACGGCGGATTTCTTAATTCAACACCGGCCACTTCCCGCTATGCAACATTTATATCTCTTGCACAACCGCCAAACTGACCCATACAATATCACTTACGTAACACAATAGATAATTCGGGTACGATATTGCCAAATTTTATGGCAACCCGTTCATATTTCTTACACAATATCTGTAACGCGAGCTTCCCATGGCCGTTACGCGAATCTACGACATTACATTGCCGGCGGCGTCAAGTGCGAAAACAATGACGAATAGTTACGTGTGAAGGGGTCGTTAGTTTTTTTTTTATTTGCGTACCTGCTGGTAATTATCTCTTTGCGCTTGCAATGTAGACTCATTACAATTAACACCGCGAGCGAGAATTATATTCATGAGTTTCTGGTGTTTATATCATTGATTGCTACATGACTTTATAATAAATATATATCGCCAGATAAAACATACTCATCCTATGTTCCCTAACCAAGCAAGCTTGTGTTATGGGTATCATACAATGGACTGAGGGCGATCCCAGTTACACCCAAACCAGGGAAAATTCCGAAAAGACTATTTCCAAAATTTTCCACGCACGAACCCGCAACTGGTTTAGTGAGTCTACGCTCAAACCGCTAGACCATGCCGTAGCCAAGTTTGTTGGTTGGTCTATTGATCATGGTTTCATCAGTTTTATGCCCATAAACCTCAGTTACCATCCATCAGTAACTTATAATATACTATACGTACCTTTATACAACCTATAGAGATTCAACTACATGTAGTGAATGACCATAATGAAGATGATGAAGCTAGAATAACACCACATGGTACAGGAAATAAGCAAAGGTTGGAATGCAGTTAATTTCCGATAAAGTAACGCTTCATTGAAATTCCACTCTACGAACGGAATCACGGCATCGGATTCCGCACAAATATGTTTGGTTGCTGAATATACCTAATTGATGCACGCAACAAGGCTGGAACATTTAGAGATGACTGCTATAAACCTTGACATTTAAGATAACACATCATTAACATCAGTGATGTACAAATTTTCTATCCGAAATTGTTTCTGAAATATTCTCGCATGTGAATTACGACATCCGACGTTGCGTTCAGTTCAAGGGTTTTCGTATTAAATAATTTAGCTCCTACGCAATTATTTATGAAGCTGATCTCTTTTGGAATTCCAAATGATTAAGTTTGTATGATGTCAATCTCGAAATGGTTTTTGCGTAGGCCATTCGGCTCACTGCACGGAGTTTGATTCCATTCAGTGGAAAATTTCGTAGTTGGCCTTTTTGGAATGTATCCTGGTCTGGATTTAACTGGGATTGCCCCCAGTCCCGTACTACAAGATTTGCTTAGTTGTCGATCATACGATGAGTATGTGTTGCTTTGCGTTATTTACAGTCTCCTAAATTTACTTCTTCTTTTTTATCACCACATCTAATGCAATATTGTCGTTGTCGTCGTGGAGTTGCAAGGGGTGATGTACCATTGCCTCTTATTTCTACGGCAGTTTTGAATGTCCAGATTTCTCAATATGTTCAGAACATTAATCTTTATTGCTAGGAATTTCCAAACCGTCATATATCCCTCGGCACACCATACAAAATCAATTGACAACGTGTCAGCACTCATATTGTATCGCTCAATTAATATGCGTGACGGTCAGTCGGCTTTATGCTTTGGGTAAAAGACACCTGCCAGGACAATGGATGAGCTAATTAGTTGAATAATTACACCAGTCTCGTGGACAGGTATATTTACGTCCGGAGCTGGCTAACTACGTCAGTTTTTTCAGTTTAGATTATATTTAAAATGTAATACATAAAGACGGAATTTCTGTAGTAAAAGCCACATGCGACGACGCATCAAATTTCACTTGCGCTGAATGACATTTAGTTGAAGAATAGGCTTTTTCTATGAGTCTATACAGTTCGATTTGGTTCGTTTCAATTCTTAATTCGTTCATAATAAATAAATGTTATTAAAAAGACACGTTATAAGGGTAACCTATAATATTACTTTGCACGTCATTTATTCATAACTCGATAATAATAATGGTTTGTACTGTAATCGTTCTGAGTGCGGTGTTTTACACGGCTCCGTAATTACCGTGCACGTTTTAACAGCGCGTGCGCTGGGTATAGGCATAAAATGAGCGCGCGTGATTGGTCGCGTCGCGTGCGTTGTGGCCAGATTTATGCACGTTTCATTGTAGTAATAACATTCTAGATTGATTGAAAAGAGTTTATAAATCGAGGGGTGAAATGCTACTTAAGCGATATTTGTTTACTCTACAGGAGAGCATAGATACTCATTCGACACATATGTAAGTCAATATCGCACAAAGTGTCGCTTAAGTCAAAAAGCCTTTCACCCCTAGATGTTATTCAAAATTCTTGACATAATGTTTGCCATGACGAAAAATATCAATTGTATTGTGATCTTGGTCGTGGCAGCACAAAAATAACAAAAAAAAAATCATTTATTAACTTTTAGAATTCTCAAATGTCGAAAAAACTTGAGAGGTGTCAAGGGACACCCGGATGGAACGAAGTTCCTTTTGAAATAAAAAAAAAGCAAAAAAAATGCACATACCTATAGATACACATCGAAATCGCATTCAAAATCGCAATCGAAATCGAATTTTATTGTATACTTTATGTATACAATAAAAATAACACACACATATGTAAAAGTGTCGTACAATAAAAATCACACACAAATATGTAAAAGTATCGTTACAATTTATCGTCTTATTTTTTTCCGTCTAGCCCCCTTTCGCAACGCGCGATTAGGAACTACGTTCCAAAAATAAGATTTTTAACCAGGCCCCTTTTCACCACCTGTCTAGCAGCAATGTTTTTATTACTTTCAGTTTTTACAATAAACTCAGTACAAAAACCGTCAATAATTGGCAGTTAGTACGGAAACAGCAATACTTTAAGTCGTGGTGGAAAGCCCCAGATCATATCAGAGCTTTCTAAACCACATAATGTGGATATATTGTTTTTATTAGGGTTCCGCACCTAAAAAGGAACCCTTATAGGATTACTTTGTTGTCCGTCTGCCTGTTTTTTTTTTCTTAACATGCGTTGGCAACACAAATCGCGTGCAAGAAAGAGTTACGACGCGGTCTACTTGTGACTTTCATGTGTTCACGACCTTAGATGGTCCGGTATTAATTGACAGCGCTATCATTTATCGATAAGTCATTATCTAATAGAAACTAGGAAATTATTATTAATAGACTTTGATAAAGATATATATGACTATCTTTGTCTTTGCGAAGTCTCACTGGTGTGTCTGCAGATTTATATGAATACTAGCCAAACACGCAACTTTCGACGTGCGATATTTACACACCCTAATAAAGTTAATGCTTATAAGCAGCAATTTGCCAGTGAAAGTCCCGTCAAAATCGGTATAGCCGTTCCGGAGATTACCCGATAAAAAAAAACTGCGTACCTAATTTTTTTTTTAATAAAAGTGACCCAAGGTACCTCTAGTAACATCGGCTATATGCCAGTGAAAGTCCCTTCAAAATCAGTCCGTTTGGTAGTTTACCGTAAACAAACAGACAGACAAAAAATTATAATTGCGTTTTCGCTCTAAGACAAATACATAGTTCCATATGCATTTAGCAAAAAGCTTTTATTTTGACATTACAAACAGACACTTCAATTTTATATTTATATAAATGTAAAGATATCAGTAATTAGTGATTCAATGAATAGCATCGAGACGATGTTTTTAAATGAAACGGCGCCAGCCATGTCAATAGTGGGCAGTTGAACTCATACTTATAAATAACTGCATCCACTGATATGGAATGTATTCTTTGACTAGGTATACAGGCTGTATCAGAAGTCCGACATAATATTTTAAACACAAATACAGCAGCTGTAGTTGCGGCATGAGCGCCAAGACTAGTTATGTCACATAATATGTTGATTATATCTCTTTCTCTCTTATGAAATAAGAAAAAGAGCGACCGACCCAATCCGTGATAGAGGTCTTGTCTTGACATGCGTGCTAACACCACTGATATTTAAGTGCTTAGTGAAAGCAGAGGTGAGACTTGAGAGGTGTCAAGGGACACCCAGATGGAACGAAGTTCCTTTTGAAATAAAAAAAAGGAAAAAAAATGTTCATATGCACACACACACACACATCGAAATCGAAATCGTTACATAAATGTATACAATAAAAATCACACACACATATATAAAAGTGTCGTTACAGTCTTAATTTTTTCCATCTAGCCCCCTTTCGCAACGCGCGATAAGGAACTACGTTCCAATATTTTCTGAGTTACAGACCTTTCAATATTTGTCACAAGTAACGTGTTGTAGCCTAAAGGGCATATCCATAACCCTATTGAATAGTGTAAACTACATTTAGGAAGGGAAGCTAACTAGTATTCATAAAACAGAACATAAAAATATTGCATAGGACTCGAGATGTTGCAAGATTTTAAAATTGGCGACGACTTAATAAATGATGAAAAAGCATGTACGAATTTCCGTGTTTTTTTTTCTACAATTCGGTTCGATTACCCGATGTTCATGCAAACGTTATAACATTATTTCTGACTTCTAAAACACTGGGTTTTAAAATAAATCATACAATATATTAGTTTTATCTGTACGATAAAACTAATTGTAAACTACGGCCAGTGGCTGAACTGTAACATCATTATTGCGATTAAACCATCTATTTAACTGCCTTTATTTATATAGCAGTGGTAGCCGAGTGGTCGAACGCACGCTTTGCAAATCAAAGTGTGCAGGTTCAAACCCCGGCTCGCACCTCTGGGATTTATGTGCGAATCTCATTTTCATCCGAGATTATCACTTGCTATGAAACGGTGAAGGAAAACATCGTGAGGAAACCTGCACGTCTGAGAGAACTTGTCTAGTTCTCGATAGATGTGTGAGGTTTGCCAACCCGCACTAGGCCAGCGTGGTGGACTATGGCCTGAAATCCTCCTCACATTGAGGGGAGGCCCGTGCCCAGCAGTGGGACGTTAAAAGGGCTGTAGTAGTATATTGACCAGATGAAATGGTTTTACTATTGTTAGCAAATTAAGTTACCCTTTAGGTATGGGTGTTCAATTTCATCCTTTTTTTTGTCATAGTTCCAAATTTTTTTTCTGTGGAAAAATATCAGTTTCAGTTTAGTATACATAGCAGGGTACGTACTATTTGAAGCATCTTTTAATTTGTTTCACATCATAAGTTCGTAAACTATCATATAATTTAAAATCGAGAGATTAGTAGAGTCGCTGCAATACTAGTTTTTATACGCTGCAATACTAACCAGAAACAGGAAAAACGTTCGAAACAAGCCAGCGACAAAAACGAACATGAGCCTTACCACCTCTTTATGAATTGTTGCTTCCATTCCATAGTAATTGTACATTTTTGACATATTTTGCACACTGCAGTGCGCCCACACATCGCCGATGTATTTTTGGTCCCAATGTAATAGGGGATGAGCCTATTGCCATTATACCGGGCACATTCTCCCTCAATACGAGGGAGATTTTTGGGCTATTATAGTCCACCACGCTGCCCCAGTGCGGGTTGGTGAACTTCACACGCCTTTTCTATGGACGTGCAGGTTTCCTCACGATGTTTTCCTTCACCGTTTCATAGCTTTAAACCGATTGAACGAAGTTTGAACCTATATATACACTTTGATTGCAAGGCGTGCGTTCGAACACTCGGCTACCACTGCTTGTATGTGCTTACTGCACATATTCTGTACTAAGTTAATTGTCGAAAATGAGAGTAATATTGCTGCAAGACAAATGGTGGTAAGGGGGCAATTCGTATGGCAACTCTACGATTTCAAGTTTGCTTAATACATTGAGAGTAGGTGTTATTTTTCAAGCATGAAGAAACACATGTTATTATAACAGACGTGCAGCTCGCACGATCTGTGCAAATAGATCGAGCCGCGTTGTGGAACATTTAATTAATGTTATGATGTAGGGGTTCATTAATATTCGATTATAAATAAACATTTAAAATCGAGAGATCTAAGTACGTCGATCAGCTGCGGCATATCGGTATATAAATTTCTTTCCTTTGCTGCCTCTGTGAATTTGAAAATAGAACCTTCAGAATCTAAGGCCAAGCAGGAGACATTGAAACATGCTCTATCTAGCTTTCAAGATAGTATCCAAGAGCAGTGACTCACATTATCATCCTTATTGTATTTGAGACAATCTCTCATATGTAAAACGTGAGAGAACGTCAATTGAGATAGCAAAAATACATAATTGAGTAGTACATGTAATACCTACTCGAATAAATAATCGATCACACCATACAAGTAAACCCACATCACTAGCGCCATTCCATTGCCGTGTTTGATCAAGCATTAAGTAATTTTACACCTTAACCTGCTTAACTTTGGGTATCGAGTAGCTTGTGTCGGGTTGCGTGTCGCGACATACGATATTGATCTCGATATGTCAGACGGTGAAGTGTTTTGATTACAATACAGTTAATAAATGGGTGAGCTTGTTTTTGCTCATATTTGTTATGTTGGCACACTGTGCAAAGTAGGTCCTTTGTCTATCTATATCAAGCTTGGTCTGTAGTTGGTTTTGCATACAGAACTGTACTGATATTTAGTGCCTTAGTAACTGTTTTGAACTTTTGTTTCATGCCTAAGGAAGCTATTAGATAAAAATGCTACTACCCTTTTTGTCTCTAAGAAATCTTTGGCACTAAAGCCTTTCTAAGTTAATCGAAATATATAATTGACAAATTTACGTACTTTTCCCGATAGCGAATGCTATCAGTCGTTCAATGATTTTCATATCCTCTACAGCTGTTTAATCACAGATATTGAATTTTAGATTTTATTGGCCATGTAATGAGGTTTGTTTTGAGCCGCACGTGGGCTGTGTAAGGCGGCGACATCTCCGCTCCGTCCAGTATCGGCGCGTGATTACGTTTACCGTGATGCTGAATAAGCAATGAGATTAAAGCGACAAGTGCCAGCGATTATGAAATAGACTCTACTTGTTTTATTTTATGTACCTAATCCGATTATGTAGCTTTTAGAAAGACTGTTGAGTTCCTTGTTCATGTTTTATATGCGACAATGACGACTGACACAGATGTTATTGCTGTAGTGACTTGCAATCGCATTTCTAAACAGAAAGTGTTCGAAACATTTGGATTTGTATTACAAACTACTTACCCTGAAATTACATCCTTAGTCTAAACCAACGACTGACTAGAAATAGAAGAATTAAACTAAAGATCATTTGTCAGGTAAGAGACAATAGGTCCTCCATTGGCTATGTTCTTTATATCTGGATTGAAGACAATTTAACTGTTCCCCGGGACTTGCCAAAGGTCAACACTGTACATCCTGTCTTCCAGGAGCAACAGTGATAGGAATGTGTCGCGGACTTAGTCCCATATAGCCTATTTTAATACCTTCATTATATTATCTGGACAGTACAATGCCTCTGACTTTTAATTCCTTATGATTGTGCATTCCTCCTCAACGTTAATAGATGACCAGCTTATAATCTTACAAGATAATTTCCTCGAGTCCATTGCGAGACATAATGTCTTATATCAATAGATAATTATTTTTGCATCATTTTTCATTACACTTAGCTCGACTGGTCAACCACTCGCTTTTGACTTTAAACTCAGACCAGTTACTAAACAATCCTTGATTGTTTGCCAAGGCTATCAGTGAGCCTTTAGTAAGTACACCTTAACCTATTAGTTACGCGTTAAGTAGTGTTTTCACTGGTCATGGGAAACTGTAAACAAATAAGTATCTATGTTTATAGATTATCATCACTGTCTGATAATAGTTGGCTTGTACTGGACACAATAATTTGATTATTCTCAGTCTGGTCTGTGTGGACTGTAATTCAGTTGACAATTTAATTCATATTCCTGTACAACTCTGGAACTAAAGTGATTGAGCGAACGGCACGTTTTATTGAAAATAAATTTGCTTGTTCAAAGACGTACCTTAACTGTTTGTTTATGAATCAGTTCAACCTTTATCGTTTGGTATCAAAAGAAAAAGCTTGCTAAATCATGCTCTAAAATAGATTTTTTTAAATTTCGTGCCTGCTCTCAGTGTATGAACAAATTAGCTAACAATGTAAACTAGACTAGGTGTATTGAAACATTTTATGTAAATCTGTTAAATCGGAATTATTATATTAAATCGGAAAGTGAGTTAAACTCGAGTCTCATTCAACTTTACCATTTTTTTTGTAAAAACACAATAGTCTGTTTCGATAGTTTGTGCTTTAGAATTGAGCTTATAATCGTAAAGCTTGAAAGTTAGCTTCCGTGAAGTGGGGTCAACGATGTTTCTAGCTCTAACATTGAGAGAAACTGCATCTTGTTTTTGTTCGACGAAACTTTCTTTACTATTATTGCTGTGGCATAAATAAATGCCTTTGAAACGGTATACCATAATTGATATCTAATAACTTTGCTGTTTTAACGTTAAACTCGTTGTTTTATTCAATAGCATTTGGTTTTAATAACTGTAATGGTAGTCCGATTCTTTATCAATAATATTTACATCTTCTAAGAAACGCTCTTCGAGCAGATATCCTTCATAAGCTTTATCTAATCCTGTATGTGGGTATTAAATAACTTTAAATTCACTGGAACTTGAACCTTGACATTCATAACTTACGACATATTATATCTGAACATTACATCGACAGCCTGTTCTGAGTTAATTTACATTAACCCTGACTTTCCCACAATCTCGTTTGCATCGAGACGGCGGCGTGACGATAAAACTGCCAATGAAATTAAAAAAAAACTCAAGTGCTCTACGATCAGCTGGGTCCGAGATAATTGACGTAATCCAACGACCTTGTGCCAACACTTCCCCGTTTCACTCGGTCCTCATCGACCCGAATCCAAACACGAGAACATTAAACTCCATTACTTAACAATTGGCATAATTGTCACGCCATTTTACTTAACTTTTTTCCGCGGTGTAATTTAGAATTGTTCTGGTTAGCGTTAGCTGTTGCTACAGCATCATTTAGATGTATATTGGCGTATTGTATTTATTGCTGTTTTTTGTATATTACTTCTTGGAAGTCTATAGAGTTACTCTTTTGTTCACAATATTATTATTTCAAGTTTTTTTGCTACAATGTGGAATATTGTTTACTCCTTAATTACTTTCACATCCGCTATCAAATTCAATATTGCCAAAAACGTGCAATAAACTATGGAAATACTTTTAATAACTAACCGCATTTTTAATTAAAAACTACCGGCTTTCAAATCTAATAGATTTCGCTAGCTTACTTTCTCGTAAAATGAAAGCCTCTCTTGTAGTCCCATTCCAACTTTTATATTGTCTAACCTTTTAAAGTGGCAAGTACCTCACCCAAGAAATTGTTAAATTTATACAATTCAGTTTAACAAAGAAGTCGATCAGCTAAAAAGGTCAAACTGTCGAAGGGAATGCCTATTGAGGTTAAACTACATCAAGCCCAAGTAGATCCGTTCTGAACTATTCATGTGAAGATCACTGTTTCACGCAATTTTGATATTTACATTCTGGGTGATAAAGTGCAAATTGATTTGAAGGCTTGCGTTAAAGTAATTTGCCCCATTGCTAGACGCCATTTAAATGTACGATCAGTTGTGTGGACCACAAACGGTTTGTGTGGACGCATTCGGTTTACAAGTTATAGCACATTTGATTTTGACGGCTGAGATTACCGTTTGTTACGAATCTTATGATCTTTACGAATCAAATAGCTGAGACGTATAATACTATGTATTTCACACTTGTATTTATTTTATCCTTTCAAAGATTATTTTACCCACTTATATATGAAAAAAGAGATGGTAAGAATTTAAATGAAGTCGGTTAAAAAAGACAATGATTATTACATAAATGACAAGCGCAAGTTGTCCATAATTCAATTCAAATGATTATAATCATTAAAGCGTGTTTTGACTGACGGAACAATGCAATGTGGAATTATTAAAAACAAAAGATAATTTTATTGTAATGCAATAGTGATGATTCTTACGGGCGTCATCGTAATAATACGAACGTGTATAATCCATGCAAAAAAAAAACTAGAACTGAAATGAAAATGGCAACACGAACGCAAACAAAATGGTTCTGGTTTCCCTTTTAAAGCGGGCGCACGAGATACGACCTATTGTGATACATTTCAGTTCACGCATCGATACGCACCACAACTTCCTCTAAAAAATTATAGTCACTGTGCTAGTTAAGTTTAACACTGTGATAACTGAATGTATTGAATGAAACGCGCTGAGAAAAAACAATTCCGTAATCTGGAATCGTGCCAACAACATCCCCTGTAAATTACGATGGAACTACGATCGTTCCTGTTGTAGCCTATTTCTCTGATTGTTGGATGGTCGGTAATTGAACTTCAGAAACCCTTAGTTTTACACAGTTTTACAGTGACCAGCCCATTTACGGCCCTCTCTTCAGCAGTATTGTTTCAATATTACTTAGATGTGTTGACAGTTAACTTAGGGGAAAATCTGTAAAAAAATGTCAGATAAATTTTCAAAAACACTACTTTAAAAGGTCACAATAAGCTCCTATGTACTTTCAGCTTGATGAATACCTCTTCCATGTAGTGCTTTACGTTATTTAGATATAAATAGTGGCACCCTAAATACGAGAAATACTCTCTATTATTAGGAAAATCTGTATAGAATACTTATAAATATCTGATAGGCAACCCACTGGTATTAGGTTTATTTATTTGGCGACTGGTACCATTTATATGTATTTTTTCCTTTGATCGAGAATTTAGGGATTTATTTTTCCGAGCCCAAATACCGAGATTAGGTCGTAATATACGCGGACAGGGTTCTCAGGATCGAGTATTTTGTGCGAATCCCTTGGAGACGTACGATGACCCTTTCACGTTAGGTTTATTCGATACAAATATTTGTGAAGTTAGATTGGTTGCTATCGAGATATTCGGTGACTTGGATATTTTGAGAAATACCATTATGTTGTTAGGTATTTCTACGTAACGGCTGTGTGTTTAAAATTTTATAAATAATT
The DNA here is from genome assembly GCA_914767695.1 of Ptilodon capucinus. Taxonomy (NCBI): domain Eukaryota; kingdom Metazoa; phylum Arthropoda; class Insecta; order Lepidoptera; family Notodontidae; genus Ptilodon; species Ptilodon capucinus. The sequence continues at coordinate 3,803,496 of OU611831.1, forward strand.
TAATATGGTCACAATGTTAAAAATTAGGTCCTGAACGGTTTAAACGACAAATATTAAATTTGGCATGAAATTCAAGAGTCAACATTCGTGTGCCTTCCTCAGACAATTGTTATTAAACGCCATTTGGACAATGTAATGTATTCATTAGTCACACGTCGATGGCTTTTGGGCGTGCGTAATCTTTTCTGCTTCAGCCATTTGCAACGAGCCCAATTTTGTTCTGTTTTGTTATTTCCTAATAGCTTGTTGTAAAATGTCCTATTGTCGAGGCTTGGTTTTACTCGCATTTTCTGAGATACATTCATAGATATTTCAGAAAACACATATTCATCGTATGATCCCAAACAGAACATAGCTTGTACTATGCAATGGACTGAGGCGATCCCAACATATTACAGTGTTTTATCTTATACCTATTATGAATCTGGTAGGGAACTTACTATAGATCAAATTGTGAATTAAATCTCAAAGTAAATTCTCGAATATCTTAAAACCAAACACTTGTACTCACCAAACAATAAAACAACATCATCCAATTTCTTTGGGGCAGTAAAATTACAATACATTTGATGGACCCAAAATCCTTGCGAGGCTAATTAATCCGAAGGCTTTACCCGGTAATCCCAACAGGCAGATATCGGTAATTTTATTTACGTTGTTACCTGTTAAGGGAACTTGTGGAGGCTCCTGGAAATTTGCGAGGTCACAGAGGGTCGGATCGTTGTACCATTTTACCAATTTGTGTCATTTTGCGTTTGAATATTGTTTGCGTTATTTCGATGATAAACTTGTAATGAGCTGATATTTTTCTTCTGAAGATCATGTGAAAATCCGAATGCGTAATGTTTTTCCTGCTGACTTATTAAGGCATCATTTATCTATCTCATGACTGTGATTCATATTTGTCTCTATTATTCGCGTTTTAGTGAGAAAGTTAGTTTGTATTGCGATTACAATACTGTCTGTATAATAAATTGCTTTGGTGAAAACATCTTTCTATAGCTCCAGTCGTACATATACGCCATTAGGGTTAAGTTGGTCAGTATTTCGTGCCAGTCATATTTGCTGTATGGAAATGTGAGCCGATGTGCGACCAATGATTTCTGTTAACATTCGATGATAGAGTCCCGCGCATACTCGGGCGTTAAAGCTCATGTTTACCAAAATAAACTGTATTTACTAAGAAAAAAGTTCACTGTTCAATAAATAACATTGACAGCGCGAGTGAATTTTGACGCTCGTGTGGCGTTGCTTTTACTGCAGAAATTTGATCTTTATGCATATTGACATTCAGTTCGTTTTGGTATTCGCTAAAGTTATGTCGCGCGAGTTTTGTGTGCGACGCCCTGTGCGTAATAAAGTAAACTCGATGTGTGCCGCTTCGTGGTAGATATGTTCTCGATTATCGATCGCTAATTTATCATGTTCATATTGGCATTTTGTTCCAGTAACATGATACGTCTTTTTGACTTTATTGCTTATTCCTAGATCTTTGTTGGCGAACGCAATGTTACTCAACAGATTGAATAGTTAGGAGATGATTTACATACAGGGTGTTCTAAAAATACCAAATCAAACTTATGATAAGTACGTATACGGTAGCTGCTATGTAGATGCTCAGTAAAGACTGTTATAGTTTTTTAAATATTTGCCGCAAGTAGGTATCGTGTGCCTTAGCTCTATCTCTTATCCATAGCTCTATTTAATAGCGCTAACTACATTCCCGAAAGGCGGCTGCTATTATTTACAAAATAGAATATAAAAATGTGGTAAAGGAATATATCAAATATTTTACAAAAGGCAATTCTTCTTCTTTTTTCGAGTCAATAGTCTACACGCAAATAAAATAGTCTACAAAAGGCAATAAAAATAGATGAAAAAAATAAACATATTTTAATTTCGAGGAAATTTAGATCAATTCAGTTGTGTATCCGATACAGTTGTTAAATTTTAATTATGATTTCGGACTCCTGAAATATCCGGTATATTTCTACCTATAGTTAAATATGTTATACTGGCTTGACCATTAACAGTGGGCAGTGTTCGCATAGCCAAAAATGGTAATTTATAACGTTACGCCGTAACCGCTAATGGTTCGGCCAGATTATTTGGTCGTTTTGTATCGATGCTCATTACTAATACAATCGAGTTTATTGCTTACAATATCGAGTTATGACCTCGTGACGATGGCGGTAATTAACGTTTTTATTTTTTGACTAGCTGAGCCCGCGACTTCGTACGCGCGGAATCTCGAAACCCTTGCGATTGTCCTAAAATTGGAGTAGCCTATGTTACTCTTAGTCACATAGCCTATTTTACTCCTAGTAGCATCATCTATTGGCCAGTGGAAGTCCCGTCAGAATTGGTCCAGCCGTTGAGGAGTTTACCTGGAACTAACAGACAGACAGAGACAGACAAACATTTAAAAATAAGCGTTGACATGTGTTCTTTCATATGCATTCAGTAAAAAAAGTGTTATTTTGACGTTACAAACAGATAATTCAATTTTAATTATTTTTATAGATAGATTAATTGTAAAAGGCATTGAATTGACTCGGTTCAGTGCCTCCGATGTCAGTAAACAATTTGTGATAGCGAAAAAACGTTGACAAATTAAAATCGAAGGTTCATTACGGTGAGGAATAGTTACACTAATGACTTTGAAACAATAGTGGCAAGATATACGAATGGAAGTGTGATCTGATCGACAAAAAGTTTTAATTGCAAAGTTAATGAACATTTGACGTGAAATAGTCCAAAGTGGCGAAGTCAGAGTCTCGTGTAGAGTTAGTGGGTGACGGGGATGGTGATGGATGCTGTTCCTGTTCTGGCATGAGGATCGGCGATCTCGGTGGCGTGCTGCTTGAAGCTGCAAAGCTTACCAGATCCTGGTTCTGCCAGAAGCCTGGATACGGGTGAGTGCTTGCAACATGACTGTTGTGTGACAAGATATCATCTATATAGTATAAATGACTAATAATAAAAACTGATCTGTTTGTTGAAAACTATGTTGTCCCACTGATGGGTAAAGGTCTGACCAATATTCCCGCGTGCAGTGTATATGTATTATGACTATCCTTCTGAATTTTGAAAGTTTCTTACATAAAACTTAGATTTAAAATTATAATAACCCAAACAAATGGCAATATAACCAAAATTTCGTTCAAAGATAATGAATAAAATGTTCAAACTCGACTAAGAACCGCAACTTTCTTGCCTTACCTGTACTTCTGCAAACTTTAATTAAACCTTTGCAACTTTGAGCCGCCGCTATCAAAAGATACTAAGAAATGTGTCAAAGAAAAAGTTATTGCAATTTCCTCGCTTTTAGTTTGTGAAATGTCTCTCACTGAAATGTATATCCTCAGAAAAAAATGAGTTATTTTTAAATACCACCTTGCGTTTTCTAATTAAACCCTTTCATGACTATTTCAATACAACTCATTTATACGCATACGCTTATGTACTGGATTTAAGAAACACTTAACTAAATACATCTATTTTACTCAAAATCTATATACCAAATGTATCTGTGAAGCCTCAATCAAATCCGAAACATCTCGTATGGGTAGACATGATTGTATCATTTACTTTAGTGCTAACATGACCCAATTTACTTCGATGTAGCTCTCGGCTTGATACTGAATTCTATATCCGGGAATACAAGACTGCATCCAGGAAAACGCTTTAAGGTTTGAAATATGAACACGTGCCAAATAGATAGATAGATAGATAGAAAACTCTTTATTGTACACCAATAGTTACACGGATATTAACAAAATATATTGACAAAACAAGGAACAAATAGTAGTGTACATTGGGCGGTCTTATCGCAAGCTGCGATCTCTTCCAGACAACCTTTGGATGGAGAGGATTTTGTCATAATGACATGATGGCAGACAGTTGTGTACCAATCTCATATATAAATAAATATACCATACATATACATAAATATAAACAATAAATACGTAGTATAAAATAAAATAATATGCTCACATATACTGAAACATAAAATATACAACATATTCAAAACACTTAAAAGTAGGACATACATAACTAATAAAATTAAAACTATAAATCTAAGTAGTGCGTCTTTAGCAGTGTTTTAAAGGCTTGTAAAGATTCAGCACGCCTGATAGGCAGGGGAAGATCGTTCCACAGTCTGACAGCCTGAACTGTAAACGACTTACCGTAGTAAGCCGATGAGTGTGCTGGCATTTTTAGGCTCAAATTCTCCGACGATCTCAAGGATCGGCAATGTGATTCATGAAGGAATTCAAATCGTTCCTTTAGATAAGAGGGAGTAGTGGAGTGAAAAAGAATAGTATAGAGAAGAGACAGAATGTGAGTATTACGGCGAAGGCGAATTGGGAGCCACTTGAGCTTATTACGAAATACTGAAACGTGGTCATACTTGCGTAAGCCGAATATGAACCGGATGCAAAAGTTTTGGAGTCGCTCAAGCTTGTTTAACTGATCCTCTGTGAGATCGAGATAACTGGCATCAGCATAGTCCAAGATAGGAAGAAGAAGAGATTGTACCAGCGCAATTTTAGTGGGAACTGGTAGAAAGTTACGTAATCTACGTAAAGATCCTGCTGAGGCAAATACCTTACGGCTAACTTCCTTTAATTGGTGTCTCCAGGACAGATTTTCATCAATAAATATACCTAAATCTTTAACCGTATGGGCATAAGGTAAGGTAGTGACATCAAAGTTAACTTTGGGAAGTTGCAGCCAGTTGATTCGTGACATTAACCTAGGGCTGCCAACAATGATGATTTGGGTCTTTAAGGGATTAACCTTAAGACCGTAAGACCTGCTCCATTCACAAATCTGGGCCAAGTCTGTATTTACAGCATTCACAGCTTCCGGTAGACGATCTAATGGTGCTTGAGAATAAATTTGGAGGTCATCTGCATACAAGTGGTAGGAAGAAAGAAGTCTATTGGAGATAGTATTTATAAAGATTGCGAAAAGTAACGGAGATAGCACGCCACCCTGAGGAACGCCAGCCGACGTACTACACCATGAAGACAATGTGTCCTCAATGCGAATACGCTGCCGACGACCAAACAGGTAACTTTGAAACCAATCAATCGCTGTTGGAGATATATTAAGGGAGCTTAGTATGCCGAGCAGGATATCGAAGTCTACTGTGTTAAAAGCGTTACTGAAGTCAAGTAAGGAGAGTACAGTTAGATTTCCGTTATCCATGCCCGACCTAATATCATCTGTGATCTTGACGAGGGTAGTAACTGTACTATGCCCTGGACGGAAGCCGGACTGCAAAGGATTAAGAAGATTGTGTTTAGAAAGGAAAACGCTGAGTTGGTTATAAACCAGACGTTCTAGGACTTTGGAAAGAAAAGGTAGGATAGAAATAGGACGTAGTTCTGAAAAGGATGAGGGATTCGGTTTTTTAGGAAGCGGCGTAATTAGCGCATCTTTCCATAAAGATGGAAAGAATAGAAGAAATATAAATAGAAAAGTTGAGGATATAGGTAATTATGGGAAGAACTTGATCAAGGATAGGAAGGATCATGTTTCGACTAATACAATCACTGCCGATCGCATTCGATGAGATTGATAGTATGCTAGCCTTAACATCACAAGCAGCAAATTGATTAAGAACAAAAGGAGAACAGTCAGGAGTTGGAAGCGACGAAAGAGTATTAAGGGTTTGTAACTTATCTGCCCTGGTACAGGCGGAGGACGAAGAGAAATGTTGGTTCAGAAGATCAGTATTAAAATTTGTTGAGAGTGAATCGTGTCGTGCTTTTCCAACCCCCAATGACCTGAGAAACCTCCAGACTTTTGCTGGATCCCCATTTTCAACCGAGCTATGGATATGTTGGCGTTGAGCTGACCTACACAACTTATTGCAGCGATTTCGTATGCAGATGTATTTCTCCAAATTATGATCTGTAGGCCGACACTTATATTTGGTTTTTGCACCAGCTTTTTTAGCCATTATTGTTTTAAGATCATCCGTCAGCCATGGTGCCGGCAGATGTTTAACCTTAATAGGGTGTATAGGGGCGTGAACATCATACAGTTGGACAAGCTTGGAGGTGAAAAGGTTGACTTGTTCATCAACCGTAACGAGGCAGTAAAGCGGTTCCCAATCAATACTGTTGGCATCCCTAAGCAAATCATCCAGAACCATACCACTAAAATTACGCTGCAACAGAATTCGCGGTTTATTTTTAGGAGGACGAATTTTGTAAGAAAGGAAAATGAGATCGTGATAGGAAAAGGCATCAGCCGGACATTGACCGTGTTTAATGACACGATCACGAGAAGAGACAATAAGGAGATCAAGTAGAGAAGGTGTTGTGTTTGGAAAGTGATGGGTCGCTTGAAGAGGAAGTACATGTAAGTTACAGGATTCTACAATAGAATGAAAGGAGGAAGAGCGGCCATCGTTTTTAATGAGACAGGTATTAAAGTCCCCCATAATGATGGTGTGATTGAAAGAAGGAGTGAGAGTTTCCAGAATGCTTTCAAAGGAGGAGAAGTAGTCTATCCGCGATGAGGGGCAGTAGTAAACGCCAAGTAGAAGTTTGGTGTGTTGAAGTTCAACTTCCAGAAATAAATGCTCGCCGGCATTAGCTGGTGGTGGCTGTGTTGACATACTTAAGATAGAGCAGGATATATATGAACGGACATATATGGCAACACCGCCACCACCACCACTGGTGCGATCATTTCTAATAATCTTGAACCCAGGAATAGAGTAAGAAGTAGAGGGGAGACTTGGGTTAAGCCAAGATTCGGAAACAAGAATAGCGTGAATATGCTTATAGTCTAAATTGGCCAGCATATCAGGGTAGTGAGCCAGAATACTCTGAGCGTTGATATGAACCACATTGAAATTCTTAGGAATGTCGGAAAACTGTGAGACTAAAGTCTCAGCAAGGGATGGAATGCTGACAAAGCTATCATCGTCACTAATTGCCGAAGAAAAGCTATCGGAGTCGCTACTACAGTTGTAAAAAGATGTCATTTATATGTAGTACGTAAGTGTGAGTATATATAATTAATAAATAAATAAAAACTTTTATACGTGTTATTAAAAAGAATAAATAAATATATTAATAAACAATTAGCACTACTAACTATTAAAAACAGCAAATTTAAAAACAAAATAATTCCTGTCCACCCGCCAGTCGATGTTAGTTTATATATCAAGTAATATTAAAATAAAAGTTAACACTAAGAAAGCTATTCTGCCCGGTACCATTCATCACACGTATTTTAGCAACCATCGAAAATTCAACACACACAGTGAAACAGAACGTTGGCAACATAAATAAAAAAAAAAATGGAAACAAAACGCCACACAACATGCGTAAAGCGGAACGTAGAAAAGAAACACTGACAAGAGTGTATGACAGTGACAGCAGTTATGACACTTATGACATATTTCATGTTTCTCTGCGAGTGATGTTGTACGAAACAAGAAAAATTGAAGGTGAGATATAAAATACAAATTGTGATATTACAAAAAAAGAAAATATGTACCGGCACGAATATAAACAGTACTATTTATCTATTTCTTCAAGGTAGCAGCGCGTCTTGGCTTGGATGACGCTTTCGCCGCAGGCGCAGGCTTCGCCGGGTCCATAAGCGCAATGTTATTGACATCGCAAACGGAAGCCACGCGATGTCTGGAGCCGTCAGGACCTATCAGATGTATCCATCCTTCCCTGGTCCAGCATTGATTGATTCCGAACTTCTCACGAGCCGCCATGAAAGCGTCATGTCGCGGCTTCGTGAGGAATTCGGTGACGGAGGAATACACCTGCAATCAGGATTTTGAATCGACAAATGTTAATATTATTTCAATGTTATTACAAAATTAAATTGAAATACAGAGGTGCGCTACAGTGCACCCGATTTTCATCGACCTAATGTAATTGGGACGCGTAACAAACCTATAGTCATTAAACCGGAAAAATTCACACGATACGAAAATGTCAATTTCAGAGTTAAAAATATCTAAACTGAATGTGTTAAGTTTGTTATTAATATTAATTTATTTGCTAATAACACACTGTGTTCTCATCGTGCTTTGCATACAAAAGCAGATCTCAAGGTTCTTGTGTAACCAGGTGTTGTTATTACCGTCTAAATAACATCCACAATACGCCCAAACGATGTGTCAGAAGCTAAATTTTAAAACAACATGTTAAATATGCAAATTATGTTTCATTAGCGAAGTACAGACACTTCTTGCAGGACCCATTCTATTGGGGATGTTTTCCAGTATCGTTATTTTTCCAGAAATTATTTGTAAAACTTTGGGCCCCAGTGAGCGTCCCGATAAATAAAAAGTAACCAGATTTTGTTAAATTTCGCCAAATTGATGACTGCCTAAGTTTTAGTATTGATATCTGGATCTTGCTGAACCCACCGAAACACAATATTCAAGCACAAATATTATGGACTTAAAAAATCAACCGCTATATTGTGCACAGCATGAAAACAAACGATGAAAGCGACAGCCTATTTTGTTTTTAAAGCTGCGCAATCTCGGCCTCTCGCAGGCACAGCCATTGCCCATCCTAATAACCTACAATTTTTCGCTGGGCTCAGAAACTGGGTCGTTTCTGCAACGAGCGAGCGCATTCAGGCGTATTAATCAAGTCGGTGCAACTGAATGGGGTACCTCCCGAACTCCCCACCCCCTCATTTCCCCAATTCCCCCCGTCAGCGACAATGGGATGTTGCGCTCCATTTGACAAATAAACTGCAATTTATACTTTGTGCTTCCCAAGTCTAGCTCGCCGAAGAGTTTTTAAAATCGTTATGTGGTGTCTGAAATGACTTGAGTAGGGAATTTGTAAGTTAACTGCATGGAACAGTTCCATCTATGTTTGATGTAAAACAGCGAGTAAAGCTACTGAATTAAACATTGTAAAGTTTGATAATTTAAAGCACCGGGGCGGTCTCTGCAATAAGGTTGTTGCTCGAGATGATATAAAATCGCTCCGTAAACTTAATTGTAACTCATTCCATGGATAGCTGTACGAGATCCCGGCTTGGCATACCGCCAATATAACAAGCGAGACTAACTAATTGGCAAACTTTATCGCGAGAATTGAACGAACGATAAAAAATTGGCGAGTCAACAAACTGGAAATCGTTTGGAAGCTCGTCCTTTTTATCAAATAAACAGCCAAGTGCGAGTCGGACTCGCGCACAGAATCGTACGTACAAACTTGTAACTGTACAAATCGAGTCTCGAATTTAAAAAAAATACTATTTTTTTGGTGATGTAACTACAAATTTACGGATTTTGGTATTTTCCCTTTATTTCTTTGTCCTATAAGGCCAAATTTAATTATTCTAGGTCAATGGGAAGTACCTTATAGGTTTCAATCGCGTTGACACAGAAGTTTCATTATTTTACAACTCCAAGGGATTGCAGACTTCGTGACTTAAATTAATTTCAACTTGATACTTCCACGCGTTCCCGATAAAAAGGATCTTGACCGACAAAGGTTCCTCTTTTCTTTAGAGGTACGGTACCCTAAAAAGAGCCGACAATCGTTATGCTTTTAATTGCTCAAGTTTCCAGATCTAATTTGAAAGCACACAATCGTTCAAATTTGGTTAAGTCCGCCAACATCCTGTTTACTAACTTGGTGTTTATCTCGCGAGTAAGCAGAACTTGTTGTGATGCAATATTTGGCATAATTAATTACAAAAGTTGTCTAAGACAATATTAAATAAGTTTACAGCAGTTGGATGTTTGTCGAATCACATAGAGAGCACACCAAGCAGATATTGTACAGATTACGAATAAGGAAACCGGTTATTGATCCAAGGAATTGACATAGAGATTGTTATTATCGACACAAACATTCTCTAGGAGGAGCTAGTCACGAATCTGATCTGACGTAACTACTTATAAGTTGAAAGCAAACAAAATGATTAAAGAGGTGCTCGATCATGAAAAGATTTGTTATATTGCCAAAATTCTCTATAATCTGACCACATCATAAATAAATGAAATCTTTTATGATTCTACAACGACGGCTTGGGAAAATTTCTAAAATGGCCTTTTCAATATGTTGGGTGTATCTGGGGTCGCCCCCAGTCCATTGTATGCTACCTATGGTACAAGCTTTGCTTAGTTTTGGATCATACGACAAGTATGTGTTGTCAAGCGATATACATGTATGATTAATAACATACTTACCTACTTGATGGATATTGAAAATGAAAAAAATTAAAGCTACATCCTCTAAATTAATCAACGATGCTTCCTGCTGCAGAGTTTATCGTAGTGAAAATGTTATTCGAACATGTTGGATTTGCAGGTATTTCAATTTATAAATGTTTCGCTACATTCGTTGGGAATCCCACGTTCAGTTTAACTTTGAGTAACGAAGTTTAACTGTAGAACGCGGACCGTGTTGCATGTTGTAGTACTAGTATATATTTTCATTTAGAATTCAGATAGTGATCTGAAAAGTGTTGATGACGATGTAGTTGACATTAATATACTCTCATAAATAGTAGGGTTAGCTTGTTTGTTAAGACTATACCTCTGTCACGGATTTGCTCGCTCGCTCTCTGTCTTATTTCATACGAGAGAAAGAGACAAATCAACATATTCCGCGACGTAAGTCTAGTCTTGGCGCTCATGCTTTACTTCAGGTTGTGAAGTACCACATGTAGACAGAATAACAAGTGTAGTCAATTCTGTCGTAAATAGCTCGGCTTCAATGTCTTAAATAACCTTTTCTGCATCAAACCTTACATATAATTCTTCTCTATTTTGACGGTCTAAAAATTTATTATAGTCACTACATGACCTGGACTAACCAACCAGAGAAATAGAGACCACTCCAGAGAGCGGCGGGACGATGATATCCAAAAAAATACCGCGGCATTTAACTGGAAAAAGAAATCCGATAACAGAAAAACTAAAAGACTATTGGAGGAGGCTTTTATCCAGAAGGGGCCTTAAAAGAATAACCTATTTGTAAATTTATTACAGATAAGGGAAAAAAGGCTAAAATTAAGTATAATTTATTATCGTATTCAGAATCCTTATAATATATTCTTCACCATGAAGGAAGATACAAAAGACGTCTTTATATTCACTAGCAAACGTATATCGAATCGCGAACCAGGATATTGGACTATGTGCCGTTGCTGATTCTATTTGCGATTTCCAAGCATTGCGGGTAATGCTTGTAGGAAACTGCACCACAGTTCACATCAACACGTAACTATATTGCTGAAAGAGCGTTTAGTATATGTGTTATTGCGTCAGATCAAATAGAATTTCTATTGGTTTTTGCTGTTTCGTATGTAACTGTGTGAAGTGATGATATTTTCGTGCGAATTTGCTGCTGTTTGAAAAACCTAATACTTGTTCATAAGCTTGTACCTACTTCTAATGTTAATTGCATATCTCCTTGATTCGACTCGACATCTTCATCTACATTTTTAATGTTGATTCACGTTACAATAATCCTTCTTTCTCATGTATTGTCATAAGTTTGCTCTTTAATTAATCAAATTCTTATGTGTAAGTTTAAACTCGTCACATTTATTGTATATTGTTTCTCCTTAGACGTGATTGCTTTGTGGATACAGGATTACTTAGCGATTTCTTAGCGATTTGTAAACACGTTTTCATCAAAAACTTCAAAGCGTTCGACGTGTATAGGAGTTTCAAACTATCGGTTGTTCCAAACTAATCCAGGGATATTTTAACGAGGTTTGATTTCAGTTATCTGTGCTTGATTGGTTTCATAACGAGGCTTCAGTGCGTCCGGATTCTTTAATAATATTTAATATTCCTTAGCATATTGCTTAAGAAAATATGCTCATCATTTGGATGACCAAATTGAAAATTACTAGAATCTTCCATCTCACGTTCCGGATTTCTAAACACGAGTTTTGAATGGCTATCATTTAGTTTTCCATGACACAGCTTCAGATCGCTAACTATACTAAATTGTGGTGTTTCAAACACTTTCTCCGGTATCTCTATCACGAGGTTTCACGCTCGCTTGTCGCTATCGTTTATGTGAAATAAATCGCATCAAAGAATCACATGAATTAATTCTATGGTATCGAATACAGCTAGTTCCCCGAGCCGATGAGGTGCTGAAGAATTTGTATGTATACCATCATCATCATCATCAGCATCACGCCTGTATTCCCCCAAAGTGTTAACAAAGGTGCGCTGCAGTGCACTCACAATTCGTTACTGTTTTTTTTTGTCCTGATGGGATCGGACACATTTCGCCTCATTGCGAAGTACCTAGATGTTGACCCGGTGCGGGTTAACGAACTTCACACGCCTTACAATAAACGTGCAGGTTCCCCACGATGTTTACCTTCACCGTTCAGCAAGCGATAATCATTATTGAAAATGACATTAACACATGATATCCGAAAAAACCCAAAGATTAGAGCCCGTGGTTTTAAACCTCAACTCTCTATTGGTGTTATCGCAAGCAAACATTTTACGTAGACGCTTGCGATTAGCGTCTCGTTGCAAACGCATGGTAGAGCTGTTGGTCTACAGAAGGTACCCCGCCGTCGTCGTCGTGACGACCATTGAATGGTGTATTATTTACGCTAAATGTAAAAAACACGATTCTTAAATTGTGCAAATTCCTTCTCTAACACTGTTACGGAGATTGCATTTTTTTTATGGTTCGCCATTCAGTCTATTGTGATTGATTTACTCTATAAACCAGAATGTTTACCTAAATATAATAGTCTATATCAACAGTATAAAATGGAACTGTACAGAAATTGGGCGACTTCGTTTTCCTTCTATTGTAAAAGTAAGCTCACTTTTGCTTTAACTGCGTAAGAATTATAAGCCATTCTGACTCGGATCTCTGGTCCCAATTGCGGCATCCAAAAGTGATGTCGCGTTTAATATCATAACCCCTACTTGTCTCTCATAAATATACTGGAAGATCTAGTCACGTAAGAAAGTTATAACTGATACTATAAATGCAATATTCAGCGTTGTTAAATTTGTACCTTCGACATAAGAAAGAAACGACCATCATTTAAAGGAACTACTACTGCTACTACAGCCCTTTTAACGTCTCACTGCTGGGCACGGGCCTCCCCTCAATGTGAGGAGGATTTCAGGCCATAGTCCACCACGCTGGCACGGTGCGGGTTGGCAGACTTCATACATCTATCGAGACTAGACAAGTTCCCCTCAGAAGTGCAGGTTTCCTCACGATGTTTTCCTTCACCGTTTCATAGCAAGTGATAATCTCGGATGAAAATGAGATTCGCACATAAATCCCAGAGGTGCGAGCCGGAGTTTGAACCTGCACACTTTGATTTGCAAAGCGTGCGTTCGACCACTCGGCACTTAGAGGAACACGTAGGTATAATGTTTTTATTATTTGTATTTTTAGTAGGCAACGCAAATTAAAACGAAGAAGTAATTCTAGCAACAACAGTAATTCAATGATTATATTCTGCTTACCGACACGACATGTGGGCAATTAATGGTAACGAGTTCTTTTTTATCGCACTTACTGCTCTAATTATATGCAATTGGGTTTACCGTGACATAAAACACTTATCTCATGTTTAGAAAGTTTCCTTTTTTAAAATTTTGTGGAAAAAAACTAAATTGACCTTACGATTGTCCGTCTTCATAAAATGATTTTACTATTCTGGATCACAATGTATTGTTGAATAGGAAAAGTTGTTTTATTACTCAAACTATATTTCATAAGCTTATGTCTCTTAGCACATACAAAACTATACCACCGACCTACCTGTTACTTAGTCACCTGTTACAAATATTCTTAATATGTCCTACTTCTCATGTGGTCTCTTCGCTAACATAAACCAAATGTAATATCAAAGACAAACAGTTTGTCTCCTAACTGCCTTCAGATTTCATCTCAATATAGGTTCTGTAACGAAAAGCGGCTAACTCGCGCGAGAGTTTGCAATGGAAACTTCGTCTGTCTAATTAAATATTGAATTATGCCTCTGTAGCAAAAGCCTAAGGCTTGAATAGCTTGCTCCAGTTTCATGAATCTATTTCGCTTTAGTAAATAATGTTTGGCCTGAATCCCCCTCGCATTGAGGGGAGGCCCGTGCCCAGCAGTGGGACGTCAAAAGGGCTGTAGTTAGTTAGTTAAATAATGTTGCCGTGTTTTGTGATTGCCATTTTTATTAGCATTTCTTATATAATTGCTTCTGATTTTTGATGCCTTTAAGCGTTCAGATCTGTCATGAAATACAAGAAACCTTATTGGAAATTCATTTATATTTTCTACCACTGTAGACCCAATACCATGTCGTAAGAAGCTCAGCATTAGTGTCATTGTTAGTTTTAAGTACATACTTAAAAAAATACTTTAAAGATATGATGTGAAGGCTCTTAAAATGGTAGGTTTTGTAACTATATTGTTGTCTTTATTAGTAGCGATTAAACGTTAGCAAACAAGCGAGATAGATGACGCGTTATCTCTTTTGTTTGCGGGTAAAACCGGACACTATTTACTAGAGTTACAAAAGCGACCCAGAACCTTTGTTTGGACAAACCATTGAGAGAGACAGGGAAAATATTTTCATAGTATATTGCCCCGGGCACACTGTAGCGTCAAGCGTTTTTTTTGTCATTACTAAAACGCACTGTATTAGGGAAAAGCTTCTTCAACGAAATTTTATGAACAGCGCAAGGGAATTTTGACGCGTGGTCTTTTGGCTTTGCTACAAAAATTCAATCTTTATGTATATTGACACATAATTCTTTTTGGTACTGGTAAACGTTTTGACACGCGAGTATTGACGCCCCAGTATGTACAGGGCTTAAAGCTGGGACGTGGGTGAGGAGGAAACATATTGGCCTCAGTCAATATCTGTTAGTTTTGTTCCATTGGTTTTTATAACCGTTGAGATAACAGAAGAATAATGTCACTTCTGAAATCCAAAACCTTGTGTTTTGACACGCAGATGCAGTTTGGCTTGTAGCGAAGAACTTATTTACTACTTTGCCGTTTTCCGTAGCCAAACTTAGAATTAATGTACCTAGACCTTGTACTACCAAAGTATTTTTTGATAAATTCAAAAATTACTTGAGTATTGTACCTATACACTTTTATGAAGGACATCATGGATAGTCCTTTAAGTTAATTTTTGTATAGCATTACATAATTCGAGTGTAGTACTCCGCCTCTACCATAAATTTAAACTATCACACGAAAAATGTCCTTAATGCCTAGAGAGCATTATTCGAATAAGTGCGTAGCCAAGACGAGAGTTTTGTCTCAACGAGTCGTTCAATCTCTCATTTCGTTGCCTATTTCACATCCTTTTTTTTTCCTGGGAAAATGCATTACGCATCCCACTCCAAATCGTGGGAGTCGGAGGGGGTATGTGGGACTCCCGGCAGAGTGCCGTATACCCACTGTGTCCTTCGCCTTGCAAGCGGGGCGTCACGGGATCTGAAGTATTGCACCGCGAGGCCCCGGCGAATGGCTCGGCTTTTGCCGGGCGTCGGCGCTAAAGAGAGGCGGCCTGGTACCACCCCAGCTGTCTCACAGACCGCCAGAACCGTGGAATGGGTGACAAGCCCCCCGACCTGTCACCCTGGTTCTGGCTAGTCTATTTCACATCCTGTCTTGTCACAGCTGGACGTAATAATTATCATGTCACTTATCTTGTGATTCCTTGTTCACAGCTTCTCGCAGAAGGTGGACGAAGAGGAGAGTGGTGGTGGGGTCGCTCTCCATCCGCCGGACAGCTTCTACACCCATCAGCACTCGATACACAGCCACCATGCCAACCACCAGGAGCCTGACCGGGGCTACATGGAGGGCAACAGATACGTCACCGCAGTCCACCGGCCGCTACCCGGTAAGATAATCTTCTGGAACATTCTCAAATCTTCTGTAGGCTGGTCGGCTAACAGCGCGCTACCACACATTCTGAACGCAGTTCCCATGGAGAGGAATGGGCAAGAAACTCCATGGTTGCTCTTTTCCAAAAAGGATTTATGATTTCTAAATATGTGAACTACTTACTACTTCTACTTCTTCAGCCCTTTTAACGTCCCACTGCTGAGCACAGGCCTCCCCTCAATACGAGGGGGATTCGGGCCATAGTCAACCACGCTGGCCCGATGCGGGCTGCCAATATGTGAACATGCCTCGCAATTTTCTTAAATGTGTACTCTCGTTTTCAGCACTAAACCACTCGAACTCGTCATGCTCGTCGGCTTCGAACGCGTCAACGGGCGCGGGGCTGTGCGCGGGCGCACAGGAGCCGACGCCACCGCTGTACATCGCCGCGCCGCCAGAGGGCTTCGGCCTAGCAGTACACACCAACAGGTCTGGAAAAAAGACTGTTAACATGACAATCCGGAAGTGCCCATATGCTTTAAAGCAACTAGGGAAGACAACGTTGTCATCTCACAATATATAACTGAACAATTTTGTATAGAGAAACCTGAGTAATATTGTATAGTTGTCACAAACTGTCAGCTTGGCTATCACGTGCTCAAGGACAAGACTTGTGCCACGGATTGTGTTGCATCGATTCGTATACTCACTTTTGTAATTCAGAAGAGATAATGTATGACACTTTTTGTCTTGGTGCATTCGATTTTCTGATTAATGCTGATGTGTGACCGAAGATCCAAAGTGGCCACTAAGCAATTCCTTTAAACTGAATTTATTTTATAAATTGGCTTAAAATTACCAAACTTGATATATTTATGAAGTGAAATGAATAAATGAATTTGTGTAATGGGAATCGCTAAAGTGGCTAATTTGGATCCTTAAGCCTAGGCATTGAAGAGCTCCAAATATCTCGATCTGATGGCAAGAAGTAGAACGCTGAAGAAATAAGGCGCAATTTTCCTTAAATTGTTAAGCAAAGAAATTACAATTATAATGTTCGATGACTCTTATCAATTTTTATTTATAATGTATTGCACACAACTTCGGATACTCTGTGACTAACCAAAAAATATTTATTTGTTTATTTTATTTGTTAATTCCTTTCATAGGCGTGGCACAGACGTTTCCATCATTGGAACGACGGGGATAACACAAAAAGATCCAACTTTACCCCAAAAAAGGGGTAAATTGACACGAGGGTATGTCACTAACCTCGGAATGCGTATTGTGCCTCCTTCAAACCTAGTAACATCTAACTGTCCTTTTCTCAAAATAGCGTTTTTATATCTCATATTCATTAAAAATTATATTTACACTAATGAATTGTTGCAAATTGCGTAAGTGTACTTACTATTTAAACTGCTGATTAGTAATAAAGGATTTAGATAAATGTTCACATGAATTCATTCATGATGTACCTATACAATTAAAGAAAATTGAAGTGAGTGTTTACTCCTAGTGTCGCCTAATCCTTGCATCCTTAGTGCTCTTACACACGAGCGGCATGTTACCAACGGCATAGGCAACTGCAGCCGTCGACACGCGTCGGCGGCAACCGACGGCAGCCGTCGACGCGTCAACGGCTGCCGTCGACTTCTCAACTATAGAGATCAGCGGCAGCCGTCGGCGGCTCTCATAGTATAAGAGTGGGTTGCAAAATTGATTCCGGAGAAGAAACACTGTTATTATTTTTACTTCATCTGCGCCGACAGAAACGACAAATAAAAACACGTTCTTTGTGGATTCAAGAAATATATTTATTATTAAAATGCCGCTCGTCTGTAAGAGCACTTAGTTGTCGACTATCGGTGGTGGAACTAAATTATTGCGCTATGCAACTGCTTAAAATTTAGGCATCATATCAAAGTATTACCAAGTGTTAGTAAGCAAAGACATAAATTTACCAGGAACATTATTTTTCTAAGAGGCTACTTAACTATTATCTTGTTTTTCTTGAAATGTATTTGCAAAGGATTATATAGCCTTGTCAAATCGTAATTTGCAACAGTTTTACAAGTAATTTAATACTTTCTGAAAGCCACTCACCTGTTCATTCGAGGCATGACTTAAAACCAGAGACCCTGGTCCACTTTCACTCATAATATTACCCGGCCGAAGGTTCAAAGGATTTCGATAAAAAATCGCAATTTATCAATGATAACTATTAATAAAATATTTAAGGGCACCGTCGTCTGATAATAAAAGGCTTTGATTATTTTCAAGGCTATTGCACTTTGTACATTATAAAATAAACCTTTACACATTTAATTATAGTTGCATTTTTTTTGCCATGGTTACCGATGTTACGACGAAATTAACTGCGCCAAGCCTTTTTTTGTTTCAAACTTAATTTGTGACTTTTAGAAATAATAATTTAAATTGGGTTTTTATAGACGCATTGTTGTTACTAAACCTTTATAGTTAGTGATTTCAATTTATAAAGATAAACTTACTTTGATTCAAAGTTCAATGAAGTTACTTATGTAAGTACTGCAGCCACAAAGTATAATATTATACTTGACAAAGTATTATTATAATTATTTTAGAAACTATATTTATTTTATTGTAGTAATTATCATAACGTTTATTTTCCATAATATATTGTCTTATTTAAAAATATTTAAAAAAACAGTTCTCCATTGGCATCTGGAATAGGGTCCTAGTTACCGTTACCTATAGTAATTATATTAATAACTATTAATTCATCTATATATATAAAAATCAATGCCACTTTTCGTTGTAAGCTAACTCCTCCTAAACGGCTGGACCGATTTGCATGTTTTTTTTGTATGCATTTGGGTGGCACCCTGGATGGTTTAGATTCACAATTGGACCCGGTAGGTGGCGCTGCTTTCGTATGCCACTCATTCTAAGGCGGTACGAAGTTGGTCTGGTCAGCTAGCTACTTATAATTATTTCTTTACTCTACTCTACTTCTCTACTCTACTCTACTCTTTCAAAATATAGGGGTTTTACCACCGCGTCTTAAAGTATTTTTGTTTCCATACTAACTATAAATTTTTGACAGATTATGAACTGTCACAAACGGAAAGTAATATTAAAATTATTGCAGCAAGACAGGCGGGAGGTATTGAGGCAGGTAGTGAAAATATTTTAATGGTAAAAAAAAAGTTTTAAAAAACAAGCTTTTATTTAATTGCCCTTAGTTTTCGTGTTCTCCTCAGCAAGCCCTTTCATTTGTTACCCATACTGTAGAACTGCAGAAAAAATAACTATTCCGCCATCTTGGACGATCCGCCATATTGGAATTAGAATGACGTCACATAGCTAAGCATGCATTGTCATCCAAAATAAGCGTGTATACCAAATTTCAGCTCAGTCGGTTAAAGATAACTGATTTAAAATTCAGTTGCAAGATTCCACCCGGACATACATTGCAAGTTAATAATATTTTATGTACCTACTTCACTAGGTTAACAAAAGAACACCACCATTAGGCATATAATCCCTTAACGGATCAGCAGTATAATCCTACTGTATTTATCATGTCGTGAAAGTGGACCATTACCTAATTACGAACCTAATACCATTGAGTTGTGAACAAAATAACTTCCTTAATATCGTTTAAACTATTTATAACAGCATGATGTGTTGATTATAGGTTTGAATGCGGAGGGGCAATTCTCACATGATCGACACTATCGCTAATTCGATATTGGTAATATGTCGAAATAATACGAAAAAATACGACCAATTTGGCGTTTCGTTTCGTAATACAGGATGTTTCAGAAGTCGGAAATAATACTTTGGGTACATATACGGTAGCTAATATGTGGGTGCTTAGCCAGTTTATACCTACTTATCATGGTTTCTGAGTACCCTTGAATATTTGTCACAGATATTGTGTTCGTATTTTTTCGTTATATTTCGACATATTATATCGAATTAGAGATAATGTCGTTCATGCGAGAATTGCACCCCTGCATTAAGATCTTCTAAACAACATTACATTGACATTATTAGCCACGATCATTATCTTTCTGTGAATGATTCTATCTATTAGAAGAAACATTAATTAATATTCTTGATATAAAAACGTTTTAATGATTTTACTTAATATAAAATGTATCTACTGTCTTACAATTGCGCATTTTTTTTGTGCTTTGATTTAAGCACTTAAAAAATAAAAGAAACCTAACATTAAACATTTAAAGTTACTTCCTAATTTTAAACTTTCGATAAAATGAAATGTTTTTTTTTTTGTATATTAACACTTGAAAGAAAATCGTTACTAAGCGACAAAAAATCTTAAAATTAGCTATATACCATTCGAACGGCCGGATTCTTCTGCGTCGTTTGGTATATACATGTCATTTAACGATTTTTTGTCGCTTGGTAAGGATTGCCTTTCAAAAGTCGATATGTAACAAACACCCTTAATTATTTGTCAAAAGAAATTAAATATAAAACGATAATGTGCATATTGCTTTATTTTTCATTCAATTCCCAACTAATTATAACTCTGTAATCAATTTCCAGCCGTTATGAGATGTCCCAAGACCTGCTGGACAAGCAAGTGGAGATCTTAGAGCGAAGGTACGGGGGGCCCCGTGCTCGGAGGGCCGCTGTGACCATCCAGAGGGCGTTCAGGAGACGACAACTCCTCAAGAAGTTCAGCGCCATCACTGCGATGGCGAAAGCGGCTGACTCCAACGCGAGGAGGTTGCAGGACAACGATCATGGACTGCTAGTCAATGGTATGAATTCCTACCAACCTTACTTCCTACTAATCGTACTTCCTACTAATCCTACTTTCTACTAATCCTACTTCCTACTAATCTTACTTGCTACTAATCCTACTTCCTACTAATGCTACTTCCTAATAATCCTACTTCCTACTATCCTACTTCCTATTAATCCTACTTCCTACTAATCGTACTTGCTACTAATCCTACTTCCTACTAATGCTACTTCCTACTAATCCTACTTCCTACTAATCCTACTTCCTATTAATCCTACGTCCTACTAATATTATAAATATAAACTAATAATGTGAAAGTTTATGAGGATGGATGGATGGATAGATGGATGTTTGTTGCTCTTTCACGCATAAACTAATAAACGGAATTTGATGAAACTTTACAGTATTTATGTCTATAAATCAGAATAACATATAGACTATAATTTATAACGATATGGAACAATTGAAATCTGCGCAGATGTAGTCACGGGTAGAAGCTAGTTGTTTAAGTGTCTCAAAGTCGAAACCAATTAGTGTTAGCTTCCGTACCTCACTAGGAAAAAAGGAACCTTTATAGGATCACTTCGTTCTCTGTCTGTCAAGACCTTATGACTCAGGACACGTAGAAATTGTCCCTCGTATTGAGGGAGAATGTGCCCTGTATATATCGGTAGTGCACCTCTGTCCACCTTTTCGGGGAAAACACACGTGATATTTTATTAATATGTTGCAGGTACAGATATATACGCTAACACATTACTGCAGAAGAGTCCCGGTGGCGCGGAGAAGATGCTCGCCCTCACCAGACCGATGCGATCCATGTCGTTACGGGAACGACATGACATGGATATGAGGTGAGAAATAACTAATAAAACCTTAAAATTCTTTCATATAGCAGTACTTTTGGACGAGAACAAATTAAGGTAAAGTAACACTCCTTTGAATTGTTATGGAAACGTACTCTCTGTTAATAGAGGGTGTATCAGAAGTCGGAAATAATACTTTTGGTACATATACAGAAGCTCATATGTGGATGCTTAGTGTACACTTTTTATACCTAACTATCATAGTGTCTGAGTTATAGACCTTTGAATATTTGTCATAGGTATCGTGTTCTGGCCTTTGGGTACATCCATAACCCTATTCAGCATTGTAACTACACAAATGAGGCGCAACTACCAATATTCACAGAACAGGACATGCAAATTTTACATAGGACACGAGATATTACGAGTTATAGAATTTCACCACGAAAAAAAAAGTTAGTAAAACATGTTCGAATTTCGATAAAATTTTTATACCATTTAGTCGTATACCCGATACTGAAGCAAACGTCAAAGTATTATTTCGGACTTCTGAAACACCCTGTATACATACAGTTAGCGACCAAAATCGCTCGGGTCGTCGTATTTCGTTGAAAAGTGTGCTTTCTCTATGGTTGATACAGTTCATTTTGGCGTTGGCAAAATTTGGTTGCGCGCGTCTTGACGCGCCTATTTGTGCAGGGCTACAATAGATTAGTAGCTAGAGTAGCCCTACTCTAGTTATTCAACTAGCTTAGCATAACAAGCTAACGGAACTACTAGTAATGTTACGTTAAATAAATAAAATCTCCAGATAATACATACTGATTGTATGCTCCCAAACTACGCAAAGCTTGTAGGTACTGGATGATGCAATCGAGTGGGGACGATCCCAGTTTCACCCAGACCAGAGCAATTTCGAAATTTGTTGCTGATAGTAATTGAACCTGAAACCACCCGGTGCAGTGACCCGAATGAACTATGCCGTCACGTCGTTAAGTAACTAATAATATTTAAAAACCGGCCAAGTGCGAGTCGGACTGGCGCACGAAGGGTAAATGTGTTCCATTAACTATAAAAATGGCAAAAAATCATGTCTGTTGTATGTGAGCCGCCCTTAAATATTTCAACTGTTTAACTATCACGGTTCATGAGATACAGCCTGGTGACAGACGGACAGACAGACAGACGGAGCCACAGTAATAGGGTCCCGTTTTACCCTTTGGGTACGGAACCCTACAAATGATTCCATTAGAAGTAGCTTACACATATAACTAAATTCTTTTCACTTTATTCTTAAACCCACGTCCTCTATCCCACTTATTAGCATAGGTACTCTAATATGTAGTCAGGATATCACTAAAAGTGAAGAACTACGCGGAACCAGTTCGATTGTACAACTTGAAATCAACGATATAAAGTTCAGTTTTCCTTTTGACAATCCCAATGTATAGAGGGGTTGAGTTAATAAAACTCGCCTCAGAATTTGTAAGGTCCTTTTGAAGGAACGGTTCGGGTTTTATGTGGGGATAACGTTCGATCACCGGCCATTCAATACTTGTTAAACAGTTTATCGATATACTGTAGTTCACTTAAAGTCCCCGGCACACTGGGGCGTCAATGCTCGCGCGGCAAAATATCCGCCAAATACCAACTCGAACTCTGTGTCATACATCATACATCATCATCATCACGCCTGTATTCCCCGAAGGGGTAGGCAGAGGTGCACTGTAGTGCGCCCACACTTCGCCGATGTATTTTTGGTCCCAATGTAATAGGGGGCGAGCCTATTGCCATTATACCGGGCACGTTCTCCCTCAATACGAGGGAGATTTTTGGGCTATAGTTCACCACGCTGGCTCAGTGCGGGTTGGTGAACTTCACACGCCTTTCTATAGACGTGCAGGTTTCCTCACGATGTTTTCCTTCACCGTTTCATAGCTAGTGGTAATCTCGGATGAAAATGAGATTCGCACATAAACCCAGAGGTGCGAGCCGGGGTTTGAACCTGCACACTTTGATTTGCAAGGCGTGCGTTCGACCACTCGGCTACCACTGCTGTGTCTGTGTCAATATGCTTAAAGATTGAATTTCTATGGTAGGTACAATCCGTCTGTGGGGGCGTCGTCCCCACGCGTCAAAATTCGATCGCGCTCTCAGTGTCATTTAGTTTAAGAATGAACTTTTCCAATGATGACATACAGTTTGTTTCGGTATGGCAAAAAAATTACGCCCCTGTGTGCGGGAGGCTTAAGCGTATATGTATTGCGCTTATTACACTTCACTGAATTTAGTCGTCTTCATTCAGTCGGTACTGAATTAAGACGACTGTGAATGTGAGTGATAATCTCGGATGAAAATTAGATTCGCTCATGAAACGTAGAGGTGGGAGCCGGAGATTGAACCTTTACACTTTGATTGCAAAGCGTGCGTTCGACCACTCGGCTACCAGCTACCACTGCTTACCTTAGTATATTTTTGTTTTTTTTTTTTATTTTATAGATTTGTTTTTTTTTTCACAGCAACCATATGCAATGCGATCCTCACAACGAGGTGGAAGCCATGATGGCGAGGGTGCAGCAGTCAGCTCACCAGCTCCACATGATAGGGGCCGACATGCCGCCACACCTGCGCGGTGATGCCGACAGTGGGGTAAGATATACTGAAATTCAACCATTTGTTTGATGAAATGGACGTAAGGGGCGCAAGTTCAAATCAAAATCCGTTGCGTAGTTTTAAAGATGTAAGCATACATAGGGACAGACAGACAGCGGGAAGCGACTTTGTTTTATACTGTGTATGTAGTGTGTGCATAAACAATTTTATATTAGGTGATAATGTCCAAAACTTTGTTATGCGAACGTAATCGCTAATTATATACAAGATAGCATCGCAGCTGTGTTATCAGTTTATCTCCTGACGTGCGTTCAGACCAACGCGCTGACAGTCAGATCATTATCATTTAATGGACCGACACGAATCTGCTGATATATTGAAGAGTATAATTAAGAATAAAAATGTTGCCAAACTGAGGAGGAAATTGAAATTGTGGAAATACACCGAAAAGTATAATGTGTGTTTTGCGAAATAATGTTTAAAAAAAAAACTGTGTTCAAAAATCTATTTGACAACTACACATAGGGAATAATAGAGTAATGTTGCATTTTTAGGGTTCCGTACCCAAAGGGTAAAACGGGAACCCTATTGCTGAGACTTCGCTGTCCGTCCGTCCGTCCGTTTGTCACCAGGCTGTATCTCATGAACCGTGATAGTTAGAGAGTTGAAAATTTCACAGATGATGTATTTATATTGCCGCTATAACAACAAATACTAAAAAACAGAATAAAATAATTATTTAAGGGGTCTCTCATACAATAAACGTGATTTTTTTGCCGTTTTTATAGATAATGGTACGGAACCCTTCGTGCGCGAGTCCGACTCGCACTTGGCCGGTTTTTTTAAGTTTGTGGTGGCAATCTTTGCAACTTATAACTACTAACCTATACATTTAACAAAATTGAAACATCTGTTTGTAAATTCAAAATAACAGCTATTTGTGAAATGCATATTTTTCTCTGTCTATCTGTCAGTCTGTCTGTTTGATTGGGGGAAACTCCCAAACGGCTAGATCGATTTTGACGGGACTTTCACTGGCAGATAGCTGATGGTACTAAGAATAACATCATCATACATAATAATACATCATCACGCCTGTATTCCCCGAAGGGGTAGGCAGAGGTGCACTGTAGTGCGCTCACACTTCGCCAATGTATTTTTGGTCCCAATGTAATAGGGGGCGAGCCTATTGCCATTATACCGGGCACATTCTCCCCCAATACGAGGGAGATTTTTGGGCTAAAGTCCACCACGCTGGCCCAGTGCGGGTTGGTGAACTTCACACGCCTTTCTATAGACGTGCAGGTCTCCTCACGATGTTTTCCTTCACCGTTTCATAGCAAGTGGTAATCTCGGATGACAATGAAATTCGCACATAAACCCAGAGGTGCGAGCCGGGGTTTGAACCTGCACACTTTGAATTGCGAGGCGTGCGTTCGACCACTCGGCTACCACTGCACCTAAGAATAACTTAGGCTACTATAATTTTGTGAAAATAATTAAGGTTACTAAATGCCGCGCGTGAGAAGTCGCGGGCTCAACTATAAATGTGGCATTGATTCATTTATCATGTCATGCCAGGCGATTTTTTTTTAAAAATTTTTTTATTGTGTGTGCAGGTGTGCAGCTGTTCGGTCAGCGGGTCAGTGACAAACATATCGACGTCCTCGTCGCACAATGAATCTCTACACAATCATCAGATGCTCAACAACACAGGTGAGCTCTCGCCATTGACATAGGAACACTAGACGTTATGTTAATAACGTCAGAAAACCATTTACATTGTTATAATATATAATTAATTGTGTTTTGAGAATGTATAGCCTCATTAACTTTATATTGTATAATTGTTAATTAAGAAAAACACAAAAATGAAAATCCTTATTTGAAAAAAGCAACCATGGAGTTTCTTGCCCATTCTTCTCCATAGGAAATGCATTCCGAATGGTAGAGCTACTATTTTTACAATTTATTGACGATTCATAAGTGCCTGTATTGGTTTATATGAATAAAAATTATTCTGATTCTGATTCTGATTCTGATAAACCTCTTTATAAATGGAGTTGAAGCATTTATCAAGGTGTCCACTCACTGGAAAGTCAGAGGAAAACGTCAGGTCAGTCGAGAAGACAGGGAGAAGCCGATATTTTTGAAAATGGTTTGAATTTAAAAGAGAAGACCAATTTTATTTTTCTCAATTTGCGCTCGTTATGATATCAGTGTCGTAAATTTCATTATTAAATATATTTTCTGATGTTATTTCCATGATCTAGTGGAAAATAAGAAAAACATTTTTTTTTTGCCGGTAAATTTTTACTTTTTTAGTCTGTTATGAGGTGATAATACTTTTTTTTTAATCTATAAATATTTGGGGTTTTTATCCAATTGGGATATGTCAACCCAATCGTACCTTATAACCTTCTAAATAATCCTAATCTTCCCTTAAAGTGATAATACTTGCAAATGTATTTTCAACGATTGTTGACACTAAAAATCTAGAAAAAAAAAATATTTTTAACAAAAATCAAATACCGAAATCAGAACCACATATAGGGACTCAAAAGATACTAGGTATGTAGAAAGTCAGTAGATACTTGTAGGTAGTATCTATGTACTACCTATCAGACTTGGCTGGTACCGACTTCAAATAGATGAGTGGGTAGCGCTTATAATAATTATATTAATTTATTTTTCGCTTTTGAGTACCTATTTGTTGTTTTGAACACACATTTTGTTAAAAATAATCTTTTATAATCGAGGAAGTTAAGAAAAGTGGGCAGTGAGAATCAAGGAAATGTCAGAGATTTTTGTTATGTCATTTATAAAAGACACCTTTTTTTTATAAATGTGGCGCTATTGGTAAGTTTAATGCATACTTTGCAGGTCCAATATATGGTAACCTGTTGTCGTCTGGTGGCAAACCACTGTCGTCCCCAACAGCTAGACAGCAACAGCAACTCGCCGCTATACAAGCGGCCAACGCCAGGCGACACCCGCCTGAAGTGCCCAAGAGAACCAGCAGTATTATTAAGTGAGAACTAACTCTATTATCGAGAAGTTAAAGCTGATTTCAGCATATTACAACAATCTCAAACATATAATATAGCATCACATTCAAGTGAGAATGAACCCTAGTATAAAGAAGTTAAAGTTTATTTTAGCTTTCTACAATAATCTGAAGAGATTTAGTAGCATCCGTTTAATAACTTTTAAGTTAGAATTAACTCTGATATCAAGGAGCTCAAGTTTATTTTAGTTTGGCACATTCATTTTGATGTGCTACAACTGCTTGTTATACGACAGGTGTCATCGAAAGTGAATTAAATCGGGACAGCATTAGGTTCAAGGATAAAAATACCTTTTTCCACAGAAATAAGATTGGATTTAGGTCGTCACAACCTGACGAAATTGGGCCGCAGAGGCGAGATTCCAAAAATGAATCTGCAATATCGGGCTGATATGAGTTCTAAGGCATTTAAGCCTAAGTCTCTTATGAATTCGCTCTCAAATGGAACGTAACAGCTAGGTAATAAAGTCGCTTTTGATTTGAAATGATGAGATATTTATATAGTGTATGTGTATTCAGTGTGGAGAGCCCGGTGTCGCTGCGTCGCGCGGAGTGCGGAGCGGGCGGGGGCGGCGTGGTGCGCGGCGGGTCAATGTCCTCCGTGCAGTCCTCCTCCTCCTCCTCCAGCCAGGAGCACCGCCACCACTACCACCAGCCCTACCAGCCACGACAGCCGGTCGGTACACACATACTCTACATAACATCTTATGATTTCATGGGAGCGAGGGCTAACCATAGGAAGCTCTCGATAACAAAAAGAATTTACCGACTACCGTCAGACTAGATAACGGATTATTGTTGCGAAACAGTTTGCCGTGATTCAGGTACAACAATAACAAAAAAATCTTGATTAGGTAATAATTGAATAATCATATAATCTATTACGAATTTTAAAGTAAGGGAAAAATATTTCTCTTAAGCGCGATAAGGTTAACTAGTAGTTACTTACAAAGTAGTAAATTTTTTCGACTTTACTAGTATATGAGTGTAGTAATAAAGGTACTACGGTTTCAGGAGCCGCACGTGCATATCCAGGAGCCGCAGTTATTGTCTCGCGGCGGGGCGGGCGGCGCGGGGGCGGGCGGCGCGTTCCCGGCGGTGTGGAAGCGTCAGGACGCGCCGCCCTACTACGAGGCGCCGCCCGCCCCCGCGCCCTGCTGCCGCCCGCAGCACGACCACCACCACGCGCACCAGCCCACCAAGGTCACCCTCCCCTTCTCAGGGTTTATTTTACCAACAAAACCAACAGTATGCAGGGTGTATCAGAAGTTATTCCTTAAAGGCCGGCAACGCACTTGCGATGCCCCTGGTGTTACAGGTGTCCATGGGCGGCGTTGATCACTTACCATCAGGTGAAACGTCTGCTCGTTTGCCTCCCTATCTCATAAAAAAAGTCCGAAATAATACTTTACCGTTTGCATAACTATCGGGTATACAACTGAATGGTACATTTTTTTTATCGAAATTCGAACATATTTTTTTCAAGTTTTTGTTGTCACACCTAAAACTTTAAATATGTATAGCCCTATGTGAAAATGTCATGTTCTGTTTTGGATGTACCAAACACGATACATGAGACAAATATTCAAAGGTATATAACTCAAAAACTATGATAGCTAGATATAATTTGTCTTCACTGAACATTTATTTATGAGCTAGGTACCACACGTGCACCTAAAACATTATTTCCGACTTCTGATACACGCTGTATAATAAAGAACTTAATTGACGACGGCTCGGACTAGTAATCTGAGCGCAGATCACTCGCCTCGCTGCATCGGCTGGTTGTGGGTTCAATTCCCGCCAGTGACAAATTTCGGAAACGACCTTTTAAGAATTTGCTCTGGTCTCTGGGTGTAACTGGGATTAACCTCAGCCTCCATTGTACGATACCCATAGAACAAGCATATACATAACATCATATGTCTTCCCCAAAGAACTATGGAGAGGTACAATTACCTACACATCCCCATCCATACTATTCCAACGTTGCCTTAAGTACAGCGTATGTAATGTGCGCTGATGTCATTGCTAATAAGTTCCTCCTTTACTAAATTATATTCAGAATGGATTTGGACTTGGCGAAGGAAGGTCGTTTACAGTTTTCTTTACATTTATATACCAATTCTTTAATTTGTAAATCATGTTTGTTTATTTCAATCCGCAAATCTGCGTAAAATCCGCGTCGCAACAGTACGCTGCTGTTAGGTGCACTTAGCCATTGTATTTGTTTTCAATGTAAAGGGGTCACCCCCTCACACCTGTCGCCATTAAACCGGGCACATTCTCCCTCAATGCGATGGAGATTTGGCCATGAGTTGGTGAACTGCACACGCCTTTTTCTAGACGTGCAGGTTTCCTCAAGACGTTACAAGCGATGCTTAGTTTGAGATCATAGGATAAGTGTGTCTTGTCTGGCGTTATTATCACACTGAAAACATTTCAGGTCTCCGAAACGGTCCGCAAACGGCAATACCGCGTGGGCTTGAACCTGTTCAACAAGAAACCGGAACGCGGGATCGCGTATCTCATCTCGCGCGGCTTCCTCGAGAACTCCCCGCGGGGAGTTGCCAGATTCCTCATCACGAGGAAAGGACTCAGCAAACAGATGATTGGGGAGTACCTTGGAAATCTGCAGAACCAGTTCAATATGGCGGTTCTTGAGTGAGTTTATAAATCCTTATCGAGGGGGTGAAAGGCTATTTGACTTAAACCATGCAACTTAAACGATGCAAAAAGCAACCATGGAGTTTCTTGCCCATTCTTCTCCATGGGAAATGCATTCCGAATGGGTGGTAGAGATACTATTATTATTATTTAATGACGATTCATAAGAGCCTGTATTGGGTTACATGATTTAAAAAGAAATCTCATTCTGATTTGTTTTTTTTTAATGGACTAAGCTGTTCGCCGTTAGGTGGCCTTTACAGCTTTACCGGAGGAGTGATTCTGATTTGATTTTTTTTAACTTTACATACACATTTGACGCAGAAAAATAAGGTATACAAGTAAATAGCCAAAAGTGTCGCACAATTCAAACGGCCTTTCACCCCTCGATATCTATCATTTCTCGCTTTATTCGTCTACTAGCTGTGCAACGCGACTTCGCCCGCGTGGACTTTAGGGAGATTACCCGGAAATATGGGTATTATGTTTTTCCCGCGGAACCCTAATGCTTTTTCTAAAATTAAAGCCTAAGTTACGCCTTGGAACGTCAGCTATCTGTCAGTGAAAGTCCCATTGAAATCGGTTCAGCCGTTTAGAAGTTTACCTCAAACAAACAGACAGACAGACAAAAAAAAAATTGCGTTCTCGTTATAGGTATCGTATATACTTTCATACGCATTTGGTAAAAAAGTGTTATTTTGATATTACAAACAGACACTCCAATTTTATTTATTGTATCTATACAATAGATATATATAGATTGTATAGATTTAGCAAAATAAAACAGTTTTAATACAACTGTAGCTTTTAGAGTAACCTAATGTGAACTGCCTAAATAATGAGGAAAGAGTTTTATTCCTGAACACTCTATGCAAATTAATAACATTTAAGTGTATGTTAGTGATGTTCAACCCGCACTGGGCCAGCGTGGTGGACTATGGCCTGAATCCCCCTCGCATTGAGGGGAGGTCCGTGCCCAGCAGAGGGAAGTTAAAAAGGCTGTAGTAGTAGTGATGTTAAAATTATAGTTTTTTATTACATGTATATTGACGGGTATTAAGTTAAGATATTAAGTTAAAATATACAGGTTGTTTCAGAAGTCCGAAATAATACTTTGGGTACATATACGGTAGCTCATGTGTGGGTGTTTAGTAAAGACAGTTTATACCTAACTATTATAATGTCTGAGTTATAGACCTTTGAATATTTGTCACAGATATCGTTTTCTGGCATTTGGGTGCATCCATAACCCTATTCAGCAGTGTAAACTACACTTCTGAGCGGAAACTATCAATATTCACAAAACCTAACATGCAAAGTCGATGTGGCTTTTACCACAGAAATTGAACTTTATGTATATTGACACAGATGTTTTGTTCTCGTGGTGGCTAAAAGTGTGCTAACGGTTCTGGTGTTGGAATTTGAGCCTTATTGAAAATACAAGTGGTTTCTAAATCAGATGTTTCGTGAACGAGCTGGACCTGTCCGGCATGGCGGTGGACGTGGCGCTGCGCCGCTACCAGGCGCACTTCCGGCTGCCGGGGGAGGCGCAGAAGATCGAGCGGCTCGTGGAGGCTTTCGCGAGGCGGTACTGCATCTGTAACCCTGACTTCGTGCAGCGCCTTAGGACGCAGGACACAGTAAGATCTACTCCTTTTTAAAGGGTTACGTACCCAATGGGTAAAACGGGACCTTGTTACCAAGACTTCTCTGTCGGTCTGTCTGTCTGTCCGTCTGTCATCAGGCTGTATCTAATGAACCGTGATAGTTAGACAGTTGAAATGTTCACAGATGATGTATTTCTGTTGCCGCTATATAAAAAAATTACAGAATAAACTAAATATTTAAGGGGGCTCCCATACAACAAACGTGATTTTTTTGCTCGATATTATAACGGTAACAGGTAGACGCTTGAAATATTCACCGAATATTTAGTTGTATATTCACTTTTAAAATAAATAATTAAATTAAAATTATTTTTAGCAAAAAAACAAAAATCGACTTCAAAATCCTAGGTGCACTAAAAAGCTACAAATAACCTTCTGCCAACCCGCACTGGGCCAGCGTGGTGGACTATGGCCTGAAATCCTCCTCACATTGAGGGGAGGCCCGTGCCCAGCAGTAGGACGTTAAAACGGGCTGTAGTAGTAGTTGGATAGATGATCAATACTAATGTTATTATAACGTTGTAGATATTCGTGCTCGCGTTTGCGATAATAATGCTGAACACGGACCTTCACACGCCGAACTTGAAGCCGGAGGCGAGGATGTCTCTCGACGACTTCGTCCGCAACCTGCGCGGTATAGACGACTGCGGCGACATCGACCGTGACATGCTGGCCGGGATCTACGACAGGGTCAAGTCCAGCGAGTTTAGACCTGGCAGCGATCATGTCACGCAGGTGAGATTTAAACCACGCGTGAAAATTATTGCCAACAACAAAACAAACTCTGTATTAATATATATAAAGATTGAATTTCTTCGGTAAAAGCCATATGCATCTAGTAAAAAGCTATTGTTTTAACTTTAGAAACGGAATTGAGTTGAGATTTGTATACAGGGTGGAATTTTGTAATTCCACCTGAAGGGAAAGTACTCTTAATACTGTAGACAGAAAAAAGTATATTAAATTATTTACAAAAAGTGGCAAAATGGGCTCCATTTTCTTGGATACACATATTTATTCTTCTAACGAATTCATTTCTAGTTACCTTTAATAACGTGTTGTAGTAAATATTATAAATCGTATTCCGAACTTCAACTCTCAACTCGTTTAAACTTGCATAAGATTTCATGTAAATTTGATGTTTTAAATACCGACAAAAAAAACTATCTACCATTTTTTTGTAAATAGGATTTAAAATAATTAAAGATGATGACATCAGGAAAACTATGAAGTTTTCCTTTCATTTAATTTATCAAGTTTGTTAGAGAGATTTCATCCTTATAATTGACTCTTAACGCTCGATGCAATAAAAGTGCAGGGTGTATTTTTTTTACATTTTTGTCGGTTCGATTCCCGGGTGGGGCAAGCGAATTTTCGAAAATCTTTGAATGCAGTTTTCTTTCTTTTTAAAATAAAGGAATGTTTTCTTTGAGTACTATTTTCTATCTACAGTATAAAGAGTATTTTCCCTTCAGGTGGCATTGCAAAATTCCACCCTGTATAGCAGTGGTAGCCGCAGTGGTAGGTAGTGGTAGTGTTCGAACGCACGCCTTGCAATAAAAGTGTGCAAGTTCAAACCCCGGCTCGCACCTCTGGGTTTATGTGCGAATCTCATTTTCATCCGAGATTATCACTTGCTATGAAACGGCGAAGGAAAACATCGTGAGGAAACCTGCACGACTGAGGGAACTTGACTAGTTCTCGATAGATGTGTGAAGTCTGCCAACCCGCACGCCAGCGTGGTAAACTATGGCCCGAATCCCCCTTGGATTGAGGGGAAGCCCGTGCCCAGCAGTGGGATGTTAAAAGGGCTGTAGTAGTAGTAGTAGTGTCTTTAAAGGTGCGATATTTCGAAAAAAACGACAAAATAGACCAATTTTGTCGTTTTCTTTGGACATATGTCGAATTAGAGATAATGTCGATCGAGTGAGAATTGCCCCCAAGATCAAAAAATGGATATACATAAATAAATAAATATTGCCAGACAACACATACCTACTCATCGTATGATCCCAAGCTAAGCAAAGCTTGTACTATGGGTACATACGTGCAATGGACTGGAAAATGACGTTCGTACTATGCGATTCTAATGAGAATAGCATCGACTTAGCGCCACATTGTGACGTCATAGCTGTCAATTCTAACCAGTTAGGTAGGGTGAGCAAAACAAGATATAACACTATTAAATTTGATGTAAAACTATTATTATTGATATTCAAATAAGTTTTTTGCAAACCATACTTTTCAAGTGACATTTGACAGATAGAGGTTATTGACATTCCTATTCTTATTTGAATCGCATAGTACATGAACAATTTCAGAGGTTTGAGGCCGGGATTTGATCTTAGAATATTTATTATGCTAACAATATTTCCAGGTGATGAAGGTCCAGGCGACGATAGTGGGGAAGAAACCGCACCTGGCCCTCCCACACCGGCGGCTGGTCTGCTACTGCCGGCTCTACGAGATACCGGATATTCACAAGAAGGAACGCCCTGGTGTACATCAACGAGAGGTACGACCAATTGAAACCTTAAAAGCCCACAAAGACAAAGTCAAAAAGGCAAATCATTTTGTATAAGCCTACGGGGGCACTTACGAATTGTCAAGTTTAATTTTTTTTCTTATATTCTACTCTAAAAATAGCAGTGGTAGCCGAGTGGTCGAACGCACGCTTTGCAATCAAAGTGTGCAGGTTCAAACCCCGGCTCGCACCCCTGGGATTTATGCGCGAATCTAATTTTTATCTGAGATTATCACTTGCTATGAAACGGTGAAGGAAAACATCGTGAGGGAACCTGCACGTCTGAGGGAACTTGTCTAGTTCTCAATAGATGTGTGAAGTCTGCCAACCCGCACTGGGCCAGCGTGGTGGACTATGGCCCAAATCTCCCTCGTATTAAGGGGGAATGTGCCCGGTATAATGACAATAGGCTCGCCCCTATTACATTGGGATCAAAATACATCGGCGAAGTGTGGGCACACTGCCTACCCCTTCGGGGATACAGGCGTGATGATGATGTATGTATGGTAAAACGTTGTAGGCTATAACCATTCTGTATCGCATTGCTCGTTGCCAGGTGTTCCTGTTCAACGATCTGCTGGTGATAACAAAGATATTCAGCAAGAAGAAGTCCTCGGTGACGTACACGTTCCGGCAATCGTTCCCGCTGTGCGCGATGCTCGTCAAGCTCTTCTCCGTACCTCGTGAGTATCGATCATCGAGATAGTATATAGATAGAGTACAGTACCCACAAAGATTCCACTCTTCGTAATGCTCTGCGGCGATTTTTGTAACGTTGGCAATAATGGTTTATATGAGATCCGCCATCTTAGTCTTAAGATCAAGAAAGTACTTAAGTTTCAAACAATATAAACAATCAAAACTAATATGGCGGATAATTTACCGCAGCGCGGGCTCCTTATTATTGTTATACTACCTCCATGGTATTTTGGCGGTCAAGGGAAGATCTTCCTGCCAGGCGGGTGGTATGCCTGACGGGGTCCGCTACGCCCCCCGGTGATGTTGTCGGGGAATTTGTATATATAGTTCAGATCGTCGAACACACCAGTACCGCGAGCTAGGATTTTCATAGTACTTTGTATTGCGGATAATTTCTTGAACGCGTAGAATTGCGATGTGTCTACAGTCGCGCCATCTAGTAGCGACTCGTGGAAGTGGCGAGGTATTGGGTTCGCCACAGTATAGATGCAGACATGAGACTAGTTTTTCTACCTACGACTACGTTCGCGCAGACTGCGATGATATAATATCGCTGTAATGTATAGCCTGCATGTTATTCTGATGTACAAACAATAATACTGTAAAGTTTCGTGCAAAATCCGTTCAGTAGTTTTTGCGTGAAAGAGTAACAAACATCCATCCATTCTCGCAAACTTTCACATTTATTATATTAGTAGGATGTTTTAATCTCGATAAAAAATATCTGATGTTCATAGTGACACCTATCGGCGGGCCAATTCTCGCATGATAGACATTATTATATATTCTCTCTATTCAAAATATGTCAAAACAAAAACCGGCCAAGTGCGAGTCGGACTCGCGCACGAAGGGTTCCGCACCACTATCTATGAAAAACAAAAAAATCACGTTTGTAGTATGGGAGCCCCCTTAAATTTATATTTTATTCTGTTTTTTAGTATTTGTTGTTATAGCGGCAACAGAAATACATAATCTGTGAACATTTCAACTGTCTAACTATCACGGTTCATGAGATACAGCCAGGTGACAGACGGACGGACAGACAGTGAAGTCTTAGTATTAGGGTTCCCGTTTTACCCTTTATATACGGAACCCTAAATTTTTTTTTGCATTTTGTTTTCACATATGTCGAATCAGAAATAATGTCTATCATGATGAGAATTGTGCCCCTGATTTCAATAATGGATGTTTTTTTTTTTTATGAGGGATCCTAAATAATTCTTTACCGTTTTCACGAGTATTGGGTATGAACGTCATGTAATATATGGAGTAAACCAACTCGCACCGGGCCAGCGTGGTGGACTACGGCCCAAAGCACTTTCGTATTAAGAGAAAATGTGCCCGGTAATATGGCAATAGTTTCGCCCCTTATTAACTAAGCGTGCAATGCACCTCTGCCTACCCATTCGAAGAATACAAGATAGATAACTGTTTATTGTTCCACCGCAAAAAGTATTAATATACCACACAGTTTACACACAGTGGGCGGCCTTATCACTAAAAGCAATCTCTACCAGGCAACCTTAGGATGGAGTGGAACTAGGGAATTGATTGATTAAGGCGGGGGAGTACTTAATAATGGATATTAACAGTAAATAGTTTCAAGTAGTACACATACACATAAATAAATACATACATACAATATAATATAATATCCTCCATACATAAACAAATACATACATAAACAAAACAGCTCAAATACTTAGTTATGCATCCTCATGCATCACGCTATGGACCTTCTGTCCACCCAATTCATATAGCGGTCGTGCAGATGACGTAGGCATTAATATTACCTTACAAGGGTCGACGTCAACATCGGCTCTGGAACCTGTTAATAAATAGTTATAATTGTTCGTTCCCACGTATCATGTTACACACTTCATGCTCTTTGTTTAATCAACGCCACCTTTCTGTGTCACATTTCGTGTACTATTGTATTAGAATAAGTTAGTTTACAATAAACCGTCTTCGAGTGAACTCGCCTTTCCATCCAAAACCCCCGCCAGCGCCCCGGTTCCTTAAGTACTTACAGTTAAAGTAAACAAATACAAGTTAGACGGTGAGTTAAAAAGTGTTGATAATGTATTAATTTGACAGATTATCCGTTCGGCATTCAGTTGTCGCGGCGCGTGGACGGGCGGCGGCTGGCGACGTTCAACGCTCGCAACGAGCACGACCGGTGCAAGTTCGCGGAGGACCTGCGCGAGAGCATCGCCGAGATGGACGAGATGGAGGCCATGCGCATCGAGGCCGAGCTCAGCCGCGGGAAGGGCCGCGGCGGGACCAACACGGGCAGGAACGGTACACATTTTTCTTCCAACTCCTAAACCTTTTTATTACAAGCTTTATATAAACTTGCAATGTATGTCCGGGTGGAATCTTGCAACTCAATTTTAAATCAGTTACCTTTAACCGGTTGAGCTGAAATTTGGTAAACACGCTTATTTTGGATGACAATGCATGCTTAGCTATGTGACGTAATTCTTATTCCAATATGAAGGATCATGCAAGATGGCGGAATAGTTATTTTTTCTGCACTACCACAGTATGGGTATCAAATGAAAGGGCTTACCGAGGAGAACACGAAAACTAAGGGTAATTTAATAAAAGCTTGTTCTTAAACCTTTTTTACCATTAATTTTGGATTAAATTCGTGTGGGTTCCAAGACAATTTAGCTTTTCCTCGGGACTCGCCGAGGGTCAGAACTCTGTGTCTTCAATGGACACCGCTGTCGATCCTGGCTTACAGTAGTAACAGTGGTGGGAATGTGTGGCGGGCTTAGTCACAACAAAAAATGGCAGGAACAAAAAAATCCTTATACGAGCCTATCCAATACAAAAAAAAACCTACTTACTGTATACATAGTATCTATCTACTACATATTACATTTGGCTGGCATCGACTTTAAATAGATAAGTGGGTAGCTCTTATAATAACAATTATATTCATTTATTTTTCGCTTTTGAGTGCGAATCTCATTTTCATCCGAGATTACCACTTGCTATGAAACGGTGAAGGAAAACATCGTGAATAAACCTGCACGTCTTTAGAGAGGCGTGTGAAATTCACCAACTCGCACTGGGCCAGCGTGGTGGACCGACTTGTTTTCATGCTCACTGGACGAGTTCACAAAGGCTGTTATATTGTGTGTGACGTGTTGTTAAAAAGGCCAAATATGTTCATTATTGTTAAATTTTATATTGTCGTTGTATATTCCATAGTCAATTATGTTATTTTAAGTGTAAGTCACTTCTCTATCGTATTAGGTTGCCTGTAAAGATAGTAGTAAGTTATGATGATATATAAATAAAATAAATAAATAAATATAGCCCAAAAATCTCCCTCGTATTAAGGAGATGTGCCCAGTATAATAGCAAATACTGGACTAAAATACATCGACGACGAAGCGTGAGCGCACTGCAGTGCACCTCTGCCTACTCCTTCGGGCATACAGGCGTGATGATGTATCAATAAATATCTTTAAAAACCTCACATCAAGACCAAATCATTTGGCGTTCAAAATCCATGTCTTAATAGTACACTCAACAAGTTTATTGTTTCACAGTGATGGACAATCGAGACAGCGGCGTAGCTGACGTTGAAATCGATCATCAACAGTGCATGGATCACGTGCATATGCACGGGTAAACATTTACTATGTTATTCATAACTAGCTGTGCCCGCGGTTTCACCCGCGTTCATGGTGACTGTGTCGTAGCTTGATGTTATAACGTCTATAACCTTCCTCAATAAATAGGCTACACAGATCAAAAATAATCTTTGAAATCGGACTGATAATTCCAGAACTTAATGACGTCATTCTAATTCCAATATGGCGGATCATCTAAGATGGCGGAATAGTTATTTTTTTCTGCACTACAGTATGGGTATCAAAGGAAAGGGCTTGCTGAGGAGAAGACGAAAACTAATACAACGTCATTCTTTCCTAATTTCCATCCGGACGAAATCGCAGTTAAAAGAGCTAGTCTCTGAGAGGGCTGGACCGATTTTGACGCGATTTTCACTGGCTGATGTTACAAGGAGTAACATAGGTTATCATTATTTCAGGAATACAATTAGGGTTTCACGCGGACGAAATTGTGGGCTCAACTTGTTATAAATAAAAAATAATGATGAATGTGATAAAGATGGCGAATGAATTGATGATGAATGTGATGAAGATGGCGAATGAATTGATGATGAATGTGATGAAGATGGCGAATGAATTGATGATGAATGTGATGAAGATGGCGAATGAATTGATGATGAATGTGATGAAGATGGCGAATGAATTGATGATGAATGTGATGAAGATGGCGAATGAATTGATGATGAATGTGATGAAGATGGCGAATGAATTGATGATGAATGTGATGAAGATGGCGAATGAATTGATGATGAATGTGATGAAGATGGCGAATGAATCGATAATGAATGTGATGACGATGGCGAATGTATTGATGATGAATGTGATAAAGATGGCGGATGAATTCGAAAGTCCCTGACGAGTAGTGTTGTCTCCAGCGTGGTGGTCCCGCCGCCGCCGTCGTGCCCCGCGCCGTCCGCGCCGGCCCGCCTGTCCCAGAACCCGCCGCCCACCAGCATCATCAAGAGGAACGTGCTCAGCAACTCGCTGGTCGACATCAACGACCCTGGTGAGTCTCAACACTAAAGGTCTTATCTCGTTATCATTAAAACTAGCGAGTCGCCTTAACGTAACGCGTAAATACTAATAGTTTTTATTTTTATATCATGCACTGTCCCGTTTTCCTCCTCCTTCCTACCTTTAAATCTTGCACAGCACGTAGTTTGTGAAGTTATTGGTGTATCGAGAATGTAAAGCCTCATTAACTTTATATTGTATAATTGTTAATCCATATTGGAAAGAAGCAACTATGGAGTTTCTTGCCCATTCTTCTCCATGGGAAATGCATTCCGAATGGGTAGTAGAGATACTATTATTATTATTTATTGACGATTCATAAGTGCCTGTATTGGTTTACATGAATAAAAATAATTTGATTCTGATTCTGTTTAATTTGACGTATTCGTCTCCATCAGTTAGTATAACTGCGCCATTATAATAGGATAGAATACACGTGGCGATGAATTAGATTCGTGTAAGAAGATATTTTTACAGACGATTTAGACCGCCCTGCACCTCGTGTGAATGTATAATTTTGTTTTTTTTAAACACCCTGTTTAACACCATGTTGTGTACAGTGGCTCTGGCGGCGGAGCGGCTGCAGCGGCGCGGGTCTGTGGGCTCGCTGGACAGCGGCATGTCTGTCTCCTTCCAGCAGGGCAGCCGCACCGCGCTGCACGCCACCTCGCCCAGGCATCCCGCCGACCAGCGCTCGCCCGGTCAGTACACACACCACACATACTACACGCACTACACACGCTACACATACAACACGCACAACACACTACACATACTACATTCACTACACACTGTACACACTAAATACATTAAACACACTACACATACTACAATTCAGTAAACACTAAACTCACTACACACTTAACACACTACCCACTAAACTAACACTACACGTACTACATACTCAACTCACTTCACAGTACAAGCACTGTACACTGAACACACTACACATTCTATATTCAGTGCACACTAAACTCACTACACACTGTACTCACTACTAAATCAAATAAAATAATAAGGATTATTACATTGATATGCGATTGGCCCTTCCTAATAGTTACCAATAGGGCGGTTGCAACATTTCCAAAAATATGTTTTAATTTACGCAAAACTCATCCTCGCCAGGTCGTTTGTTCGGCGGCATCGGCGGTATATTCCCGGGACGCATTCGCAAGTTGAGCGCGTCCGGCATCCCCGACAACAAGCACGGGCAAGTCGGCAAGAGCACCGAAGTCTAAATACAACGGAATTTGAAATCTTCATCGTTAGAAGAATTCAAATTTCAAACGTTATCGAACACGCATTCGACAGGTTTCGGCTATTTTGCGGTCGATTTATGACGGATAAAGAGAAATCAGCTTTATGGTGATCGTCAAAGGGTTGATTTTATTAATGTTGGGTACTTTAATCTCTTAGTGCCATCTGTATTTTCAAAGTACACTTTATTAAGCATGGAATTGAGTATGTTTTCGCCTGCGTCAATATTTCTAATAGTATTGTGATGGGTTTTTCAATTTGAATTAAGAAAGGAATATATTATTATGATTTCAGTGGGGTAAGCACGCATGTCAAGACCATATGTCACGGATTCGCTCGCACGCTCTCTTTCTTATTTCATACCAGAGAAAAAGACAAAGCTACATATTCCGTGATATATGTCCAGTCTTGGGGCAAATGCTACAATTAAAGTTGTAATTATTAATAATACAAGAAAGTTAAACATGATTTCTGGTGTAGGTATACAATTTAATTTAATTTCGACAATTAAAATAAATCTAAATACTTACTAGTTATTTTACATTAAAACTGGGTTTTTTTCTGATTAGATTCTGGGTTTAATGTACTAAGTTTAAGCGTAACTAAAGAAATCCACTTAAAGGTAAAAAATATTTCAACGCATACGAATTTACGAATGGGGTAAAGAGATGTCAACGATGGGAACGAATGGCGTTCGCGTTTGAATCGAAAATTGGGTCCATGTTTTTGGATGTAGATGCGTGTATTATTAGAATCTGGTAGAAATCGATGCCGTAGATCCTGAATTTTCAACTTTATATTTTTTTCTTGGAAACCAAGGACTAAAGTAGAGGCAATACCAGTTTTGAAAAATGACTCTTGGGGGGCACTGAGAATTAAGTTTTATTTGCAATGTCAACAAAAATTAAGACTTTTCGTGGGACTCGTCGTCTGTTTAAATATGATTTATTTTATTTATAACAGTACAGCCTAACTTCCAAATTTTATAGAAATTACAATCTGTCTGCA
The DNA here is from genome assembly GCA_914767695.1 of Ptilodon capucinus. Classification (NCBI taxonomy): domain Eukaryota; kingdom Metazoa; phylum Arthropoda; class Insecta; order Lepidoptera; family Notodontidae; genus Ptilodon; species Ptilodon capucinus. The sequence goes on from OU611831.1 coordinate 3,845,096, forward strand.
AACCTCCTACAAGGGCATTTCTCAATACACAATTGTTCTCCATTAAATGGGTTATAACTTACCGAGAATTTATATTTGACAATTGGACGTCTAAAATTGGTGGTTCTGATTGGTTGTTTTTTTTTATATTGGATTTTACGGCTTTTGATACTAGCCCTTTAAAGCCTGTAGTTAATGCTGATTAACATAGTCTATAGTGCTGCCGTCTAGTGAAAAAAAATATTTAAAGTCAAATTTCGATTACATTTGAAGGGTACAGACAAATAACAGGGAATGTCCTAATTCTATAGTTTGGCCATAAAAAAAACTGCATTTTTTGCGCCATCTGTTAACTTTTTTTAAATTCTAATGGTTACAATTCAAAATATCTTACACAAAATATGAAAAAAAAAATGGTGACACTGTTATTTTCCTGTACCCTTCATTTATTTTTCTTCCGACAATACTAAGTTGAGATAAGGAACTGTGGCACCATTTTCAGAAGCAGATAGAATAACGGCAATCGTGATGAGAGAAAATATGAGGAATAAGACATTTAATTAACATTTTAAATTGCGTCAAGATAATAATCCCTTAGAATACATTGTTAAAACAATTTCCATTGCATGTTACCAGCCAGATAGTATTATGAAGGTTAAATTTATAAATTGAATAATAATAATTTAAAAAAATATGAATTTTATCCTTTAAGTGTTGTAAAGACATGAGGATAATAAGACATGCCAATGAACGTATGAAAAACGGAAGAAATGTTCCGACATTCGTTGATCCGCTCGTCGTTATGCTCATGTCTATCTGCGCCATTAGGTTAACTTCTATATATATATTTTATTTTATCAAAATTAATTTTATAAATTCAGTATACCATTATATCAATCCAAAATACTATAACACACGACCGTGTAGACATAAGTTTTATCTCTTTCAACTGTCAGATTAGTCGAGAAAATGACGTCACTTCGAGCTTTTTGTACTGGACATAGCCGACGTAATTTTCTCGACAAATCTGACAGTTGAAACAGATAAAACTTATGTCTACGCGGCCATAGTACAGGGCCAGTTAAATTTCTTTTACTATTGATTACCTGTCATATAAATTTAATAATAGTTTATCATTATATCGAGTAGAGTTTTATCATCTAATATTTTAACAAAAAATTCATTGTCTTTTCTTTAGAATAATTGTACATACGTTTGGAAATAGTGAGAAAGCAATAGTATCAAAACAGATAACACATTAAGTTACAGCACGAAGCAATAACATAGACATCACAGTTTAAAAAAAAATATTTATAATAAAAAAATATATACGAATTTATGCGCTATTGTTGATGAATTTTATTAGAATAGGTGATTTGGGGAATTTTTCAAGTAGCTAGTACCCTTTATTCCTGGCGTGATATGATACTTATTACTCTTGTACGCCGTCAGTACTTAATACTTGAATCCCGTGCCCGCGAGTCCAATGCGAACGAGACCTTATACCGGCCGCATACGGTTCAATTCTAGTTAATGTTGTCATTAATTGCACTTTTAAACAAATTACAAAATTATTTCAACATAAAAGTATTGGGTCGTCTGAATGGAGACTTTTTTTTCTAGGGCATAACTCGTCGCTGTTATTTCGAAAATATTCTTCATAAGATTATGGTAAATTTTGTAACTTAACTTTTGCTTTTATAAACACACAGACTTAGTTACTGCTACTACTACATCCCTTTTAAGGTCCCACTGCTGGGCACGGGCCTCCCCTCAATTCGAGGGGGATTCAGGCCATAGTCCACCACGCTGGTCCAGTGCGGGTTGGCCGACTTCACACATCAAACGAGAACTAGTCAAGTTCTCTCAGACGTGCAGGTTTCCTCACGATGTTTTCCTTCACCGTTTCAAGTGATAATCTCGGATGAAAATGAGATTCGCACATAAATCCCAGAGGTGCGAGCCTGGGTTTGAACCTGCACACTTTGATTGCAAGGCGTGCGTTCGACCACTCGGCTTCCACTGCTATTTACTTAGTTAGATATGATAATATTATAGTCATATTACGACGATACAGTAATAAACAAAATAATGTCTCCTATAAAAATCCGTTTCTCATTTGACTTTTTGCAATGAAGTCGACTAAATATGGCACATTGAAAATTGAACCGTATGTACCCGGTATTAGACAATCTAGTCGCCAACATTGCTGTCGCATTTTTCGAGCGTCCATACAAGCTCCGGGTAGACTGTGGTGTCACGACGCGCGAAAACAAACTGTAATGACTAATAGTAAAAGTTCATTTTTCAACAAAATCCATCGCGAGTAATATAATATAGATATTGAAATTGAATCTTTATTTATATCGATACAGAGTTCGTTTTAGTACGTCTCGACGTCGTAGTATGCCCGAGGCTTAAATCTATTGATATAATTATAATAATGTATATATAAATACTATATATCTTCCAAAAATATGTACGATTTTCTGTATTCAAATGTACCTACTTAACTATGACGGCTGCTATTGGCTGAAACTCTTGTGCGTGTGCAATTTACATTTTGCATTACTCAATCGTTACGATATCGACCTTATAACTTGGATTTTACAATACATTTGTTACTAAATAAGGGATAAGATTAGGGCGTTATGTAATATGCGGCCGGTCTGATTGGTTACTACACACGGTGGCTGAAGACAGAGCTATACGAAAGAGTGAGACTGCTCGAAGTGATCGACATGTTTCGTGATATAAGTCTTGTTTTGGCGCTTAAAACTCGCTGCGAGATGCTATTGTAAAATGAGAAAAAACTGCAGTATAGAAATTATAACAAAGGTGTTTTCAAAATTTTTGTCGTGCCTATTATTATAAGTATGGAAACAATGAGTTTCATAGGCCCAGATATGTTACTTAGAATGATCTACGCTTAAGTACTTGATATCAACAAAATTTTTATTTTAGACTGGTATGTCAGTTTTCACATAAATCTAACTTTGATTAAGCCAAGTAAGCTTTGTGTTTGATTATGTTATATCAAATCTGAAGTTACCAGCAAATACATTAGCTTAGACCGTTCTAAGTACTGTCTCTCTTTTGCCAATACCAAAAACAACTGTAACTGACTTGACATATAGAAAAAGTTAGTTTTTGCATCGCATGGCTTTTACCATTGAAATGTCATCTTTATGGATACTGTTACAGAGTGCATTTTACAAAAAAGGCAAGTTCATTCGCTTGCCATAACCCAAGAAAAATTCCAAACAGACCGGCCGAAGTTTAATAGAAGAAAAAAAATGTTGACTAATCTAATTTACTTAACTGTTGACTTTGTACCGGTTACTTAGGCGTGTTGTTACTACGGTTTGATACGAGGGTAGATAGTGAAAAAAAAAAGTGTAAGAAATAAATGAACGACTTGTTAAATTGTGAGCGAAACACTTGAAAGTTCACTTGTGAAATTTGTACTATTCTTCTAGTGTTAATATGGACGGAAATAGATTGGCGATTACCATTTTTTAATGTTCATCTCTCAATAAGCCCTGTGCCCTCTGACGTGTTGTAGCACCCTTTTTATTTCGTACAAAAGCAAACTCTATTAACTTTGACAAGAAGTATATTTTCCAACTCTATGTCATTGGCGTCATCAATGACATCAAAGGCGACATCAGGGGCCCGATTTTCGTTTGATAGAGATAAATCTCGATTCGAGATATCTCGAAAATGACAAAATATGTCGAATGAAAGTGAATTTTCGTATTTTCAAAATGTCACGATAGAGATATAGCCTTCGACATGCAATGTCAAATGAAATATTTTAAAACATTCTAAACGCCCAGTCGATACTTTTCAAGTCTAATCAAGAAAAAAACGGAACGTCATGGACATTTTGGTGACATTTTGATTAGAGATTTTAAAATAGAGATAATCTCGAATCGAGATTTATCTCTTACCAAACGAAATCGGGCCCCTGAGCATGTGTTGACGAGTTCAAACTCGCGAAATTCAAACTGTATACTTGTAGATTTATTCAGAGTACATTTTCATAAAAAGCCAAGATAATTCGTTCCTCTACGTCCCAATCAACTGTTCTTAAGTACTTGATCAGTTTATTTTCGTCCATGCTTCCTTTAAAAATGCCTACGTAAATTATTTTGATACCTTTAAACGTTGATTTTGCAACTATTTTTTAATGTCTCCAAAATGAGATGGGCGAAGATCTTAATAATATACTTGAAGCCCCGAGCAGACTGAGGCGTCATGACGTGTGCCCTGCAATTTATTTTGACACTACCAAAACGAAATAGCATTGACGGCACAAGCAAATTTCAATCTTGTCGTATATTGACACAGTTTGTTTTGGTGTTGGCACAAAAATGCAGCGCCTATCTTTACGGATAATTACGCAGGGGGCCTCCTTATTGCGATCATTAACACGTTCGCTGCGTTGTGAGGTCATATTGGCTCACAAAGTTAGTACCTATATGAGTCAATATAACCTCATGACGTATCATATGAAAGTACATTAAATATCATTAGGCAGCGAACGTGTAAAATTATGGAGATTTAAATAAATTAAAAGATATTTGTAATACCAATATTTGGTTATTTAAACATTATATTCTGTCAAATATAATAAAATTCTGAATCTCTACTTACATCAGTATCCAATGATACGTACTTATGATTTATTTTTCCTGTAATTTTAATTTATTGTTATTAAAATCTAAGTACGGCTTGCAATTAATTTGCCTTATTGATGCTGTGTCTTCAAAATTTTGAACTTGTGTTGTTGACTGTACTCGAAAGTGTTCTCTCAATAAGACATCTTATCTAGATCATAAAAAAAACATGTAATGCATGACAAAACGAAAGGAATTGATGTAGAAATATCTTCGTTGGATTTTGATCCTTATGTGTATTGAAATTAAAATGACTTTTTGACTTAATAAATATATTATTCCATATAGTTTCGTAATGGGACTCGAATGTAACGTGTTTATAAGCGTATTTCAAGCGAAATGCGTCTTTATTGTTATAGTGATATGATATGATTTCGTGATTAAGTGGTGTGTTTGTATTTAACTTTTTCGCTGAACTAGCGCACCTGAGAAGACAAGACAAGATGGGGCATATATTGATTGTGTCTTGTTCTCTCTTATGGAAATAGACAGAGATGGAATTAGTTATGACGAAATCCGTCAGATGTCTTGTCATACTACCATTTGTTTTATCCAAAGTTTATTTGTTATTTTTGATTTAACCGGGTTTTAATTACGTACTGAACTACTTAAATTATATTTTAAACTAGCTGCTTCAGTACTATACAAAATAGGGTCTAACTTACTCCTCATAACATCACCTTTTTGCCAGTGAAAGCCCCGTCAGAAGCGGTCCAGCCTATCCCTAACAAACAGACAGACAGACAAACAAAAATGTTTTCTTATTAGCATCATAAAATACTTTCATATGCATTAAGTTAAAGCTGTTATTAACCGTCTTCCAAAAAGGAGGAGCTTCTCAATTCGGCAGTTTTTTTTTTTGATATAACAAACAGATATTTAATTTTTATTGTTTTGTATGTATAGATGAAATATTATAAATCTTTAATAATACTTATAGTTATTTACAAACATACCACTTGTCCGGTGTGAAAGTTGATACGAAAAAAGCTTTTGTAGATTTCGCTTGAAACCAAAGATGTAATGTTCTCCTGTGTTCAACGTTTCACCAACTTTAAAGTTTATCGTAAAGCATTTTCTATACCATCAAACCCTGGGCACACTGAGGCGTTATTGCCAATACTAAAATGAACTGTATTGACTCGTAAAAAGGTTAATTCTTCAAGGAAATGTCATTGACAGCGCGACCGAATTTTGAAGCGTATTCATAGAGTATCTAGAGTACCAATAACGACTCCACTCTTTGTATAGCTCTGCGCCGATTTTTCCGCCATTGTTGTTATCTCATGTACCTGTAGTATACGGCAACTATATGGGAAAACAACAATGGCGGAGACAGAAAAATTTACCGCAGCGCGGGCTCGAAATGCTATCTCCATGAGCGTAGTCGCGTGGATATTACCACAGATATTCAAACTTGTATATTAACACAGTTCGTTTACGTATTGGCAATAATGTTGACGCGTGTGTCTTGGACGCTCCTGTCTGCGGAGGGTTCTATCGTAATGGTTTGCGAACCGAAACCTTGTGACGTCATCATTTTGTGGTTAGTTTGTACGCTTTTATATTCATGATAGCTGTTTGAAAAAACAATGCCTTCCATCCTTATTTTGTTGAAAAGAAACCAAGAGTAAACTAACATGTTGTCGTCTTGCTCACACGTAACAACTACGACAAGGACGACAATAGACTCAGTTTAGTAAAGTAATATGTGCAATTTAATACCAACAAAATAAGGATCATTTTATCTCCTCATATTAATTGATTGTCTTCATCTTAATAATATAATTTTATAACGGGTTTTGGTTAACTTTAATATATCTACTATCACTTTAAATATAACACGGGGTAAGCAGAGAAATGCAAGTGTTAATAAAATTATTTTGGACACTTCCCGTGGCATTTGATTATTTAAACAGCTCTGTATGGATAAAAGTAGCAAATTTATAGAAGTTTATAAACCACCTGCGACGTTGAAAAGTGAGCTACATGTCGCTATGAACGGATCATAAATTTCTATAAATTTGGTGGATTTTGGTGTCGATTCTGTTGGCACCAGACTAAACTAATGGTATTGTTGCCCTTCTTACTGCCGGCCGTAATTTACCAGCAATATTATAATGCTGAGTATAGTTTGCTTACAACAGAATCAGACACCGTTTTTTAGTTAATTTTAAGTTTAGAAATGTCCAAACTGGAACGAGGCGTTCGCTCGCTTCAATGGGGATTTCAGTTTTTTTTTCTGTAAAATAATACTTACTTACTAACTTATTACTTATGTATGTATATTGAAGAGTTCTTTCTAATATATGCCTATCTTTTTTTAGTTGATAATTGTTATATAATCTAGATGTTAAGCAACAATGCGTCAACTGCATACTGTATGATAATTTTGTTGGGAGTTGCTACAACTAAGTCACTTGTAATAGTTTTATTTAATACATTAAATAAAAAAAACTATGAGAATGTATTTATTTATTAAATATGAATTAACATTCATGAGTAATGCTCGCTGTTTTATTTTATACCTGTAGGCTTAGCATTAGTTTTATCTCTTTCAACTGTCAGATTTGTCGAGAAAGTGACGTTAGACCGAGCCATATCCAGTATAAACAGTTTCTCGACAAATATGACAGTTGAAAGAGATAAAACTTATGTCTACGCGGTCAGACTAAACCTACTGCAATACAACATTAACCTACTTAAGTATCTTTACCAATAATATCATTCAAATTAGGTATACTAACCCTTAAAAATGAGATCTAAGAAATAAAAATCACAATAGTAAATATCTCGCAAATAATTTAAATATGTAGCTGCTTCACAAGCAATGGTGGCCTAGTTGGTAGAAGGCCCGCCTTGAACGTAAACGGTGCACGTTTGAATCTCGTGCCAGAATCTGAGAATTTCGTAATTTTCAATAATGAAAAACACTTGCTGAAAACATCGTGAGGTAACCTGCACGTCTATAGAAAGGCGTGTGAAGTCCACCAATGGCGCAATGTCTAATTTTGAGGTGGAATGTGCCCGGTATAATGGCAAAAGGGTCGCCTCCTATTACATTGGGACCATACATCGCCCAAGAGTGGGTGTACTGTGTAACTCTACCTACCCTTTCGGGGTATACAAATGTGATGATAAGTTATTATGCTTCATAAAATAGTATCGGAATACCTTCACTAAAAGCCGCAATATATCTGACGGCGACAACAGCAGTTCTATGGCTTCGCTAAGCTGTGCTTAGCTCCGGAATGAACCTGCGACCCGCGTGTACCTGTGATAGAAACGTCATGAGTTTTCTATGCGAGCGAAATAAAACTATGGAGTAGTCATTGAGATTCGAACATTAGATTTTAAAAAAATCGCCAGAAAACACATACTTATCGTACGATCCCAACTGGCAGCAAAACGCTTACTTTCTTGTGTATGATTATACATAGATAGAGTCTGTACTCTTTATTGTACATTAAACAAAGCGGTGGGCAGTGATTGGAAAAGAAGAGCCGAAGATCGGGGTCATTGTGGCATTTTGGGAGAGGCCTACGTCCAGCAGTGGACTGATACCGGCTGGCGATGATGATGATGATGAAACAAAGAAAAAAATACAACACTAATAATAATACATCATCACGCCTGTATTCCCCGAAGGGGTAGGCAGAGTTGCACTGTAGTGCACTCACACTTTGTTAATAGGGGGCGAGCCTATTGCCATTATACCGGGCACATTCCCCCTCAATACGAGGGAGATTTGGGCCATAGTTCACCACGCTGGCCCAGTGCGGGTTGGTGAACTTCACACGCCTTTCTACAGACGTGCAGGTTTCCTCACGATGTTTTTCCTTCACCGTTCAGCAAGTGGTAATCATTGTTGAAAATGACATTCGCACATGAAAATTATCTCAGAGGTGCGGGCCTGGGATTTGAACTTGCACCCCTTACGTTCAAGGCAGGCGTTCTTGCCCGCGAGGCTACCACTGCTAATACAACACTCTTAGGTCTAAATATAGAAGCTGTGAACATGTTATTATATTTACCACAATAACGAGCTTCTTAAACATAAAAAAATAGCTAGCTAACGCACTAGCCTAGCTATTGCCTTACCTACTCTCTAAATGAAGAGCGAGATGGCAATATTATTATTGGCAAATTTTATCTGATCATACTTTTTGTACAACAAACTATGAGTCATTAGTCATCTACAGACTTACTTAGAATTAAGTTTACCATAAAAGGCTGAAAAGTATTCGTAAGTGGTTATTGAAACATAAATATTTTTATTTTCAAAAATTATAACATCAATGTCCGCTCCATGCATTGCTCTGCTCCACGGCACTCAGTATGTCCCCGCGTTAGTCCAGTAGCGATAACCACGTGACAAAGACTACAGCCTTCAGTGCCACACATATAGTGGATTTTATTTAATTATAATATTACTCTTTGATGTGAAAATATTTATTTAATGATTGAAGTGTAAAGGTATGTATGCCTATTGTTTTTCAAGTATTATGACTTAGTTACTTACCTACCCCTTAGGATAGCCCTGTATAACATACTTTAAATGTTTCCTTCACATAATGATCGTATTAATATATTTTTTATAATTTTAGGTACCTGTTATTAGTATTATGTTATATATAGGTACACAAGTTTTTTTATAAGTGGTACATAAGTAGTGTATGTACCTTTATTTTAATACCATCTAGCTGTCTACATTTTTTTAAATGAATTAACTAAATATTATAGTTCTAAGTAAGTATTTAACTACTTTAATGTCCAACCGTTCCTCCAGAGAATAATTCGTGAGCTTTGTACCTAGATATCTAGTTTTAAGAATAAATTGAGTAGGTACTATCAACCTATCTTTCTGTAAATAATTATTTACACATGTACTTAACCTACTTAACCCTTTGTGAGGAAAAAAAAGGAACAACTTGAGTCAAAATCAAACATCTTTAAAAAGCAGCTCCGAATGAATATTATAAAACAACTTTCATCACTGTTGGTAGTTTCAAACCAAAGCTTTCAACAGTAGGATTAAAAAAACAACACCGTTTCCGAACACAGTTCCCGCCAATTTGTACGTCAAACGTCAAAACTTTCAAACTACACGCGCGAAAACGACACAACTTCCGAGAACAAATAACAGCGTCCAGGTTGCAACGAGTCAACGGGAGTACTACACAAATTATACTCATTTAGTGGTAATTTAATAAACTTAACTAAATTATAGGCATTTAATTCAATTTAAGTGGAGACGGCTAGCGAGCTCGGGGTCATTAACCTCGTGAGTGTTATGCTAACATCTAAACAGTAATTGATGGGTTAAATACGATTAAAATGGCCCGATTTAGCTCCAGAATTGGAGAAGATAGCTTGATAGTTTCGATTTTAAATTTAGTCCAATTTATTTTGGCACATTTAGCTATCCTTTTAATCTTCTAATATCATTGACGATAACATTTGGCAGACAGGTATACCTACATAAGCTAGGGCAATAAAGTTTTTGGAACGAAGTTCTTTACGGCAGGCTTGGAGGGAATAGGGATTTTGCTAGGCGACCGAACTGAAAAAAATGTGATAGTAAAACCGTAAGAAAAAATCCGTGGAAAAAAGTGCGTGGAATCAAATCGTTAAATGAGACGACTTTAGTTGATAATTTGAATTACGATGTTTTTTTATTTTATTACTTTTTTATTTTATTACTTTTATATTTTGTTGTTTTTTTTTTAGGTTTTGCTATAGTTTTTATTTTATATACTAATAATAATACACCCATATTAAATACATTGAGTATACTGCCATCTGTGGGACAGTCGTTGAACTATTAAAATACATAGAACTCCGGGTCGTTATGGACCTTTTTTGTTTTTTTTTTATATACTAATAATAATACACACATATTAAATACATTGAGTATACTGCCATCTGTGGGACAGTCGTTGAACTATTAAAATACATAGAACTCCGGGTCGTTATGGACTTTTTTTGTTTTTTTTTAAATTTCATGTTATTTTGCTTTCACAAGTCTATACACGAATATAAACCTCTCATTAACAAAAATAAAGTATCTACACTATTCTTATAACTAGTGAGTAAATTTATATTTACATTTCATCTACTTATTTTGATGTTACAGTATTTCAATACGGCACTAATATATATGATTACTTTATTGGAACGAAGTTAGCTACGCGACCGAACTGAAAAAAAAATGTGATAGTAAAACCGTAAGAAAAAATCCGTGGAAAAAAGTGCGTGGAAAAAAGTGCGTGGAATAAAACCGTTAAATGAGACGTGCGCAGGCGCGACAGTCGCATACACAAGCGAGTAGTGTATAATACCTTTCTCTTTCTTTTCATTCATTCTACATTAGCCGAAGGAACTTCGTTCCTACCTGGTGTCCCACGACACCATTCAGTTTTTTACTGGTGTTAATCTTTCTATAGGAAGGATTTAAAGGAGTCTATACTCCTGTACATTTGGCATGATAAAAACGATGTTACCACGATTCACAACTTCGCAGACTGAACAGAAGTAATTTTTTGTGAAAATCACTTAATAGGCATCCTTGAACGCCCACTTTAGAAGGTTCTGAAAACTTCCACAATTAAGTAACTACCTTTTATATTTTTTATGTAGTTACCTACCTGCCTACCTATATAAGATAATATGGAAGAATCTTTGGACGGTCGTGATAATGGAACAAGCGCAGCAGGTTTCGACTCGGCGGCCATTTTGAATGATGACGTGTCTCCCACAACCAGCTTCTGTTACACCATACCAAACTTATTTAATGGGTGAGTTTATATTAAATCACTTCACCGTCAACAGAGGGATATATCTAGATCTAACTACATTATTCCTTGTAGAAACGTTAAATGGTTAAAGAATTGAAGACGTTATTAGCCTGCGCAAACTAGGCAGCCAAAATGCACGCGACCATTTTTTTGCAAATACCAAAATTAACTGTATTATCTCATAGTAAAAGCTTATTGTTTTAAGACATAGTTACCATTGATGTAGGAAGTAAATTTATCCGCATGATTGTGTGGCTTTTGCTACAGACGTTTGAAAACGTATTTAAACGCTTTAAGTACCAACTGTTCAGGAGAGTCGAAAAATAAGAAAAAAGTCATGTCTATCTTCCAACAATCTAATTCCATCATAGCATTAAACTTAAATATATTTACACAAAACTGGAACACACATAAAAGTTAATTAAATTCGCTACCTCAGTATGTTCCACAATAAGATGTTTTGGATAATATTTTCAGACTTGGCCCCGGATCGGTACTATGTGAACGACCAGACACAGAAACTGCTGAAACTTATACACCAAACGCGGAAGTTACTGAAGAAACCTCTGAACAACATCAATATGAAGAAGATGAGGAATATTCACCAAAATCCAGTGAGTAGTGAGTTAAAGTCGATATTCTAGATACTATACCTGCTCAAATAAACTTTGTCTTTTTTCAGACATTAGAAAAATAAAAAAAACCAAGACTGGCTGATAAAGAAAATGTTTGGCTTCCATGTAGTACACGTAACTCAAACTAATTATCTACTATGTATATAGTTATTTCACTGTTTTTTTTTTCAGACACAAAAGGCGACATACCAAAACGAAAACAGCGTAGATACAGGTATTAATTATTTTTAAACATGACATACTATTATTTGGAAGTAATTAATTACCCTCTAGGTCTTAAGACAGAAAACAGAGTCTTAGTCGCGTCGTAGTATTTTCTTAAAATTGCCTCTCGTAATGGGATTTGGTATTCTTAAAATACAAGTATTCACACCTGACAATTCCCAGGACCACCTTCTCCAACGTTCAGCTGGAGCAGTTGGAGGCAGCCTTCCACAAAACTCACTACCCTGATGTATTCTTCAGAGAAGAACTCGCTATGAGGATAGACTTGACAGAAGCGAGAGTGCAGGTATTTTTTTTACTGTTATCAAATGTCCGGACAAAAAACATTGCAAACTACGATGTAACCTTTCCCTGAATCATATGCAACATTTAAAGCAATTCGGTATAATGAATCTAGGCAACAGCTACGCTTTAGAGCACTGATACTCTGTTTTATAGATATTCAAATGCATTGTAAGGCTTCAACACCAAAGTTTCGACAAATATTCAAATCCAAAACAAAGATATACAGTCCAACTTCATAATTTATCAATATTATCAGCTTCTTATATAGGACTTTACTTAATCTAGATCCAGTTGAACCAATTAGAGTCGACTAACTAGCCAACAAACCTTATGTATAGCCTAAGCTAATACCTACTATAAAGCTATGACCAATCACACAAAAATTCACAAAATTAGGCATGTCAAAATATAAGCGAAAACTTCCAAGAGGGAGTTTTAATAACTCGTTGGCTACGTCTTTATAATTTAAATGTTGTACAAGGTTTGGTTCCAAAACCGTCGAGCAAAATGGCGGAAGCAGCAGAAGGCAGGGGGCGAGCCATACCCAGCAGCTGGTGGAGCTCATTCGCCCGAAGACAGTTCCCAGTCAGCTCTAGCGCTTGATATGAGAGACTACATCACTATACCTGGTAAGAAGTTGACAACAGTTACATTTTATCCCTAAACCAAATTGGCTCATTAAATCATTTTGTTCTTCTTTTACAATATGAAATTAAATGATGATAATTAAATGGAATCATAACAGAAGAATATCCACTACTACTACTACAGCCCTTTTAACGTCCCACTGCTGGGCACGGGCCTCCCCTCAATGCGAGGGGAATTCAAGCCATAGTCCACCATGCAGGCCCGGTGCGGGTTGGCAGACTTCACACATCTATCAAAAACTAGTCAAGTTCCCTCAGACGTGCAGGTTTCCTCACGATGTTTTCCTTCACCGTTTCACAGCAAGTGATAATCTCGAATGAGAATGAGATTCGCACATAAATCCCAGAGGTGCGAACCGGGGTTTGAACCTGCACACTTTGATTGCAAGGCGTGCGTTCGACCACTCGGCTACCACTGCTAATGGTAATGAAAAGTTCTGTCATAATTAGTTGTACCTACACAATATATTAATAATATAATTACTTCTAGTGTCGTCAACACAAATGATAAACCTGTCTGAAACCTCAAGCCAAGTCTACGCAACGAAGTCCAAACCATCGCCTCCGGCTATACACATATCAGCTCTACCTACGAGACAAAACCCCCAAGTCGACCTCCCATCCTTTTCCATACCTCTCCAATACAACCTTGGAACTTTTAAAAAGATTGGCGAAGAGGTTCATCTAGATATAGAAACGACAGATCAAAATACTTGGGATACAAGAATGATACCAAATTTTAATCTAATGAACCTGAAACCAATAATAGATAATCATGATAATGTTATGGAACTGAAATATGCTGTTAAGAATGAAAATAGAAGTTGTTACAATGAAGCGCATCCAGTGCAAGTGATTGAAACTGAAGATATATTAGGTAAAGAAGCAGTTAATGAGGGTCAAACCATTTCACCAGATTTTGAGATACAAAGGTATCAGAATTACGAAAATGACAATGAAAAGCGATATAGGGAGCATAGCTTCGAAGATTCGATGATGGAAGATGGAAGAAACGATTTCGTTTGCGATGGAGATTTTCTATGTAAAAATAATTTTGAGAAAGTTGATGAGAAACGTAATGAATTTGATGAATGCCATTTGTTAGGTACTGATGGGGGTAGTATTAGTAATTTTGAAGGTACCATGTAGGTTAAAACATTAAAATAATTTATTGTGGGTAGAGAGGAAATAATTCGTAAATTATCTCTTGGACGAAGTAATTAATTTTATTAGTAAAATTTGTATTTGTATTCTTTTAGTGTTAGTTAAGTAATTTAGACGTGTAGTCGCAAATCGTTTGAAGATTTTATAGGTAAGTTTATCTTATTTTGTAAATAAATACACCAACCCGTTTACTAAACTTATAAATTAAGGGCTAATAGCCCTCAAAATGTACAGAAAATCATTATCCATTTACAGCTGTATAGCAGAACATTTTTGCAAAGAAAAATGTAATTGTAACTGATTTGTAGATTAATTGATTATTTTAAAAAATGGGAATCTAATAATAGCACTTAATTTATTTCCATGACGTCAAGACATGAACACTCCAACAATTTAAAAGCCCCTAAATACGTAAGCCTACTCAACGCAGTATTTTGACTGAAGATAATAATCCTACTTGCTTGTCTTGCGATGATTCGGGTAAAATTTACCATCTTGCACTAAGCCAGAGCGGTGACTAGAACCTTATCGTCGCATAGAGCCGTGGTGGTTATCGCATTTACGTATTCCATTAGAACGTTTAAAAATTTCACGACTGTGCAGTTCTGTCTACCCTCTCAGAATACAGCTTCTGGAAGGATTAAAACAGTAATATACTAACACTAAAACAGTTATGAACTGAGAAAATTGTTAAAAAGACATTTCCGAAATTCCCCTAAAGTGCAGACCATTTCAGAGCTTAAATACCCACTTGGAACTCTAGCTGACCCCAAAACCGATACTATATACAAGATCGGGTTAGGTCAAAGCGTACCAAGCACCTTAGATTACTTGATACCATAGCCAATTGCCCGCAATTTGGCTCGACTCCAGGGGTCCATGTTTGATTCCCGATGTGCACATTCGAGTGACCCGACAGTTTCCGGAGGAAATGTTTAGGTAAATTGTAAATTGTAAATAACGTATAGTTTTATATTTTTACCGAGTTTTGTAGGTCACCATATATTTAGAAGTACAAACACAGCTGTTTTATTTCTAAGATACCAAGATAAGCTTACGAAGAGGATTTTGACAGCTTTGAAATTATTTGCTTCTAACTAACTAACTACAGCCCTTATTAACGTCCCACTGCTGGGCACGGGCCTCCTCTCAATGCGAGAGGGATTCGGGCCATAGTCCACCACGCTGGCCCGGTGCGGGTTGGCAGACTTCACACATCTATCGAGAACTAGTCAAGTCCCCTCAGACGTGCAGGTTTCCTCACGATGTTTTCCTTCACCGTTTCATAGCAAGTGGTAATCTCGGATGTAAATGAGATTCGCACATGAAACCCATAGGTGCGAGCCGGGGTTTGAACCTGGACACTTTGATTTGCAAGGCGTGCGTTCGACCACTCGGCTACCACTGCTCTATCTATCTTTGCTTCTATCTTTACAAAATTTATGAAATTTTGAAATATAATGGAATAAGATGAGGAATGGCTCCACATGCGGTTAGCTGGTATTCAGCCAATGCCTAGTAATTAATAGCAAGAGCAAATTCAATAAATACACATTATAAATATAAATGGCATCACCATCACCACCTGGAAAAAAAAATATATAGTATAATAGTTACTTCGTATCGACATAATATTATTCTAGACTCACTACTCTGTCAGTACTATGACGATTTATAGATGTTCAAATGTGAACAATTGGGAACTGTAATTTTTAGGGTTCCGTACCCAAAGGGTAAAACGGGAACCCTATTACTGAGACTTCGCTGTCCGTCCGTCCGTCCGTCTGTCACCAGGCTGTATCTCATGAACCGTGATAGTTAGAGAGTTGAAATTTTCACAGATGATGTATTTCTGTTGCCGCTAAAACAACAAATACTAAAAAAACAGAATAAAATCAATATTTAAGGGGGCGCCCATACAACAAACGTGATTTATTTGCCGTTTTGGTAGACAATGGTACGGAACCCTTCGTGCGCGAATCCGACTCGCACTTGGCCGGTTTTTTTAATTTGACGCCATGAAACTTTCCCCTTAACTATAAGTACGGTTTCATCCGCCATCTAATTATAATGTGTATTTATTGAATTTGTCCTTGCTATTAATTACAGGACATTGCTTTAAATACCGCTAATCGAAGGTACAGGCATTTCTCATCTTGTTCCATTAAAATATCATCCTTTCTCCGTTTCATAAAAAGAACAAGAAGTATATGTACCCGCTTTCTCTTTATTACATGTCTAATAGCAACTGTTTCATTATAAACACAAGGCAACATAGCTTTTTTTTTAACGATATGAGCGAAATGATGATATTTAATGGAATAAGATGAGGAATGGCATCACCTGCGACTAGCGCGAGTATTACGCCAATGTCAAGTAATTAATAGCAAGGACAAATTCAATAAATACACATTATAAATAAAAATGGACAATGACAGTGATAAAGATGGCGGATGACCAATATAGCTTTACTGAGACAGATATATGTAACACTTCAAACTGTCAGCCACTATCACAGTTCTACTCAATTTCACCTGGTGAATTAACTATTCAAACAACTTAGCTAAATCTCCGCGCTGCTCACTCGCCATTATTACCGAAAGCCTGACCGCAGCCTTAAGCTGCGTTCAGACTTACTGTTACATAAAACCATACTTGTGTTGAAAAGGCTTTTCCTTTATCTTTTAAATAATTATGTTTACAAATAGTTGGGCTAACTTACTTTTTTTTTTTTTATGAGATAGGGAGGCAAACGAGCAGACGTATCACCTGATGGTAAGTGATCAACGCCGCCCATCTACATCATTAGACTTGTATTACCAGAAGGGGTGGGCAAAGGTGTAGTGTATTGCACCCTTATTTTCCTGCCGAAATTTGTTCCCAAATATAATAGGGAGCGAGCCAGCACATAGCCCTGGTGACCTGGAACACAGGTTTTTTTGGAAAATCTACCTCAGGCACCAGTCTCTTACATAGGTGGAATCTAGTTATGGCAACATGTTTACATTATGATACCCTTGTGAAGAGAGAAAAAAAATATTATTATTATTATATTATTATTAATTATTTCCTTTATTTCTTTCTTATAAATTACATTTTTAAATATATATATAAAAAATACATTTAAAAATATAAAAAACAGTTCCCCACCGGCATCTGGAACAGGGTCCTAGTTACCAGTGGTTAGGGTTCAGAGAGAGGAACTTCCTCTCAATGCCCGCCGTCTCCAGAAGTACTGCCTTCTGAATCTTATTATTAACTAGCCGTGCCCGCGACTTCGCCCGCGTGGACTTTAGGGAGATTACCCGGAAATATGGGTATTATGTTTTTCCCGCGGAACCCTAATGCTTTTTCTAAAATTAAAGTAGCCTAAGTTACGCCCTGGAACGTCAGCTATCTGTCAGTGAAAGTCCCATTGAAATCGGTTCAGCCGTTTAGAAGTTTACCTCAAACAAACAGACAGACAGACAGACAGACAGACAGACAAAAAAAATCAAAATTGCGTTTTCGTTATAGGTATCGTATATACTTTCATACGCATTTGGTAAAAAAGTGTTATTTTGATATTACAAACAGACACTCCAATTTTATTTATTTGAATAGATTATATTGATATAACAAATTTACAGACAAAGCAATTCTTATGTCTGTGACTGTAAGTAAATAAGTAGTACGCACTTAAGGAAAACTAATAATACATAAGTGCATTCTGCACTAGTCCTTAAAGTAATTATTTTCAGCGAACAAAAATACAAGTTTTAAATACAAGCGCTGTTATTATTTTCTTTTTCCATGCTACACGCTAGAGGGCGTCGGCTAATAGAGAACTGAGGGGCGAAACTGGTTTATGGTAGTGTTTATAAACAATGCATAAGCATAGGTTTTTAATTTACTACCAACTAGCGGCCCTTTGTTGTTATCAACAAATACTAAAAAACGGAATAAAATAAATATTTAAGGGGGCTCCCATACAACAAATGTGAGAGTTTGCTCCTTTTTAATAGATAATATTACGGAACCCTTCGTGCGCAAGTCCGACTCGCACTTGACCGGTTTTTAGGGTTCCGTACCCAAAGGGTAAAACGGGAACCCTATTACTGAGACTTCGCTGTCCGTCCGTCCGTCTGTCACCAGGCTGTATCTCATGAACCGTGATAGCTAGAGAGTTGAAATTTTCACAGATGATGTATTTCTGTTGCCGCTATAACAACAAATACTAAAATACAGAATAAAATAAATATGTAAGGGGGCTCCCATACAACAAATGTGAGAGTTTGCTCGTTTTTATAGATAATATTACGGAACCCTTCGTGCACAAGTCCGACTCGCACTTGGCCGGTTTTTTTAAAAATAGTCTTGTTGCCCCGGCAATAGGTTCGCCCTCATCAGGGCCAAATACGTCGATACGCCTACTCCTCGCACTCTCTGCCTACTCCTTCGGGTAATAAAAGCGTGGTGTTATATTATATAAGAGGTTTATAACATAGGTTTTATATTAGCATTGTTCCAAGGTTGTCGCCGGGGCGAGCTGTGCGTGTTGAAGGTGCATTGGTGATCACGTCACCAGCCACTTCGGTCAGACCCTAATGGCTTAACATTATATGTACCAGACTTCGTGTGAGTCGGTTTATTTTTAAAATTATTTTATACATACATCATCACGCCTGTAATCCTCGAAGGGGTAGGCAGAAGTCCACTGCAGTGCACCCACACTTCGCTGATGTATTTTAGTCCCAATGTAATAGGGGGCGAGCATATTGCCATTATTACGGACACATTCTAATTTTTTGGGCCATATTGCACCACGCTGGCCCAGTGCGAGTTGGTGAACTTCACACGTATCCTATAGACGTGCAGGTATCCTTCACCGTTCAGCAAGTGGTAATCATTATTGAAAATGACACCAATGTTACCGATGTTACAACTTAAAATAAGCATAAGCAGTGGTAGCCTAGTTGGTAGAACGCAAGGGGTTCAAGTTCGTATCCCGGCCCGGGCATATTTTCATGTGGAAATGTAATTTTCAATAATGAGTACTACTTGCTGAACGGTGAAGGAAAACATCGTAAGGAAACCTGTCCTATTAGTTTTAACTGATCCTATTTTGAATTGTTTATAGTTATGTGTTTATATTTTATTTAGACAACTTTTAAATGTTTCAAATCTAGGTGTTAGTTAGTGGAAATGGAGAAGCATAAGTTTTTAAGAAAATGCCAACCCATGGCCGTGCACACTGCGGCGGCAACACTTGCGTCAGATTTTTGCCATAGCAAAACGAACTGTATTGACACATGAAAAAAGTTCATTCTACAACAAAGTGACACTGACAGTGTGAGCGAACTGTAACGCGAGGGGGCATGGCGTGGAAATTTAATCTTTATGCATATTGACACAGAGGTCCTTTGCTATTGGCATATATTTTGACGCACGCACGTTGACGCCCCAGTCTACCGAGGGCTACCTTAGTTCATAATCGTTTACAGATTACGAGCCAAAGTTAAACTAAAGTTAATGTTCTGGCGCGAAAATCATTTGGATCATTTATTATTACTACGGGTTCTGACCTTGTCTGGGTATAACTTGGTTTATTAATTTTAAGGTATCAACTTTAGCTGCAACGTTTGTTGCTTATAAAGAACCTAGCCCCGGCAAACTCGACATATGTCAAATTAGATATAATTTCGATTATGCGATAATTGCCCCGCTGTGAATAGAAAAAGATCTTCTTTTTTTAAAAATACATCATCACGCCTGTATTCCCCGAAGGGGTAGGCAGAGGTGCACTGCAGTGCGCCCACACTTCGCCGATGTATTTTGGTCCCAATGTAATAGGGGGCGAGCCTATTGCCATTATACCGGGCACACAGGTTTCCTCACGATGTTTTCCGTCACCGTTTCTTAGCAAGTGATAATCTCAGATGAAAATGAGATTCGCACATGGAACCCAGAGGTGCGAGCCGGGGATAGAACCTGCGCACTTTGATTGCAAAGCGTGCGTTCGACCACTCGGCTACCACTGCTATACTCTTCTTCTATCTTCTTTTTTACGAAATAATTAAAATGATGATATTCTATGGAATAAGATGGGGAATGGCTCCACCTGCGATTAGCAGATATTTTAGCCGTAATTAATAGTAATTAATAATAAATCAAGTAATTAATAGCAAGAAAGGATCTAATAAATACACATCTAATATATATAATTCTTCTGTCACTGAACTCCTCCTAAACGGCTGGACCGATTTGAATGTTTTTTTTGTATGCGTTTGGGTTTGGGCGCCCTGGATGGTTTTTTTATTTTCCCAATTGGACCCGGTAGGCGCTGCTTTCGTATGTCATTTTAAGGCGGTACGAAGTTCGACGGGACAGCTAGTAAATAAAAATGAGTGATGAATGTGATAAAGATGGCGGATGATTTTTTTTGAACTCAGAATTAATAAAAAAATGCTTCAAAACGATTTTACCCAAATCTGTGCAGCCGTTTCATAGTAAAACACCAACCAATGTTACAGCTACACAAACTATTGTATTCTAATAAAAGATTTGAACAATAGGTTATCGAGGGTCAATAATAGTAACCCAGAACCAGGTCACTACGTCTGGGTCATGCAATTTAAGCCCATCGTGTGATTTTCAACTCTATAAATAATGTGTTAAGGTATAATGCGTGGGAGCAGGCGGTGATGGCTCAAATGTGTAACAGGTTTGAATTTCGAATCCAATTTTTTATCTGTACTGCGTATGCAATATAGACGAAGTAATGTCGGTATTCTAATGCATCGTAGGTCATCATCATTTACCTTACCTTGTCCCATTATTTGGGGTCGGCGCAGTATGTCTTTTTCTTCCATTCATCTCGCTTTTCCGTCATACTGACATCAACTCCGATCTCATTCATATCGCTCTTTATACAGTCCATCCATTTTTTCTTGGGTCTTCCTCTCGCTCTATATCCGTCCACATTTATACTCATAACTCTTTTAGTCACATGATTCTCATCTCTTCTCATCACATGTCCAAACCATCGTAGGTACTATGCCGCATATGCCAGTGGCACTGCCGGCATGTATAGAGTCGTTCTTGCCGCGCAAACGGGCCGCCGTCACAGCCGCCGGGGTATGCCGGCGTCAGTTCCCTCCCCGCATTCAATGTTGACGGCTTCGATATGCATAATAACTAGTAATACAAACCACGAGTTCTACATCGCTGTCACATCTGAAGATTACGGTCTGTGGTGTTGTGCCAGTTATTGAGTCAAGTGCCGGCGGCCTGATAATGCCGGCACGGCTGTGCCGCCGGCATGTGTATAGGTGCCATAAGGAACATATCTTAGTTACCTGCGGGAAGTTTAATTCTCGCATAAAATTCTTTATACTTCACCTACCCTAGACACCGAAGCTCTCAGACTAATCCTAGGGGTACAAAATGCATTCCCAAGACTAAATTTTCATTTGTCAAAATCTACGACGGCATTAATATAAGTCCCGCGGTGTTAAATTTCGATTTTTCTTGTCACTACATAACTACCAATTTTCACCTCTATCACTCGTTAATAAGTCACAAAATCGCATTGTCATCCCTCTAAGCTAGCTAGCTAATATGAACCGAACGCAAACAGTGTATTCGGAAAATTTTGCGCAATAAACACCGAATTTCACCTTTAATTTCTGACCAGTAAGACCCATTATTACATAACACAATTACAATAATCGAATTCGGTCGGTTGTGTACTTGCACACAAATATAAGTCGTTTTACTACCATATCTTTCTAGCAATCAAATATCGCTCTTAAAGGTACTGTTATTTGAGTTGAAAATCGATTTTGATTAATATTAACTGTACAACCTATCGACTCGTAGGACGGCGTGTATTCGGTTTACGAACATACTACCTTTAGTAGAAAATCATAGAAACTAACAATGAAAACAATACTGTGTTCACTAGAATATAGAGTTCAATTTCCAGTGGGTGGTGTGAGTAGAATATAATGTTCTGAATGTGGGGGTAGTCGCCACGGCCGAGGGTTGAGGGGGTGTCAGCGGGCGCCGGGGGGAGGGGTAGGGGCAGCTAAAGGCTTTCCAGGTCTGTCCGTCAGTACCGCCGCGTCCGCCGTATCGCACGCACGGATGGCGCGCGCCGCCACGCGTTTTCACTCGACGATTTTTTTAAAACGTAATCCTTGTTCCAACCTCTGTTCAGTTACTATTATTTTATTTGTTTCAAAATAACTTTGTGAGTGAGATTTTGTGGTGTGATGAGTTAGATAGATGTGATTGCTCGGCGCGATGTATGACCTACATAAAGTTGATTATGGGTTGGCGAATAGATCGCATTTAAAAAAGTATGGTGTACAGTCGGATCTGTAAATATCTGTATCGAAAGCGCGGGAACACGCCGGGGATAAAATGGCGGGAACGGTACAGTCAAGTGCGTAACGGAATGTACGCTTATTAAAATTTCAATGTGAATTTAAAATGGAAATTGTACTGTAAGCTCCTGAATCACGGCGAGAGGAAATTGGGAATTAAAATATTAAAGAGGCTCCGTTATTGTTAAGTTTATGTCGGAGATGAGGATGCTGTTTATATAATAATGGTGTTTGTCTAATTTTGTTATGTTACAGCAACAGCTTCACACAAAAACGAATCGATTTTGTTGAAATGCGTGTAACTTTTTTAAAACCATGTAGATTATATAATGACTCACTTTTCTTTTACATAAAAAGACAGTAACTTATTTTTCATAAGCCTAAAAAATAGTATTTTCAATGCTAAGGAATTTCATGATTGGCAATAGGAGTATGACATCATGTCTATATTGTCTAAAGGATTAGCAAAAGGGCAGTGTAGTGCAAATACAATTCGCTTCACAGGCTTAATATATTTTCCAATTCTTTTTATTAAGTTTTCATTCTACTTTTTTTGACTAGTTAATTCCGATGTTGACTGTACTAATCAATCTAACAATATATGACGTAAGTTATAATGATTGAAGACTTTTAACTACCAACTCGCACTGGCCAGTGGTGTTGGTCTATGGTGTGGTGTGAATCGCTCTCGCAATGGGCCTATGCCCAGTAATGGGACGTCATGGAGCCTATAATTATTATTGACTTTGAACTGAAAAGAAAATAAAGTTTATACATTAATAAGCAGGGGAAGACTACATGGT
This sequence comes from Ptilodon capucinus, assembly GCA_914767695.1. NCBI lineage: Eukaryota > Metazoa > Arthropoda > Insecta > Lepidoptera > Notodontidae > Ptilodon > Ptilodon capucinus. Next base: position 3,868,682 of record OU611831.1, read on the forward strand.
AGAACGCCTGTCTTGAACGCAAGAGGTGAAGTTCAAATCCCGGGCCCGCAACTCTGGGATTTTCGCATTTCATCCACGAATGTCATTTTCAATAATGATCACCAATTGGCTGAACGGTGAAGGCAAACATCGCGAGGAAACCTGCTCGTCTATAGAAAGGCGTGTTAAGTTCACCAACCTGCACTGGGTCACTGTGGTGGACTATGGCCCAAAAATCACTCGTAATGAGGATGAATGTGCCCGGTATAAAGACACCTTATTATATTGGGACTGAAATACATCGGCGAAGCACTGCATTGCCCACACCCCTGTCTACCCCTTCGGAGAATACATACATGATGATGATGTATTTATAATAAAAGAATACGTTTCCCACTGACGGTTCCCTTAAACGATGCGAAAGATCTATATTGCTTGGGAATGCATATCCACATAAAATTCATTGTACCTACTCGGTTTTTGGGGTTCCGGACCTAAAAAGGGAAAAAAGGAACCCTGTTCGTCTGTCCGTCAAGAACCTTTTACTTAGGAACGCGTTGAGGTATCAAGATGAAATTAATAACAAACACTAAGTTTGCAATCCCTTTTTATTTTTTTCAAACAAGGAGTAGGTTCTCAATTCCACCCTATGGTTTTCTATCTTTATTACCGCATATCTCCGAAGTAAGTAAAGTAATTTTTAATTTGAACTTCAACGAACATTTGAACATTTGAACGTCTGGGTTATGTACCACACTGGAAACTCTTGAACCCTGATCCTCAACTTTTGAAATATACTCTGTATTAAAGTACATAAAGATTAAATTTCTGTGTTACAAGCCACGCGACCTCGCGTCAATATTTCCTCGCGTGACTGATATACTGACATTTCGTTGAAAAATGTGCTTTATGTACTAGTTATTATATTTCGTTTTGACGGAGCTGAGGTCGCAGGGCTTAACTTGCTATTAACTGTGGGATAAGTTTTCAAACGTATCTTACGTAATAAGATCTTATCATCATTACTTAGTCACAATATTTATCTTATTGTAACTAGCTGTGCCCGTGACTTCGCCTGCGTGGAATTTAGGAAATAAAGTAGACGGATAGATATATAGGGTACTCTTTATTGTACACTAAACAGAGAGAGAGAGAGACAGAAAAAAAAAAAAAAACAAACAAACAAAAATATAACATTCTTAGGTCTAAATAGCCATGTACGATTAGGTGGTCTAATCGCTAAAAGCAATTTCTTCCAGACAACCAGTTTGAAAGAGAAAAGAAAGTTACTCCCTGTAACATCAACTATCTGCTCGTGAAAGTCTCATCAAAATAGTCTAAACAAATAGAAAGATATTTTTTTAAAAATTGCATATTGGTTATACGTAGCGTATATGCTGTTTGAAATTACAAACAGACCGTTTAAGTGTATTTATTTGTATATATATCTAGAATTAGTAAGTACTTGTTTCGTATCGTAACAGGACGACGTATAAATATTATTTTTACTACGACATTTTACGAGTAAAGTATTGAGATATGGCGACATTAAATGTCACGTGGAAAGGTCTACGAAAGTTCGTAGCAAATTGCTACGAAACGGTTAATTGGTGAGACGCTACGAAACACATGTTTAGGAGTCGGTCTACTTATTTTATATTTATATTAGTTCCTTAATATTTGGGTATTTGCAGCCATTATGGTTTTAGATCATTACGGGATAAAAATAATAATAGTACATCATCACGCTTGTATTAGGGGTAGGCAGACGCGATGTAACTTGGGTCGCCTTCACTCAGTTTTTTGGGGTCTAGGCCCGCCACACATTCCCACCACTGTTACTCCTGTAAGCCAGGATCGACATGCCCATTGAAGACACCGAGGTTTGACCCTTGGCGAGTCCCGGGGAAAAGCTTAATTGTCTTGGAACCCGCACGAATTTAATACCAGCATATTTTAACGAGTATATGTTATCTGTCGATATCTATTTGTTTATTTTTAGTCTATACCAAATTAATACCTCGACCAGTTCAAAATTTAACACATCACACATCACATCATCACGCCTGTATTCCCCGAAGGGGTAGGCAGAGGTGCACTGCAGTGCGCCCACACTTCGCCGATGTATTTTGGTCCCAATGTAATAGGGGGCGAGCCTATTGCCATTATACCGGGCACACAGGTTTCCTCACGATGTTTTCCGTCACCGTTTCTTAGCAAGTGATAATCTCAGATGAAAATGAGATTCGCACATGGAACCCAGAGGTGCGAGCCGGGGATAGAACCTGCGCACTTTGATTGCAAAGCGTGCGTTCGACCACTCGGCTACCACTGCTTCAAAATTTAAATCACTTCAAAATCAAAATTAACATATTCATATGAATTTAGAAGGAAAACGAAAAGTTAATATTATGAAAAAGCTGAAAAAAAAACCAAAACACATTCCACATGGATTCAATTGTCCCACACTTACCCACGAGAGCTTAAACCGGCGGCATATAATCCACTCCTGAAAAGATTATGTAACGAACAAACGAGGGAGATGAATCTTACGAGTTTTTCACCCTTACGCTTCATTCGCAAGGTAAAGCCAACTGCACGATAACGACGAGTTTAACGTAGCAGAAACGAAAGGCTGTTTGTTTACTGGACTAGGGAGTCGTAGTACACTCGTACACTGGGGCTTCAAATGTCGCGCGTATTTTTTTTTGCCACTAGCAAAACGAACTTTATTGATACATATATAAAGTTCATTCTACAACGACATGACAGTGTCATGTCATTATAGAATGAACTTTCATGGCTGTCAGTGGACAGCGCGAGCGATTGTAGATCTGGGCCCCCAGTCATAGCAACTACACAACGATAGTGTTCCCCTAACTTCGATTTTTCAGGCATGAAAACAACATCGTTTTATCAATGGTAGCTAAAATATGACCAGTGAAGACATTACACTCCAGCATGATGGAGATGTAGACCGGGATGTAAAGCGGCGAATCAGTGCAGGATGGCAGAAGTGGAGACAAGTTACCAGCACTACTTGTGACCCCAAAATGCCTTTAAAGGTGAAAGGAAAAATTTACAAATCAATTATAAGACCAGTGATTATGTACGGCTCGGAATGCTGGGCGGCTAAAGTGCGTGAAGAGAAACGTCTCCACTCTGCCGAGATGAGAATGTTGAGATGGATGTGTGGAGTGACGCGAATGGATAAGGTGAGGAATGTCTATATTAGAGGTAGCATAAAAGTAGCGCCCATAACGGAAAAAGTGAGAAGTAAGAGACTAGAATGGTTTGGGCATGTGATGAGAAGAGATGAAAAGCATGTGACTAAAAGAGTAATGAGTATGAATGTGGATGGATACAGAGCGAGAGGAAGACCAAAGAAAAGATGGATGGATATTGTGTAAAAAGTGATAAGAATGGAAGAAAAGGACATACTGCGCCGACCCCAAATAATGAGATAAGGTAAGGCAAATGATGATGATTGTCGTTTGCATGCCTGAAAAACTGAAATCATAGCAACTCCACAAACTTGGGCCCTGTTCCCGTTAAACTCGTAATAATCGGCTAGCCAGCTTTACCGTGCAAATAGATACTTATTCTGAATGTAGAAAGCTGGATCTTTACGGGCAGGTGGATTTTTCAGGGCGATGCATGAATATATTAACCGAACTGAGACCTTTGGGAGCCATTGTACCTATCGACGATTTCATGCGAAAAGATGACGTAAACGCGATCAGAGCTTACCACTTGTTTAAGCAGTATTATTTTAATGTTACTTTATATTTTTGGACAGATCATGTACCTAATAATAGCTTCTACCCGCGACTTCGTCCGCGCAGACTTGGATTATTGAATATCGTTTTAAATTATAGCCGATATGTTATTCTGATGTATAAACAACAATATTGTAAAGTTTCATCAAAATCCGTTCAGTAGTTTTTGCGTGAAAGAGTAACAAACATCCTCACAAAGTTTTACATTTATAATATTAGTAGGACTAAAATCGTGTTTTATTAATGTTACAGATTTTATACGGTTAAGAATATCAATAAAAAAATCAGTAGGTACCTAATATTTTTATTCTGTATTACGCTGTACAATCTAAAGATGAAATATTTGTATTTTTGTATCAATACAATAATACAATACATCATCACGCCTGTATTCCCCGAAGGGGTAGGCAGAGGTGCACTGCAGTGCGCCCACACTTCGCCGATGCATTTTTGGTCCCAATGTAATAGGGGGCGAGCCTATTGCCATTATACCGGGCACATTCTCCCTCAATACGAGGGAGATTTTTGGGCTATAGTCCACCACGCTGGCCCAGTGCGGGTTGGTGAACTTCACACGCCTTTCTATAGACGTGCAGGTTTCCTCACGATGTTTTCCTTCACCGTTTCAAAGCAAGTGGTAATCTCGGATGAAAATGAGATTCGCACATAAACCCAGAGGTGCGAGCCGGGGTTCGAACCTGCACACTTTGAATTACAAGGCGTGCGTTCGACCACTCGGCTACCACTGCTTATCGTATTTTTGTATATAACGGATAAACTTAAAAACTACTGGACCGATTTCAAAAAATCTTTTGCCGTTAGTAAGCTACCTTATCACTGAGTAACATAGGCTATATTTACTCGTATTTATCCCAAAATGTTAAAAAAAATCCTCCCGTGCGAAGCCGGCCGCTAGTCTCCTCTAAAACAAAACTTCTCGCAAACTCTCAGAGCAAAACTGTGACAATCTTATTGGAGTGTTCCAATATGTAGTTTTGTCAACCAATAGAAATAAATCTCAGTATTACAATGTGTTCGTCGTATCCAATAATGTAAGGGACTGTCCTTGGTTTAGACGGAGTTTATGAGATTCGATTCTCAGTACGAGACTAGAGCATCTATTGACACGGTAAAGTCGGCTGCCTAATAATTACGGCTTAAACTGGAAAGAATGAGCAGTGGCATTCCATGGAATCATTCACACAAAGTGCCGATTAAAAGGAGTCCTCCACTTAAATTTGAAATTACTTTTTAAAATGGCGTAAAATTTTGAAAACAGAATTCATTTCGCTAATGTCGGAGAGATTATGCATTAGTGTAAATAAATAAATTACGCCAGTTAACACCACACTCATAAACTACGCATGATCCCAAACTAAGCAAAGCTTGTAATATGAGTACCGTAGAATGGATTGGGGCGATCCCAGTTATACCAAGACCAGGGCAGATTCCGAAAATTCCATTTCCGAAATTTGCCACTGGCGGGAACTAAACCCGCAACCAACCAGTTCAGTGAGCCGAGCTGCTTACGTTTAAACCCCTATACCAAACCGTCATCGTTAAATAAAAAAATATTCGAGTCGTATTAATAACATACTACTTTTTAACCGACTTCAGAAAGGAGGAGGTTCTCAATTCGATGGGTATTTTTTTTAAATGTAATTACACCGATTACGCAGCGTAATCGGTGTACATACACCGACTCCAAATGTAATGAATTTTATGGTTATTTTTAGCTTTTTAGTGCACCTAGGTTTTTGAAGTCGGTTTTCGTTTTTTTGTTAAAAAAGTTGATTAATATAAATCATAGCAATTCTCAAACTTAACGAACACGTCTGCCTACCCCTTTGAAGGAATAAGCGTGATTATTTATAAAGGAATGGTTTTATCGATCGGACGATGCAAGGGCACAGCCTATGAACGCCAGACAGACCGACGACATGCACGTAGATGTTTGAATTATTTCAGCGATTTGATTCCCTATATGGAATAAGTGAAGAGTTTTATCGATTGCATTAACGGTGAACTTAAACACTTCCGTTAAAATATTTATAAATTAATGGTGATAAAAGCTTTTAAAAATCAAACTTTTATTAAATTGCCCTTAGTTTTCGTGTTCTCCCCAGCAAGCCCTTTCATTTTTTACCCATACTGTGGTAGTGCAGAAAAAATAACTATTCCGCCATCTTGGATGATCCGCCATATTGAAATTAGAATGACGTCACATAGTTAAGCATGCATTGTCATCCAAAATGAGCGTGTATAGCAAATTTCAGCTCAATCGGTTAAAGATAACTAATTTAAAATTCAGTTGCAAGATTCCACCCATACATACATACATTGCAAGTTAATATAAAGCTTGTAAAACGGGCATGTTAGGCTCTGTTAGCAAGGTAAAACCGGCTGCCTGCGTCGAGAAGTGCGCGTCGACTTTTTGCGAATACTGAAACGAACTGTATGGTCTCAAGGAAAAAGTTAAATCTTTAAAGAAATGACACTGACAGTGTGAGCAAATTTTAACGTGTGGAAGCATGGTTTTTACCAAAGAAATTCAATCTTTATATATATTAACACAGGGTTCGTTTTGACGTTGGCAAAACGCGTGACTTTTGTCGCCACAGTGAACAGTGAAGAGAAAATTTCCTTGCTGACCGTCAGCTGGTGTGAACGCTTCCGTATATTATGTTCTTCTGCATATCCGTTACACCCGTAATTATCAAGCAGTCGGCTTTACCGTGACAATATACACTTATTATAATACTTTGTGAGTCTATTTGCAATGTCTTTGAAGGGTAAACCTTCACCATTTACCGCGCCCTTTAAATAGCGAACACATAGTTAAATCATGGGGAATGAACGTCGTGTTTATTATCAGAAATCGGTTGGGCTTAAAGCCCGCTACACACTGGCCGTAAAAAATCGCGCGTAAGATTTTTTTATAGCTTTATATTAACTTGCAATGTATGTCCGGGTGGAATCTTGCAACTGAATTTTAAATCAGTTATCTTTAAGCGATCCACCTGAAAGTTCGTATACACGCCTATTTTTGATAACAATGCATGCCTAACTATATGACGTCATTCTAATTCCAATATGGCGGATCATCTAAGATGGCGGAATAGTTATTTTTTCTGCACTACCACAGTATGGGTATCAAATGAAAGGGCTTGCTGAGGAGAACACGAAAACTAAGGGCAATTAAATAAAAGCTTGTTTATAAAGTTTTTTTACCATTAATTTATTACCAATACTAAAACGAACTGTGTGACACATAAAGATGGATATATAGATAGAGTACTCTTTATTGTACTCACCAAACAAAGAAAATAATGCAACATTCTTAGTTCGAAATAAAGTAGCTATGTACAATTGGGCGGTCTTATCGCTAAAAGCAATTTCTTGGAGACAACCAGTTTCCAGATTTCTGTGGTCAAATCCAAGCCTCCAAGCGTCAAAATTCCCTCGCACAGTCAATGTTATTTCGTTGAAGAATGGACTTTGTCTAGAGTCAATACAGTTTTTTATTTTTTATGAGACAGGTTGGCAAACGACCAGACGTTACACCTGATGGTAAGTGATCTACGTTTAATTCAAGTTTGATTTGGTATTGGTAACAGTTTTGACGCGTGACCTTTGACGCCCTTGTGTGCGGGGGGCTAGGGCCCAGCGCTGGCCGTGCGTGCCTTAACCGGAAGTCGGCCATATTTTATTTATAGCCGCATACCGGTGGCCGGCGGCGGCGTTGAGAAAAATAGCTGCGAACACATTATATGGATATTGATTTTGAATACGCTGAGAATGTTAGGTGTATACCAATAGGTACTACAGTGAACATGAATGTGACACTGACAGCTGTCACATGATTGTCTTGCCTTATAGGTACTACAGTGAACGACACTGACAGCTGTCACATGATTGTCTTGCCTTGATCTATGGATAGTAGAAGTAAAGGATAACAATCTCATATCGGAAAAAAAAATTAAAAAGTGTCCGTTGAAATGCATTAAACAATAGTTCAAAAACCATCCCCCCTAGAATAAGTCGGTAGCGCTATTATGGACTTTTTGCTGTTATGCCAGATTCGGAATCAGCGATTTTCCGATAAGGTACCGGTTTATTTCCGGGGGGCGTCGATATATACCCATGCAAACATCAGCGTCATTGTGGAAGGTTTTTGAACTATTATTTAATGCACTTCGACGGACACTTTTTCAATAAACACATGACACTCCTTTACTTCTACCCTCCATACCTTGATCTGTGATATCGAGACAGAGAACAAGCATAAAATAAATAAAACATATTATTAGAGTTGAAGAGTTTTTATTAAAATACCAATAATACAACAGGTACACCGAAGTTGAGCTTAGGGTCAATTCACACGATAAAGCCGGCTGTACTGTTAATAACCTGACATAGACAGAATACCCGCTAATCGCAGATGCAGTAATTCCTCATCACTTCGTAAAGAAAGAAGAAGATGTGAAATAGATTTTCTACTAGACGTCATTTTCTCGACAAATCCTGACAGAAAGAGATAAAATTTACATTTCTAAACCTACAGGTTAAGTTAACTAACTTAATACATACTAGGTACCTATATAATATAAAGTACATTACGCAAAATGCTGATAATTTTGAGACAATTTCAGTCGAGTTTCTGCGTAGCCTGAAGCACTGAAAGATTTATGATCAACGCAAAATTTAACTTCGGATTTCAGAGGTCTTTAGTCGGTAAACTTCGTTATTTCTACTGACTGCGTAGTACTTAGTTGGGACGGCCATGATGTTAAGATCTATCAATTTGAGGTGAAAAGCAAATTATAATTTTATGCGAAACTCCGGTGAAATTAAAAGTTTTCGTGTTTGGAGTTAGGGTTGCCACTGATCGTAAAATTAAAATAAATAATATTTATCCGTTTTAATGTCCTGGGCACTAATCTTACTCAATACGAAAGGAATTCAGGCCGTATTCCTCAACGCTAGTCCAGTGCGGTTTGGTAGACTTCACACCTCTAACGAGAACAAGTTGGATTGAAATAAAACTATTTTACGGATTCTATCGCGTTTATTTACTTTTTTATTTACAGCAAGTTTCGGCTACTTTACAGCAACCATGGTCACGGGGGGACTGAGGTGTTAGACGTCCTGATGTCAAAGTTAATAGTTATTAACTTTACCCAGTTGGGTACCATCATATTAGTCATATTTTTATTTCAATGTATAGTATTCGCGTAAATATAAGAAAACAATATGAGAACTAGTTGGGTTCTCTGGAACGTGCTGGTATCCTCAGTTTTCCTTCGCTATTTTAGCAAGTGATAATCTGGGAGATCTTTCGTTTAGCCAGTATGTCGCCAGATAAGACATAATCATCGTATGATCCCAGTTACACCCAGACTGAATTGCGAAATTTGTCACTGTCGGGAATCGAACTCGCACCCACGCGGTTCAGTGAGCCAAGCGGCTTACGCTCAAACAGTACTTTAGTAAGACTGAGTGAGTAGTAAGTAAGAGTAGTCTAGTAAGACTGAGCCGTCGTTAGAAAGTTATGTTTATTAAATGTAAACTAAAAACATAAAATCATACTTAATGATAAAAGTAATTTATTGAACAACTATTTAGAAAATATTTACAATGCAAAACAAAATAAGTTAAAACTAATAAGAAAATATATATTTATAAAATATGTAAAAAAGGAGACGGGTATCTCTGGGCCCAAATGTAATAAGTTGAGATATGGTTTAAAAAAAGCGGTATTTTTTTCTGTTTCAAAATATAAAAAAATCAGCTCAATTCACAATCTGGGAGACGAGAAATAATAAAAAAAAAATTCACTGAAGAAATAGAGTATCGGTTACAATAATCGATTACTGTGAATGATTTAAACAATTGAACATAAAATACCTGATTGATTCAATCAAAATGAATAAATACATTATAATAATTAACAATAAAAAACTACAATTAATATAGTAAATAACTGTGTGGCGTGCGCGTTTCCGAATGCTCCACAAAATGTCGACGGACGAGTTTCCGAACGCCCGTGCGCCCCAGACAGAGTGAGCACGTTCGGTAGCTCAAAAACAAATTGTGTTATTAATGATTAATCAGAATCAGAATCAGAATCAGAATCAGAATTTTTTTATTCATGTAAACCAATACAGGCACTTATGAATCGTCAGTAAAAAATAAATAGTATTAATAGTATCTCTACCACCCATTCGGAATGCAATTCCTATGGAGAAGAATGGGCAAGAAACTCCATGGTTGCTTTTTTCCAATAAGGATTTACATGTTATTTGCATTACAATGTGTTTTTCTTAATCAACAATTATATAATATAAAGTTAATGAGGCTATACATTCTCAAAACACAAAATTAATCAGCAATACAAATTACAAGCTAAGTCAGTGTAAGATTTAAAGGTAGGAAGGAGGAGGAAAACGGGACAAATATCAAACATCCTTCAAATGAGTTCCTGTGGAGCCGGACCAGCACCAGACCAAGCGTGTTTATCCTCTAGATAATTCTCTATTGTGTAATATGCTCGCCTGCATAGTGTTTGTCTAATGCAAGTTTTAAATTTGGTTTCATTGAGGTTAATGATATTTGAGGGTATCATATTATAAAATTTGACACAGTACCCCATAAAAGATCTGTGAATTTTAGCGAGACGAAAGTGTGGTTGATCTAATTTATCTTTATTTCTAGTGTTAAAACGATGGCCATCACCTACTTTTTTAAACAGATGTAAATTTTTCCTTACGTACATGATATTCTCGTAGATATATTGGCATGGGACCGTCATTATATTGATTTCTTTAAAGAGTTCTCTGAGGGAGTCGCGACTACCTAAAGTATAAATGGCCCTAATGGCCCTCTTCTGTAAAATAAAAACCGACTCGATGTCAGTCGCCCTACCCCACAATAGTACACCGTACGACATGATACTGTGAAAGTAGCTAAAATAAACTATTCTCGCGGTGTCTACATCAGTAAGCTGTCTGATCTTTTTGACAGCGTAGGCAGCGGCGCTGAGGCGCTTTCCTAGAGTTCTAATGTGTGGACCCCATTGTAACTTTGAGTCAAGCGTAATTCCTAAGAAAACAGTCTCATTAAAGAATTCAAGTTTCTCCTTATTTAGTTCTACGTCACAGTCACTACTTCTAACATTTGGCAAGGAAAACCGTATACATTTTGTTTTCTTACTATTTAATACTAAATTATTAGTAGTGAACCAATTATGGACCTGAAGGATAGCGTCATTCACCTCGTCAAAATTATCTACATGTCTACCTACTTTAAAAATCAAAGAGGTATCATCGGCAAATAGCACTATCTTAGCTCTGTTTTGAATTATGAGGGGTAAGTCGTTTATATAGACTAAAAATAGGAACGGACCCAGAATAGATCCCTGGGGGACGCCCATTTTAACTACGGAACCTATCGATTTAACACCATTAATTTGAACACTTTGTTGCCTATCCCCTAAATATGATTCTAGAAAGTTAAGGGCTCTATTTCTCACACCGTAGTGTTGTAATTTTAATAAAAGTATTTCATAATTGACGCAGTCTAAAGCCTTTGAGAGGTCACAGAAGATACCAATGGCATCCTGTGAGTTCTCCCATGCGTCGAAGATATGTTTTATTAAGTTTACACTGGCGTCGGTAGTGCAACGGCCTTTAGTGAAACCATATTGTTGGTCGTGCAGGATGTTATTTGCATTAAAATGATCGAGTAATTGACAAAGCATTATCTTTTCAAACACTTTACTAAGTACTGGCAAAACAGAAACTGGCCTATAATTGTTTGGGTCTTTAATACTACCGGATTTGAACAACGGGATTACTTTACTTAGTTTCATTAAGTCCGGAAAAACGCCTTGATCAACACATGTATTAAATATGAGTGCTAGGTATGGCGCTAAAGTGTTGATAATAGCTTTACATGTTTTTACTGACATTCCCCATAAGTCTTCAGTTAATTTAATTTTAATAGTGTTGAAGGCTTTAATAATAGCTCGGGGATTTGTATACTCGAATTTAAATTCTACAGGACAGGGGGCTATATTGTTCTTCAGAATGGAAATCGAAAGAGAAGGGGAACAGTTCAACGATTCTGTTGTTTTTACAGGTATGTCAGAAAAAAAATGTTCGAATTCTTGAGCTACGTCTATATCGGAATTTATAAGACCGCGCGGAGTCTCCAGAGTGTAATCCGTACTTCTTTGTTTGTTTTTACCGGTCTCACTATTGACTACTCTCCAAGTGGCTTTTATTTTATCATCGGCATTCTTTATTTTATTACGAATATGAATTGATTTGGCTGCCTTACATACTTTCCTAAATATTTTGGAAAAATTTGCTACATATTTTGTGAACGCTGCCGTATTAACCCGACTTTTAAGTTCATAAAGCTCAAATAGCTTTTCCCTACTTCTACGAATACCCACTGTTGCCCAATCACTGAAGGTAAATTTTAGCTTAATATTTTTGGCTTTCACTGGAAAGTTATTTTCAAATTCTTTATGGACAATGGAAAAGAAATCAGCGTAAAATTTATTGCAATCATGAATGTTGTACCTCGGAATAGCTAGTTTATCATTTAGCGCATTATTATATTTTTGTAAATTAGTAGTAGTTAAACTCCGGCATTTTAATTTTACAGATTGAACTGAAACCATTGCCTTAAAGGTGACCGTTTGACCAGTGTGATCGGATTGCAAATAGTTGACAACGTTTTGATTTAAATATTCACAATTGCAGAAAATGTTGTCTATGCAGGTAGCAGAAGTTGGTGTTACTCTAGTGGGTTCAGAAAAAATATTTATCAAATTAAATGACTTAAAGAGACTTAACAATCTTTCAGTGTAATTACTTGATTCTAAAATATTAATATTAAAGTCACCACAAACAACAATAGACTTGTTACTAACAAATATTTTATTTAAAACATCTTCCATTACAGATTCGAATGTATTAAAATTTTGAATATGAGGAGGTCTATACACACACACTATAATATGCTTATCCAGCTCGACACAAGAAATCTCAATAGTATGTTCAACTGAGAGCCCTACTATATCTCTTCGATCTTTGGATTGAATAATGTTTTTAACTAATACGAGGGTACCACAGTGAAGCCTGGATGTACGGTTGTAACAACTTTTAACTGAATAATTTTTGTAATTTATTAATGTTTCATAATCTTTAAGCCAATGTTCACAAATGCAAATTATATCATGTTGAGTTTTTTCAAGCAATAATTCAACTTCTAAAATTTTTGATTTAAATCCTTGTATATTTTGATTGAATAGTTTTAACGTTCCAGACCTCCTATCCTCCTTATAATCTTTACATATTTTTGAAATGCCAGAGGTACTAGGACACATCTCTATTGTCGGTTTATGTCGTTTAAACAGTCAGTAGTAACATCATTATTAGAAAAGCCCAATAATGCTGTGTTGTCATCTAACCTAGACTTTGTTATACTACCTATAACAGGGTTAATATTGTAAGCTATCAAAGTAGCAATCATTTGTCTACATTTTTTAGGGAGAAACATATCTTCCTGAGTTAATCTAAATCCACTAATAAACTTATTAGTGTCAAAAAATAAAACTTTATCATTATGACATGATAATGTATACATGATATTATTCAAATCATGAATATGCTTATTCTGTCTCTCTGTCAGATAGTTAGAGTAGGGGAGGGCACATAAAAATAGTGAACCTAATTCTAACTTTAATAAGGTGTCAACACCATCAATAATGTCCTTTTTTTTTATTCCGAAGCTATTACCTAATAATATAACTGCAGTAGTATTACTGTCAGTTTCTGTATCTACAATTTTGTCTATTAATAAATTATAAGGCAAATTGTTAAAGCAAAAATTTGTTACTTGATGATTTACATTATAACTTAAAAGAGAACCAAAACCTTTACCAAATTGGTCTGAAAAAACTAAAGTTCTATGATGATAGATTCTATCCTTAGAATCACATAATTGTATTCATTTTAATATACACTAAAAAGGTTGAATTAACACCAAAACTGTATATTAAAACAAAATAACAATCACAGTACAAAAATCAGCTGTTTAGTATCTAGGTTGTTGTCACTTTGTTCAATAACCACACTTTAACTAAATATCTTATAATTCTGCTCTCAGATTGCCAAGATCAGAAAAAAATTCGGAGATGGTTTGATAATATATAAGCTCTTAATTGACACCACACTCATATTTTTACAACTGGGCCCAAGAATGTATGAAAGCGTATCCGTCTCCTTTGTTCCCAAGACGCTGGCTGCATTCCCTCGCTGAATGGCTAGAGCCACTCGTCGAGCGAGAAAATGGCATGCTCTTGGGTCGCCGGTTGTGTCGACCAATTTTTTGCCAAATATGTTCATTAAATTTTGGGTGCTTGGACCCCATGGACCTAGGACCTATACTTAATTAGTTAGGACTTCAGTATGTAAAAAAGTCACAAAATCTTACCAACCCTAAATTAAACTCTGTTATCGCGATAGTTCAGCTAATTACTGAACTTTGCGATGACTCTTCAAAAGAAATCGTTTGACTTTCAGAGCTTTTGAAAGCTTTTTTGACAAGCATCGACTTTTACTTACCTTTTTGACATTAAAAAATGCGAGGTCGATTGCATTATTATTATTGACTTTTATGTCTAATTTAACACTTGAAAAACTTTTCATTAAAACAAAACAAGCCCAAGTATCAATGGTCACATTTATTTCGAATTCAACTTTTTAAATGAAATTATTTAATTTGACTTATCAGACCGATTCATATCTGTCAAACATTATGACATCAACTGTTTAAATTGAAAAAAGTTGAAATACCATAAATGATGTATACTCTCTGGCCAAAAATATAAGGCTTCATAATTAAAATTCCAATTTCTTTATAGCTTTTTGTTTGGGCGAGAAATCTCAAATCTCTTTTAGAATAACAATTAAAATAAATTATCGCGGGCGGGGGAACAGAAGCGAATGATTTTTTCCTCCGTTGGCCCTGTATAATGAAATTTCACCGTAAATAGAAGAAGTTGGGAAGCACAAAAGTAATATGCGTTAGGATTTCCAACAAAAAGTTAAATAGCGTATTAGAAATTCAATTTGCTTAATGCCCTCTTAAATTTCGACGGGTGTGTACCTACAGAAACGAATTTATAATTTATGCGATTACACGCATAAAGAGGTTTAATGTATTTAGAGTTTAAGGTTTCATTCGCAATTAAATATGCGTAAATTTCGAAAAATATTATAGTAGGTGATTTGTTGTTCTAGAAACCAGCTTCTATTAGTTATTGCGTGTGAGTGAGAGTTTTGGTGAAAGCGTCAGAATGCATGAAAATATGTATGCACTAACGATATAAGTGAGGCGAATGTGAGTGATTACAAATAACTATTTTTAAACCCACTCCTTCCTTACCCTTCTATTTTTGAATTAGATTTTTATGTTTTGTCTTTTAAAATGCCAATTCTTGTTCCAGATTTAAATAAATACACATATTTATTAGAAATTATACAATAAAAACAAAAGATAAGAAAACAATATAAAGTTCCGTTTAAATATACATGTCAATTATGTACCTTCGCGATAAGTGTCACTAAATAATTAAATGAGCAATCTATACATATCATTAAAAAAATAATTAAATTTAAAAATATGTCAAATTAACATTTAAAAGTATGTGTGATGTGAAATAACAGTCAGATGACCGAGGAAAAGGACAGACGACATGATAACAAAACCAAAAGCGAATGTGAAAAAGAGACCGAGATACAATGTCACGAGCAAAAACAAAAAGGTAGAATAAATAAAAAACCTTTTTTGAATCCGGTTCCAAAAACCGTGCGAGGAAAAACCAGCGCTTTGCGATTGCGGTTTCGATCGGGAATTGCAATAACCGGTGCGATTGGTAGAGTGGGTTGTGTAGCGTCGATGTGGGGGTGTCTCAAGTTCAGTGGAATATGGTGTGTGGTCGGTGTGGTGGTGCTTCTGGCCGGTCGAGCCGCCGGCAGCGAGTTCCCGGAGAGAGAATGCTGCGATCCTGTCTACCCCCCGAACACGGCGACGACAGCGGCCGCGCCGGTCACTGCTCCCATCGGCAACAGCATTGGAAAGCTTGCAGGTTAGTGAACTCCTATTTTAACGAAAAAAAAAAACTTATTAAATTGAGAACGTTGCTTTTAGGAAGACGACTCCGCGCCGCACATGTCGTAGGATGTGTAATTAAGTCATTATACATAGATAAAGTTGGCTAATAGAGTTGTCTAGATCAAAATCAATAAAAAAATAATCGTGTAGGCCAAAAAGCAGTTACAAATTCTACCACCGGTTCGGAATGCTGCTTCCACTGAGAAGAGCCGGTAAGAAACTCAATGGTTATTCTTTTCAAAATGATAATTGCGAGTAATACATTCTCAGGAGCAGCAATGCTACGAGAGCAGACAGCACCTTTGCCACAATAGTATTACTTTGTCTATACATAAGTACAGTCTGTATCAACGAACCCAAGCCAGCAGATCGTATTGGATGCTGCCTGTTCTATTTACGAATGCAAATCAATACTGGGCTAGATTTAACTGTCACTGAAATTATACTAATGGACTCCGTAATAAATGGGGCCAAAAGTGGCCGGAAAACTGTCGGCGGGATATATATGCGGGTCTATATTTAGTGCCAAAGATCCGTAAGGTGGCGTTATTTTTAACATAATATGTTAGGTGGTGTTCAATAAATTAACAACGGTATATGAATAACGTTATTTGTAACGATATTTATAACGTTACTTATATCGTTTATTTTAATAACTGCATTTAACCAGTTTGGTAGTCATTAAGCATGTACGCGAAAGGGTGGGCTGCTGTGCACCGGCCACGAAGTTCATAACTTTCGTAAAGTTTCAGGGAACAGTAGATTTTTTTGGAAATTTTTATGCGTCGGAAAAATGTTTGTTATTGCTATCCGTTTTCGTGGCTGTAACGTATGAGGGAGTCAGCAATGTTTTACTAGTATAGTAGGTGTCTACCGGCAATCCTGTGTATAAGAAACATAGTTTTTCTCAGCGACTTTCCTAACGAGGATGACGTCGACTCACCTTTGTTACTCCGCCGCCGTCTGTCACCCTGTAATTAATAAAACCAGACGCTGTTGTTTTTATTTTCCTCGCACAACCGTACTACTATAAAGCAAGGAATAAAGCGCTTTCATGCTAGCGTTTATTTGCGCGTATACGGTCGTTTATGCACACGCGCATCAAAAAACCGGAAGTGTTTGAATACAGGATCAGAAATCCGAAATAATATTTTGTGTACATATACGAAACCTCATATGCGAATGCATAGTGTATTATTATTATTAAACTTTTTTATGGTTTGTCTATGCTATTAATCGTTGATACCATGAGAATAAGGGTTTCATAATGACGAATATCGATTATGGAATACCCACCTATATCGCTTTCACAGTCCACTTCATTTTATTGGAAAACTTTTAATAGTCTGTAATTTGCATAGGAAAAATAAACACAAAATGACTGTATAAACTATAATGACAGGTAGTTTGCCTTGAGTGTTTTATAAATTAAGGACTCGAGGCAATGATAAGTAGGTACTCATAAAATAGGGCCTTAATTCCTAGGCACACTTAAGCGTTAAAACGGATTCTGTGACAATATAGATGGAATTTCTGTGGTAAAAACCACAACCCCACGCGTCTATACTCGCTCGCGATGTCCATTCGTTGAAAAATTAACTTTTTTCAGAAAATCTAGCTCGTTTATGTATTGGCAAAAACCGGCCAAGTGCGAGTCGGACTCGCGCACGAAGGGTTCTGTACCATTATCTATAAAAAGCGCAAAAAACACGTTTGTGGGAGC
Organism: Ptilodon capucinus; assembly: GCA_914767695.1. Classification (NCBI taxonomy): domain Eukaryota; kingdom Metazoa; phylum Arthropoda; class Insecta; order Lepidoptera; family Notodontidae; genus Ptilodon; species Ptilodon capucinus. The sequence goes on from OU611831.1 coordinate 3,886,352, forward strand.
CCCTTTAAATATTAATTTTATTATATTTTTTAGTATTTGTTGTTATAGCGGCAAAAAAAATACATCTTCTGTGAAAATTTCAAATCTCTAACTATCAGGGTTGTTGAGATACAGCCTGGTGAAAGACGGACGGATGGACAGCCTTAGTAACAGGGATAGGTCTTAGTAATAGGGTTCCCGTTTTAAAAAATCGCGCGTTTTGACGCCCCAGTGTGCAGGGGCTTAATACCAGACCTGGCCGTGATTAGTACACGAATATGACTTATCGAGTAGCTCCCACGTTATAAGTTCCTTTAAAAAAATTGATTTACCTGTACCTACCCCTGTAAGGGTTGCAACAAAAAAATCGAAAACCCGCAAACAATCTATGTATAGTTACATCATGGAAATAGCCGCCATTATAGGGTTATTTCCACGAACAAATCAGTTTGTGAACGGTGGTCTAAGATAGCGACTGATAGCGGATTATTAGTGAACTTCGATAGCTCTGTTGTAGAACTATGAATTGGAATTGAACAAGCAATGCAGTAGTGAGACAATATAACCCTAAAATCATCAGGTTTATTTAACCCCACGAGTTATTAAATCAAAGAGGGAGCTTTTTCTAACATTCGACAGTTTCACACGTTACATTTTGAATGTCATCTTAACGTCTATGTGCGTCAAGACGAGGGCGTGAAATTAATAAGGACCAATTTTGGTCCCATTTTTTGACGTCTTTCTGACACATTTGGTAATATATAGTTTATTATATCATTGATTTAACCCTTATTTATAGAAGGTTGAGAACAATAATTGGGTACTTAAATTAACTAGGTTTTGTAACTGACGGTTGCTTGTGGCATCCACACTAGGTTGAGAGATCCGAGAGAAGTCTGGTCCGCCTCCACAGGAACTCATTTGAGGGATCTTAGCTATTTGTCCCGTTTTCCTCCTCCTACTACTCCTCCTCTTCCTCCTAGATACTACCTACTTACGTTTTTGTTTTTTGATAAAACTTTTATTTTTTACTTTTATTTATTGATGATTCATAAGTGCCTGTATTGGTTAACATGAATTTAAAAAATCAGATTCTGATTCCGATTCTGAAACCTGTCTTGTTGCGTAACTCAGTTTTTTAACTGTGACCAAAATTGACAGAAATTGAAGTTTGATAACATAAAATGAAAAAGAAAAACAATATTTAAAAAAAGCAATATGAAATGGAAATTACTTTCATTTCGTAACGTGACATTGTGAATAATTTATATGGAATGAAACAAGTTTTTTAACGCTGACACTGGCACCGCACCCAGTCCAGTTATCGCAAGGACCATCGGTTCGCGTTTATGAATACAAATGAAGGCGGCGATTTAGGCGTGGAACGACGCATATTGCACCCACCGTGCAGAGCGAGATATGCCATACTCATCGTATGATCCCAAACTAAGCATAGCAATGCAATGCAATGGACTGGGAGCGATCCCAGTTCCACTTACAGTTTTATCAATAAACTATGTTACTAACTTTGGTAGTTAGAATCAAGTAAAAATCACATAACTGTATTACTACTAAACTATTTATATTTGGTAACACTAAACATACAAACGAACAGGCAGGGTTCAGCCGGCCGGCCGGATAGTGAAAACAAAGCCGGATAGGCCGGATACCGGATAGTTACCGGTATCCGGTAGTAATCAAAAAAACTAAATATTTTACACAAGGCAAATCATACACAATAGGTTATGGACACCGTTTATTTTTATGATCGTATACCAGACCAGCTTCTGAAAATAGCCTTACGCCGTAAACGCTACAGCCAGGTGCTGAAAAATAAATTCTAGCAAGCCTTGACAACTGCGGGTGATGCTTGACCACCATATGGGTCGTGATTGTAATCGATTTATCACGTTACATGGCACTTCTTAAAACAACTTCTTAAAGACATTTAAGAAGTGACATGTGTGCAACGCGATAAAGGGCCGAATATCCGGTAGCCGAATATCCGGAGCTCCGGCCTGGTAGCTTGCCGAATATCCAGTATCCTGCCAATCGACTATCCGTTTCATCTCTACTGATTATTACATCGAGGGGTAATTTGACTGAAGCGACACTTTTAGGCGATATTGATTCATATACATATTTGGAATCAGCTCATTTTGCTGCGTGGAATGACTAAATTCTTCTGTAAAATGTCGTTTAAGTCAAACAGGTTTTCACCCCTCGATATAATTCTAGCTGTTAGCAACTGATTTAGAACTCTCCGCTGGAGTACGCAAACCTTAATTGAGCTTATCAAATTCATATTTTACTATACTAACATTCCACAAATACATCAAATATCAAATAATTTATGCAACAGATGAAATAACAGGGCTCCACTCTAAGTTCTGACTTCTAAATAAGTCGCGTCTCGTCTGAGATTGTACTAAGATATGCTTCATAACTCATTTCGAGAATTTAATGTAAAATAACTGCTTACTTACGTCCATATTATTAAACTCAAGTTCTAAGGCTTTAATGTACTGTGTAATGTGAATCATAATGTGTTTGTTTAGTATTATGTATATGATGGCATCGCGCTATAATTGCTGAACCAATATTCATTCGATTTGGTAGAAAAATAGTTTTTTTCACCTGACAACACACCCTCACCGTATATTCCCACACTAAGTGAAGATTGCACCTACTATGAGAACCATACTATGGATTTGGGTGGATCTCAGTTACAGTCCCCCAAAGCAAATTTCAAAAAAATATTTACTATATTTGCTACCGACGGGATTCGAAACCGCACCCACTGGGTGCTGAGCCGAGCAGCGTGTGCCCAAACCACTAAACCACCGTCGTTCATGGAATGGAACATAGACTAAACATTTATATTTATCTGTATTTTATTACAAGCTTTATATTACCTTGCAATGTATGTATGTCCGGGTGGAATCTTGCAACTGAATTTAAAATCAGTTATCTTGAACCGATTAAGCTGAAATTTGGTATACACACTTATTTTGGATGACAATGCATGTTTAGCTATGTGATGTCATTCTAATTCCAATATGGCGGATCATCCAAGATGGCGGAATTAGCTACTTTTTCTTCACTACTACAGTATGGGTATCAAATGAAAGGGCTTTCTATGGAGAACACGAAAACTAAGGGCAATCAAATAAAAGCTTGTTTTTAAAAAGTTTTTTTTACCATTAATTTATTAGCTAGCATGTCTCGCATAATTAAATAAATGTTTTGCTGATGTTCTGTGATGTTTAAATATAAGCATAGGATACACTCTCCTTAATCAAAATAGAACAAAACTTAACAAAAATGTATTATAAAACTAGCTTCTACCCGCGATATCGCTCGTGCGGACCATGATTATTCAATAACATTGTAAATTGTACCCTTTATGTTATTCTGTTATGAGAAATGTGTATATCAGAGGTAGTATAAAAGTGGCGCCCATAACAGAAAAAGTAAGAAGTAGGAGATTAGAATGGTTTGGACATGTGATGAGAAGAGATGAGAATCATGTGACTAAAAGAGTTATGAGTATAAATGTGGACGGATATAGAGCGAGAGGAAGACCCAAGAAAAAATGGATGGACTGTATAAAGAGCGATATGAATGAGATCGGAGTGGATGTCAGTATGACGGAAAAGCGAGATGAATGGAAGAAAAAGACATACTGCGCCGACCCCAAATAATGGGACAAGGTAAGGCAAATGATGTTGATGTTATTCTGTTATATAAATCCCGTTCAGTATTTTTGTGTGAAAGAATAAAAAACATTCATCCATACATCCTCACAAACTTCCACATTTCTAATATCACTAGGATCTACGAGTGACGACGCTAGCATAACCTAACTTAACCAAACGAATTCTTAGGTCAATATTAATCATTCCTAGACTGTATGCCGAGCTAAATTTCAGACTAGACGTTATCATTTATGCTAATATAATGTTAGGGGGAGACGAGTCCCATATTAAATGGTTAAAAAGGAATATTATTACAGTGCTTATACTGAATTAGATTATGCTTGTATTACTTAAGTGCTTATTACACTTCACTGAATTTAGTAGTCTTAATTCAGTCGTTACTGAATTAAGTCAAGTGTAATCGCATTCAGTAGCTTGCTTAATGCGAATACACTTGACTTAATTCAATAACGACTGAATTAAGACAACTAAATTTAGTGCAGTGTAATAACCACTTTACTACTTTACACTTTACTACTACTTACTATTACTACTATTACAGCCCTTTTTAATGTCCCACGGCTGGGCACGGGCCTCCCCTCAATGCGAGAGGGATTTAGGCCATAGTCCACCACGCTGGCCCAGTGCGAGTTGGCAGACATCACACATCTATCGAGAACTAGTCAAGTTCCCTCAGATGTACACGTTTCCTCACGATGTTTTCCTTCACCGTTTCATAGCAAGTGATAATCTCGGATGAAAAATGGGATTCACACATAAATCCCAGAGGTGCGAGCCGGGGTTTGAACCTGCACACATTGATTTAAAGACGTGCGTTTGACCACTCGGCTACCACTGCTAACTTACTACTTACTTTTAACATCCCACTGCTGGACACGGGCCTCCCTTCAAAGGGGATTAAGGCCATAGTCCACCACGCTATCCCGTTGCGGGTTTGCAGACTTCACACAAGTCAAGAGTTTCTTGCCGGATCTTTTCAGTCGTGTTCGCGTTTCCATCGGATTGTAGAGTAGGATATAAGAAAAAAATGTAAACTTGTCAATTTTTGAGTGCGCCCGTAGGCGTATACAAAATAAATGATTTGACTTTGAAACAGTAACAAAAAATATAAATAAATACATCATCACGCCTGTATTCCCCAAGGGGTAGGCAGATGCAGTGCGCTCAAACTTCGCCGTTGTATTTTGGTCCCAATGTAATAGGGGGCGAGCCTATTGCCATTATACCTACCGGGCACATTCCATAGTCCACCACCCTGGCCCAGTGCGGGTTGGTGAACTTCACACGCCTTTCTATAGACGTGCATATTTCCTCACGATGTTTTCCTTCACCGTTCAGCAAGTGGTATAAATCATTGTTGAAAATGACATTCGCACATGAAAATTATCTCAGAGGTGCGGGCCCGGGATTTGAACTAGGCGTTACGTTCAAGGCGGGCGTTCTTGCCCACGAGGCTACCACTGCTTTCAGTTACAATTCATGTAGATATGAATGATAACCCTGTTCGCTCACAATACTAAAGGCGCAAGTCGTAACAGTAGCACGCATGACCTAAATAATATACCTGTGTTTATGTTCCTAATCAATTTGGCGCGCGACTGCGGCTATGTTTTTATGACTGCATTTTGTATAATTCAAACACTCAAGTTATAGAGTAACATGACTATGTATAATATCATAAATACATCATCACGCCTGTATGCCCCGAAGGAGTAAGCAGAGGTGCACCGGTCCAGATGTAATAAGGGGTGAGCTTGTCATTATACCGGGTGATTATACATGCCAGGTGAAGGAAATGTTGTGAGGAAACCTGCACGTCTATAGAAAGACGTATGAAGTTCACCAACTCGCAATTGGCCAGTATGGTGGACTATGTACTTGGATTTTAGGGGGTTTTTGTTGGTACACGGCAATGCATCTTGCCTACTCCTTCGGGAGATACATGGGTCATGATATTTATATGAATGACATGTGTCTACCCGCGACATCGTCCGTCGTTATAAATATTATTGTTTATTCATCAGAATAAACAATAATATTTCATGTGCGAATGTCATTTTCAACAATGATTACCACTTGCTGAACGGTGATGGAAAACATCGTGAGGAAACCTGCACGTCTAGGCGTGTAAAATTCACCAACCCGCACTGGGCCAGCGTGGTGGACTATGGCCAAAATCTCCCTCGTATTGAGGGGGAATGTGCCCGGTATAATGGCAATAAGCTCGCCCTCTATTACATTGGGACCAAAATACATCGGCGAAGTGTGGGCGCACTGCAGTGCACCTCTGCCTACCCCTTCGGGGAATACAGGCGTGATATGTATTTATTTATTGTAAAGTTTCATCGAAATCCGTTCAATAGTTTTTGTGTGAAAGGGTAACAAACATCCATCCATCCATTCTCACAAACTTTCACAGCTATAATATTGCTAGGATTAGTAGGATGTGTATCTATCAATTAGTCACTCGCATTTGAAGAAGCATATTTGCGTAGGGTTTTATCGTGAGACCGAAAGCTGTACAATATATCAGGGGGTGAAGTCTGTAAACACTATCGTTGTGGTTTTGCTATGACTTCATATTTTAAGGCACGAAAACAACATGTTTTATCAATGGTAGCTAGAATATAACTAGTCCAATGGCTTCAAGGAGACAATGTCTAATGTCTCCATCGGTAGTATTTTATCTACCATTGATAAAACATGTTGTTTTCGTGCCTTAAAATATGAAGTCATAGCAAAACCACAACGATATTGTTTCCAGACCTCCACCCCAGGATCATTGTAGACAGTCTCAGTAGTCAGTGTAGATTATTGAGCAACTCCCACTGTCACCCCTCGTCTTCAGCCGACCAAAGCCTTACCGCACATTGCGGCGTCGACGACGAAACTCGCGCGTATTTTTTTTGCCAATACAAAATCGAGCTCTGTTTCAATATGCATAAAGATAGTAATTTATGTGGTGAAAGTCACGCCCCCACACGATTAAAATTTGCACGCGGTATCAGTGTTATTTACTTAAAGAATGAACTTTTTGGGATTCCACTATCCGATATCCGATATCCGCCATCTTTATCACTGTCATCATTCATGTTTATTTATAACTAGCTGTGCTCGCGACTTCAGAGTACCCGTAATTCTTTTTAAAAAATAAAAGTAGCCTAAGTTAAGCCCTGGAACATCAGCTATCTGCCAGTGAAAGTCCCGTCGAAATCTGTTCTGCCGTTTGGAAGTTTACCCGGAACAAATAGACGGACAAAAATTTTAAAAATTGCATTTTCTTTATAGGAATCTTGTATACTTTCATTCATTTCGTAAAATAGAAGAACTTTTTCGTATGAGTCAATAGAGTTTTAGTATTGGCTAATATTTTGACGCGTGGTGGGGTCGATGCCTCAGTGTGCGGGTTGCTAACTCGCCCCGAATAAGCACTCCATTGCCGTCTTATTGATTTATACCTGACACCTATTTTTGGAAACATTCAAGTTTATTTTAGACACCGACTTTTATAGGTCGGCTTTTAAAATCGCGGTAACAATATGCATGTAAATTATAGGGTAGGTTACAAATATGCAAAAGCTTGCACATTGTTGTTGTTAAAATTGGTGTCAGATCCATCACGTTTTACCATATCATAATTATGGTGTACAAAGATTAATAGCAATCGATTATGTCTCAACAGCAGTGGTAGCTTCGTCGGTAGAACGCCAGCCATGATCGTAAGGGGTGCAAGTTCAAATCCTGGGCCCGCACCTATGAGATTTTCATGTGCAAATGTCATTTTCAATAATGATTACCGCTTGCTAAACGGTGAAGGAAAACATCGTGGGAAAACCTGCACGTCTATAGAAGTGCGTGTGAAGTTCACCATCCCGCCCTGGGCCAGCGTGGTGGACTATGACCCAAAATGTACCTCGAATTGAGGGAGAATGTGCCCGGTATAATGGCAATATGCTCGCCCCCTATTACATTAGAACCAAAATATATTCGCCAAGTGTGGGCACACTGCAGTGCACCTCTCCCTACTCCTTTTGGGAATACGTGAATATTTGAGTATTTACTGGTAATCCTTAGTGAATACCTTATAGGGTTTAATTTTGGAAATAATCTTTCATTATGAGATAGCGCTTATTTTCTACTGTACCTACCTATTCGTCTGTCGAAGACGAGTTGGTCTAGTGGTTCGAGGACAGACCGCTCGACTCATTGCACCAGCCAGTTGTGGGTTCGATTCCCGTAAGCAGCTAATTTCAAAAATATCCTTATAGAATTAGACCGGGTATGTGTGTAACTGGGATCGCCCCCAGTCCATTGTATACTAATAGTAAAAGCTTTGCTTTGCTTGGGACCATACGATTGGTATGTGTTGTCTGGTGAGCGTATTGTCTGACCTTCTTCAACTTCACTAGCCTTGCAACTTTAATCGTACACACGACTCCAGCCCTCCCACAATAACACCCTGCCTCCACGGGGGCGTGCGTATTAAATTGACTAATTTTATACTCTATGTCTATGCTCACGAAGGTTGAATTTCTATGGATCTTTTATTTTCTTTCTGGTGCGTAAAATTAACAAATATTTTCTATTATGTCATCCGCCATCTTTAAAAACCATTTTTTTTAAATTTTGTTTATAATGTGTACCTATTTATTGGATTTGTCCTAGATATTGGTTAATTAATACCTTCAAATTCGTAGTTCACCTGCTAATCGTAGATGCTGAAATTTCTCAACTTATTAGAATAAATTTCACCATTTTATTCATATCGTAGAAGAAGAAAAAGAAGAAGAATTCTTTGGGTGAAAGTCACGCAACCACGCGTCGAAATACACTCGCTTCATCAATGACATCACGTTGAAAAATGCGCTTTTTTACTGAGTTAATACAGTCTATTTTGGTATTGAAAATAATGTACGCGAAAAATTGACGCTTCTGTTGTCTCACCGCTTGATTCAGTTCTTTCAGCCCATGAATAGTAAAACCGTATTACTCTCTTCGGTATCTCGGGTCCGGTTTCTACCCCCGTTATGATCCCGAATACAAATAACTAGCCAATGACGAGTCTAGCTCAATTATTCAAACGCTCCCCACAAATGGTACGTCCGAAGGCTCTACCACAAGTTCTCGGTCGCTAGACTCTACATATTGACGCGGCGACGGGTAAAAGGCGAATTAACTCAAGCGCCACGTTGGGCGATATTGATAGATAGATAACTCTTTATTGATCCATCTTTTAGATAAATACTTATATATATATATACAATAGAAAATAATAATTAAGTGCAACAATGGGTTGCCTTATCACTACCAGGCAACCTTTGGATGGAGAGGAATTAAAGCACTGGTAAGGACGAGGTGTACTTTACAAATAACATAATATTACGATAACATAAATTAAAATAATATACTAATTTAGCTACAAACGACTCATTGTAAATATAAATACATCATCACGCCTGTATTCCCCGAAGGGGTAGGCAGAGGTGCACCGTAGTGCGCCCACACTTCGCCGATGTATTTTTGGTCCCAATGTAATAGGGGGCGAGCCTAATGCGATTATACCGGGCACATTCTCCCTCAATACGAGGGAGATTTTTGGGCTATAGTTCACCATGCTGGCCCAGTGCGGGTTGGTGAACTTCACACGCCTTTCTATAGACGTGCAGGTTTCCTCACGATGTTTTCCTTCACCTTTTCATAGTATGTGGTAATGTCGGATGAAAATGAGATTCGCACATATTATAAACCCAAATATCAAATAATCAAATAATCATATTTACTTATTGTGTAAAACAAATAATCGTTCATAACTAAATGAGCATGTGAATAAGCTATTTATCGGACGAAAATAGTTATGAACAGATAACAGCTAACAAACAAACCAAATTTCTTGACCAGGTCTTTAAAGGAGTGCAAGGAAAGTGCATGTCTGATCGGTGCAGGTAGAGTGTTCCATAGACGAACAGCTTCAACTGTGAAAGAACCATCATAGAATGAGCTGGTATGTGATGGCATTGTGAGAGAGGGGATATATCGTTGGAATCAGCGATATTTTGTCCGTCTTTTGAGCTGGATTTCGTGCAAAAAATACACCATCACGCCTGTATTCCCCGAAGGGTTAGGCAGAGGTGCACTGTAGTGCACCCACACTTCGCCGATGTATTTTGGTCCCAATGTAATAGGGGGCGAGCCTATTGCCATTATACCGGGCACATTCCCCCTCAATACGAGGGAGATTTGGGCCATAGTCCAGCACAAAAGTTCGTGCAAAGTTACCAAAATATCGCCTTTCGACTTTTAACTATCGATATAATATTTTTGTATGTAATATAATGTATATAATATAATATCTTAGTGTGTAACCTACTTAATAGAACGCCTTGAACTCAAGCGGTACAAGTTCAAATCCTGGGCCAGAACCTCTAGAATTTTCGGATTTCATGTGCGAATGTTATTTTTAATAATGATTACAACTTCCTGAGCGGTTTAGGAAAATGTCGTGAGGAACAAACACATCATTAGAAAGGCTTGTGAAGTTCACCAACCCACACCAGGCCAGGCTGGTGTATGGCCTAAATCTCTTTCGTATCGAGGGGCAATGTACCCGATATAATAGGCTCGCCCCCTATTACATTGGGTCCAAAATACATCGAAGTGTAGGCACTGCAATGTACCTCATATAGTGAGAATAAAAAAATAGAAAGCATAAAATGCAAGGCAACAGCGACGATTTAAATAGTTACCTTGTTGAAATATTTCATTAGCAACAAACTGAGTATCTACAGTGAGATCGCAAAAAAAGTCAATGGTCTGATAATAGCGAAGCAATTTGTCAGTCCGCGGCTGAATGTCGCGGTGTATTGACGATGTCGCGTGCCCCGGGGCTGTTACCGGCCGCGCGGACAATTCATTCGTGTGCCCCTGTTCCCCGTATGCCCCTGACTTTTACCGAAAAGCCCGTAAGATACGGTAAAGCCGCATACTGCAGCGTCAAGCCGCGTGATAAAAAATACCAAAACGAGCTCTATTTCAATATGCATAAAGATGCGTCAAAATTAGCTTGCACTGTACATTATATTAAGCAGTGGTAGCCGAGTGGTCGAACGCACGCTTTGTAATCAAAGTGCGCAGGTTCAAACCCCGGCTCGCACCTCTGGGTTCCTCGTGCGAATCTCATTTTCATCCGAGATTATCACTTGCTAAGAAGCGGTGAAGGAAAACATCGTGAGGAAACCTGCACGTCTGAGGGAGCTTGACTAGTTCTCGATAGATGTGGAAGTCTGCGAACCCGCACCGGGCCAGCGTGGTGGACTATGGCCTGAATTCCCCTCGCATTGAGGGGAGGCCCGTGCCCAGCAGTGGGACGTTAAAAAGGGCTGTAGTAGTAGTAGTAGTACATTATGGCTGATGACAGTGATAATGACAATAGACAAACGGCACGTACGCACAGCCTATTATTGCCGATGCCAAAAAGAACTCTATGAACTTACAGAAGAAGCCCATTTCTCAATGAAATTTGATCGATAACACGAGATAATTTTGCCACGTGTTCGCGTGGCGTTTGACACAGAAATTCAAACTTTATGTGTATTTAAAAAAATATATACGGTCGGATTGAGAAACCTCCTCCTTTTTGGAAGTCGGTTAAAAAGTCAACTTTCGCTCGTCTCAGTGGGTTTAAGGCGGTGTAAGAGTTTGATTTAGGTTACGAAAGAATTGGGTTTGGGGCAGCGCAGATAATGGATTCCTATTCCAGTTGAGAGGATTAGAGTGACGTTTGAATGATTAAAGAATTTTAAGGAGCAGCTCGCACACATCGTGTGAATTGACTCTTTTTAAATGGGTCAACTCGGACCTGGAGACTTACCGCCACTTCTTAAAGTATTGTTTCAATAGTCACTGTACATTTTTGGCAGATTTTGTACTAATATTTGTACTATATTTGTACTAATATTTGTACTAATATTTGTACTAATATTAAAAACATTTTTGCAAGACAGGGGGCAGTTTACAGGGCTCCCATGTACTGGTGGCCGTTACTGCACATTCATTCCTTATAAACCCATAATTATCAAGCAGCTGACTTTATTACTTCTACATTTCAGTAGAGTTGACAGTGCTTTAAAACTCTATAGGGGACACAATTCGTTTTGCATGCAGTATTGTTAGAGTTCCGTACCTTAAAAAGAAGGAACAAATATCCTATACGATCACTTTGTTGTCTATCTATGTGTCCGTCTGTCTGTTAATACTTTTTCTTTAGGAATACGGAAAGGCATCAAAATGTAATTGAAACCAAATAATCAAGTCTTCAATTCCTCGGAGGGTACAAAACCTATAGGGTACTTCCTGTTCACCTAGAATTGTGAAATGGCACAAGTAAAGGGAAACATCTGGAATCTATAAATATGTAGTTACATCACAAGATTTTTTTTTTATGTTCTAGACTCGACTTCCGTGAAGGACTTACTATTTACCTACAAGTTTGTACGGAACCCTCAGTTCGCGAGTCCGACTCGCACTTGTTCGGTTTTTTTATCCAGAAATCTACTTCTTCTATGTCGGTATCACTCTTGACAGAGTGGTCGTGGTCATCACTTCAGGTGTTGGTGGCAAGCTTCACAACACGCCGCCACTCTTCTCTGATGGTCATCAGAGAAATCTACTAATCCTATGATTATGCAAACAAAATGAACATTCTAATCATAACTCATTCTCCTGGCTCCTTCAAAATATAAAAAAATGCTTGCAAGTTTAAAGCGAAAGGGCGGTTACAACCATTCTATAGCCATCGTAATGAGGAAATAAATCAACCGCGTAGAAAACTGGCAGGCAATTGCGTCGGTGCCCAGAACTGACTCGCATTTGATACTAACCGACAATTTTAAAAAGACCCCACCCAAAATACGAAATTCCTTAACGCGAGTGTCTTCGTTATTTGTGGGTGACTTGAACGACCATTTTGAGAAAGCCCCTCGAAGTATAGAGGTTTAGTGAAATGGGAAACGGCATTTGAAGTCAAGTAATGTTGGTTTTACTCGAGGCCTATCTCACAGCGAGGCTGTTGTCTTGACATTTTGTGAATCCACTCAGTTATTTGGTACTCATGGTTTAGTGTTGCCATTATTCATGTGAGCTGCATATTCTATTGATAAAGTGATGGTACTGAGTGACTCTGTCATATTCATTCTTATTAACCGACTTCCAAAAGGAGGAGGTTTCTCAATTCTAACGTATTTTTTTTTTAAATCAGCTTCAATGTCATGGACTTAATGTTTACTCGGTTTCTTTCCAACTGTCATGAACTACTTTGATTACATTCACACGATAAAAACGGCTGACGGATTACAGAACTCCCGTGCACCTCTGCCACTGCACATGCGTTACCGTCAAACCAATTATTATTTGGCAGCCGGCTTTACCATGTAAATAGATGCAGTTGACACTATTTGGGTATCACACCACAAAACAAAAGTTATGACAACTCAAAGGACTAATCTGAAAGTTGTGTTACGTAAATTTATAAAAACCGTAATAAATAATATAGCCAGGCGAAACATACTCATCGTATTATCCCAAACTACCGAAAGCTTTTATTATGGATACCATACCATGGACTGGAGGCGATCCTGGTTACCCACAGACCAGGGCAATTTTTTTTTTCCTGAGATAGGGAGGCAAACGAGCAGACGTTTCATCTGATGGTAAGTGATCAACGCCGCCTATGGACACCTGCAACACCAGGGTCATCGCAAGTGCGTTGCCGGCCTTTAGGGAATGAGTATGCTCGTTTCGTGAACATACCTTTGTCGCATCGGTCCGGGGACACCGTTGCAGGAAGTTCATTCCACAATTCGGTGGTGCGAGGGAGAAAATTCCTGGTAAATCGCACTGTACTGGAACGCCATTCATCCAGATGGTGAGGATGGATGAATGGCGTTCCAGTACAGTGCGATATTATTATTTATTGACGATTCATAAGTGCCTGAATTAGTTTACAACTGATTCTGATTCCGAGTGGCCAACGCGCAGTCTCGCCCCTATTACATTGAGACTTAAAACGCAGCTGTGTTATATGGGTGCATAGTAGTGCACCTCTGGAAAACCCCCCGAGGAAGAATAGGCGTGAACATGTATAAAATAGACATTTTATTAGAAAGATCAGGAACCACCTGTTTTCAGCAGATTAAAAAACAAAATTATCCTCGTAGCATAGCCTCGCGCTATCTCGCTTTATTAGATAATAAATCTCAAATTATTCCTTTATAGCCGGCACCGTCAAACCCAGATCGTTATTGTACGAATTTAATTTTTACTTCATGAAATGAATATTTGAATTTCAGAGTCAGGGTACAATTCTACTTTTTTTTATGTGATAGGGAGGCAAACGAGCAGACGTTTCACCTGATGGTAAGTGATCAACGCCGACCATGGACACGTGCAACACCAGGGGCATCGCAAGTGCGTTGCCGGCCTTTAAGGAATGAAACTACTAAGGCAAAGTTATGAAAATGTTGATATAAAATATCTTACGCTTAAGTAACTTACTTATAGCATTATACAAGGCGTATCAGAAGACCGAAATAATGCTTTTTTGAATGGTGTAATGTTTTATTGGAATTTGAACATGAATTTTCCATTTTTTCTGCCGCAGATTTTAAAATCGTGTTATATCTTAAATCCTATGCAAAATTTTCAAGTTCTTCTTTGAGTCAATACAGCTCGTTTTTTTATTGGTTAACATAAGATTTTTACGCCTCTGTACGCGGGTCTTTATGTGATTAAAAAATATAGTTTTAATTCAAAATACTAAAATGAACACGACACTCATGAAAAGGTTTTTGTGTTCGTGTTAAAGGTAGGAACTCACAATAGACTCGCTGGCGCCGACTGCAAAGGTTATCGATCATACCACGTAATTACTCAGCTTGTCGGGTCGCATTGTTCTTGAAATGTAGTAAGCGACTTAGTCCGTTTTTATACAATGTGCATTTGGTAGTTAAACATTGATATAATAATATCTATCAACATTTGATGCGAAATTTTGTTCAGAAAAATAAAAAGCTGCCGTAAGGACATACACAACTGACATTGTCATAAGGACTAATTTAGAACATTTGATAACAGTGGTAGCCGAGTGGTCGAACGCACGCCTTGCAAATCAAAGTGTGCAGGTTCAAACCCCGGCTCGCACCTCTAGTTTTATGTGCGAATCTCATTTTCATCCGAGATTACCACTTGCTATGAAACGGTGAAGGAAAACATCGTGAGGAAACCTGCACGTCTATAGAAAGGCGTGTGAAGTTCACCAACCCGCACTGGGCCAGCGTGGAGGACTATAGCCCAAGGGAGAATGTGCCCGGTATAATGGCAATAGGCTCGCCCCCTATTACATTGGGACCAAAAATACATCGGCGAAGTGTGGGCGCACTACAGTGCACCTCTGCCTACCCCTTCGGGGAATACAGGCGTGATGATGATGTATTGATAAATTGATTAATTTTGTTGAAATAAAACTATTTTATGGATTTTATCGCGTGTATTTACTATTTTATTTTCCCGACGTTTGATTAATTTTGTATTAAAAATGTTGAAATTCGTCGTCTTCCTTTTATTTCTGGCACTATGTTATTTAGCAAAAAATAATCCTTAAAATAGTCCTTACTTAATAATCCTTAAAATAATCCTTACGATAGGTATGATAAAGCTACAGGTGATTATTTTTCTCGTGTAACTGGTTCGATTCCCGGTTCAACCATGAAATTATTTAAATATCTATGAATGCAGTTTAAATTGTTTTTTTAAATTCAAATAATGTAAAATGATCCATCAGCAATACTCAAGGTACTTTTCCTCCATGTGGCATATCCGTGAGACGCCCTGTATAACGAATTTTACCATTTTTGTCGCTTAGTAACAATTGCCTTACAGGCGTCGATATTAATTCCCAGATATTTTTGACTAACCGAAAACCTTAGCAGTTGTCAGTGAAAATAAGTTCTTAACGCTGATAAAATAGAAGGCATTTTTGAACGGCAGTGGCACTCTACCGTATTTTAAGTTTGTTCTAGGACGTAAAGCCTAGTAACCTGTTAAGTAGTTTTGCCACTTTTATGGCAGACACGTGACGTTTTAAGGCTTAGAACCCACTCGCGAAATGCCAACATAACATACTTAACTCGTAAACGGGACCCGTGCCTTCGCACATCGTTACTGTCGCTTAAAACCTTTAGATGATTTCATAAAACGTATAATGTGCGATTTCTTTTTATTAATTGTATAACGCCCGCCTTGAACGTAAGGGGTGCAAGTTCAAATCCCAGGCCCGCAGAGATCATTTTCATGTGCAAATGTCATTTTCAACAATGATTACCACTTGCTGAACGGTAAAGGAAAACATCGTGAGGAAACCTGCACATCTATAGAAAGGCGTGTAAAGTTCACCAACCCGCACTGGGCCAGCGTGGTGGACTATGGCCCAAATCTCCCTCGTATTGAGGGGGAATGTGCCCAGTATAATGGCAATAGGCTCGCTCCCTTTTACATTGGGACCAAACTACATCGGCGAAGTGTGGGCGCACTACAGTGCACCTCTGCCTACCCCTTCGGGGAATACAGGCGTGATAATGACGATGTATTTATTTATAAACTTATAAGTTAAGCGATTTAGTGAAGAGGCACGCACTTAGCTACGTATGCCTATATTATTTTATTTGAATTTAATAATATTTAAATTTAAAAAAAGGTTCCAACTCCTTTTTTGGTATTGATTCTAAATATGTATACTTTTGTTGTGGGACTATGTGGGCTAAAAATCCAAACACCCCGACAATGACATGAAAGGATGTGGGGAGATCTTTGCCTATGAGTGAGACACAAATAGTAAGAAACAAATGCCACTATATTATTATGTGTTGATTCAAGAAATAAAGCTATGTGACATGTGTATGACGTTTTAATATCGCAAACAAAACTTCTGTTTATTATCTGTATTGTGTACATAATATTTTAAGTCGCTAACACACTTACGAAAGTAACAACACTAAACAGCTATAAACGGCAGATTTAGGCGCCCCGCCGTTGTGCTCCCGGACTAATGAAACATGTATTATCTTTGAAGTTGGCCGAGAGACAAGACCTTCAGTTTACATGGTATAATTTTGTGGTAACTTATCTTTGTTAATAAATCTTGATTCATTAATTATGATTAAGTAATTATTTAGGCTAACAAATAATTAAATAACAAACGAGGCTCTGACGAAACGTTCACCAACCCGCATTGGACCAGCGTAGTGGACAAATGGTTCAAACCCCCTTAACTTTAAAAACCGTCACACATCTATGGCAAGTCAAATAATAGCCAAGCACCCTTAGCATGAGCGTGTCGACATAAGTTTATCTCTTTCAACTGGCAGATTTGTCGAGAAAATGACGTTACTTCGAGCTTTTTGTACTGGACATGGTTCGGTGTGACGTCATTTTCTCGACGAATCTGACAGTTGAAAGAGATATAACGTATGTCTACGCGGTCATGCTACAGGGCCACCGGGGCGATTTTCGTTTGATAGACATCAATCACTATTAGAGATATGTCGAAACAAAAGAAAAAAATACAACCAATTTGACGTTTCGATTCGACATATCTCTAATAGAGATGGATGTCGATGGCACGGAAATCGCCCCGGAGGACCGAGATGTGTGGAGAAGTAAAGGGGAGGCTTTTGCCCAGGAGTGGGACATAGAAAGGCTATAAAAAAATAGTGATGTTTTAAAGTTTTAATCTAGGTTGTTATCTAATTTTTATGTTTAATTTCTCTTGCTTAAATTTCATTACTGGCCACCTTTTTTTTTTTTACATGGGAAAATCCTTTTTGGTTACCCCTTCATCAGAAGATGAAGGGATTATTTGGAAGTCCCAGCGAAGCCGTATATCCACTAAAAACCCATTGCAACCTACGGGGCAATTATCGCAAAATCGACCTTATCTCTAATTGGTCAAATTGGTCGTCATTTTCGTTTTGTTTCGACATATGTCGAATTAGAGATGATTTTGATTATGCGAGAATTGGGCCTCAGCCTATTTCCTCGCGTCATACATACTTTTCATATTATTTTCATTTTGAAGGTATAGAAAGTTTTCTCGTAACTTAAAAAGTATAAATGTCAGAAATATAAAACCAAGACTGGCCGATACAGGAAACAGTTCGCTTTCATGTAGCAAATATCTGTTAAACTAGCCATCCGCTCATTCAAGTTGTATTTACTAATTAAAGCTAAACATTTTCTCCGTCGTTCAGTCTTGAAATACACAGAAACAAATCTCTTTGCCTTAAAATACCTACTACGGCCCTTTTAACGCCCCAATGCTGGGCACGGGCCTCCCCTCAATGCGAGGGGGATTCGAGCCATACTCCACCTCGCTGGCCCAATGCGGGTTGGCAGACTTCACACATCTATCGAAAACTAGTCAAGTTCCCTCAGACGTGCAGGTTTCCTCACGATGTTTTCCTTCACCGTTTCATAGCAAGTGATAATCTTGGATGAAAATGAGATTCGCACATAAATCCCAGAGGTGCGAGCCGGGGTTTGAACCTGCACACTTCGATTGCAAGGCGTGCGTTCGACCACTAGGCTACCACTGCTATTGAGTATAAAATACCTATGGACATTTTTTAATTTAATTATATAATACCTAATTTCCACATTTTCGCTTGTTGACAATAACTAACAAACAAAGAAAATATAACATTCTTAGGTCTAAATAATAGTCTAAATTAGGTTAGCTATGTACAATAAAATAATTAATCAATTGGGTAATAGCTAAATTTTATTCTAGTTTTATTCAGGTGCGTTCATTATCGATGCGATAATTGTAAAGTCACAGTAACAATAACGGTAAACACGAAGGCGGCACGGACATTAGACTCAGTTAGCGGGCCAAAGGGGCGATCTGCGACTAATTTGATAGCTGCAGACAAACGAGCGGACATTACGGCGCGGTACAAGTCATAAGATACAGAGGATTATCCATCTATTCATCCCACATCGATTTTTGTAGTCACAGTCAATAATACCTATTGTTTAAATTGTGTTTTTATTCAAATTTCCAATAGAACGCATTGCCAAAGTTAAAATTTTAAAAGAGGGCCTTTTCTCTTTACCGCTACTTCATCTTTTACGAAATTAATGATGAAATATAGTGGAGAAAAAAAATACTTATCTATATTCTGGAAATGGCCTTTTCGGAATTAACCCTGGTCTGGATGTAACTGAGGTCGCGCTCAATTCATTGTATGTTACCCATAGTCCAAGCTTTGCTTAGTATCAAATTTTTTATTTATTTATTTTACATTCTGTACAAGACGAACAGTTGCAGCGGATCGATTTTTGTGCGATCAACATCAATCTATTACGGATATGTCGAAACGAAACGTCAAATTGGTCGTATTTTTTTCTTTTGTAGGGACATATCTCTAATAGAGATTGATGTCTATCGAACGAAAATCAGTCTCCAGGTCTGTTATACCGTTCTGAATGACATTGTATAGACGACTATTTAGTAATTAATACTAATATTTGACATTCAGATTCGTGTTCTTTAACTGGGAAACAACATATTAAATCGCTATCTCCTATGCTATCACGCCACACGTAGACATTAGGGGGTGACACGCCCAGCGCGTCATCCGGCCGTGTGTCATTTTGTCACTTTAGTCCCGCCACGCACTTTACATACGGTTACCTATTTCACTGTATATGCACAAGTATCGGTAGCCTAACTGGCAAAACGCCCGCCACGGACGCAATGGGTGCGGGTTCAAACCTTGCCTCTAGCATCTAAACTAATTATGAATTACATGTCATTTTAAATCATGGTTACGACTTGTAGAATGATAAAGGCAAACATTGTGAAGAAACCTGCACGTCTATAGAAAAGCGTGTGAAGTTCACCAAATCGCATTGGTTAGCGTGGTGGACTGCGGCCACAGACCAAGTCTCCCTGATATTGCAAGGGATTGTGCCCGGTATAACAGCGAACCCGCAAGCATCTGGTACAGTAAGCCAGTCGACCAACTCTCAAACGACTAGACCAAGCCGTTGTCCAATTTGCACATCTCTTCAAAATAAACTCTGTGTCAATATGAGTAAAGATTGAATTTCTGTTGTAAAAGCTACGCTACGCGTATTAATTTGCTCGCGCTTTCAGTGTCATTTCGTTGTAAAATGAACTTTCTTAAGCACCTCTTCCAATATCGTCCTTGTTATATAAATGGATAAGTTAATGTTATTATTTCATATAAGCTCTGAGTCGTTCATCATTCTATATTATAACGCCCTGAATACACTACTACAGCCCTTTTACCGACCCACTGCTGGGCACGGGCCTTTCAGGCCATGTTGTTAAAAGATGTTGTTTTCGTGCCTTAAAATATGAAGTCATAGCAAAACCACAACGATAGTGTTTACTGACTTCATCCCCAGGTTGATTGAATGTCTGTGGTAAAAGCATGGAGATTTTATAACGGAGATGGCATTTCGAGCCCGCGCTGCGGTAAATTTTTCTGGTTTATCTGACTCCGCCATCTTTGTTTTCCTATATAGTTGCCGTATACTACAAGTACATGAGATAACAAAAATGGCGGAAAATCGCCGCTGTGCTGTACGAAGAGTGGAGTCGTTATGGGTACTCTAGATACTCTATGACTTCATGTATAAGTTTCCGGGTTATCTGCGAAACGGCTTGAGCGATTTTGACGAGACTTTCACTGGCAGATAGCTGATGTTACAAGGATTAACTGAAGTTTTTTTTTCTAAATTCCACGCGAACGGAGTCGTAGTATCCAGCTAGTTATGAATATTAAGTAAGGTATCGTACGTTTTGGCAAAATATTTTATTAAGTAACTTCTCAGTATGTTAGTACGTGGTATATCTTAGGAGTGTCAAGGTTGCGTAAGTCTATTCGATCTTGTAAGGGTATATTTACACGGTAAAGGCCACCTGATAGTCACAAGTTAAAAAGAAACGAATATGCAGTAGACGGATTGGTCTAGTGGTGTTAGTGTAGACCGCTAGGCTCACTAAACCAGTTGGTTGCGGGTTTGATTCCCGCCGGCGATAACTTTCGGGAATGTTCTTTTCGGAATTGGTCCTGTTCTGGATGTAACTGGGATCGCCCCCAGTATATTACCCATAGTACAAGCTTTGCTTAGTTTGGGACCTCAAGATGAGTATGTGTCTAACGATATTTAAATTTATTTATAAGGAGTTTCCATGCATCGTCATCAGCCACCCGGTGATAGGTTATATAACGAGGATACTTAGAAGTATTGGGCCACTTCAACCACTTGCTCGTCAGCGCTCGTATTGTACGGACGTCTTGTTGGTCAATCAGTGTTGGTCGTTATTAAGGTCACGTAAGCCATTTTTAGGGTTCCGTACCCAAAGGGTAAAACGGGAACCCTATTACTGAGACTTCGCTGTCCGTCCATCCGTCCGTCTGTCACCAGGCTGAGATACAGCTAGTTGAAATTTTCACAGATTATGTATTTCTGATAGTCTCGTTTGAAAACAGGCAAGAGAAAGAAGTCACTAGACGGATTGAAAACGCCTGGAAGAGCTACTGGTCCATGAGGTATCTCATGAAGGGCAACCTTCCGATATCCTTAAAGCGTAGACTCATCGACATGTGTATCTTGCCCGTCCTAACCTACGGTGCACAAACATGGTCACTGACAGAACAACAGAAATCCAAATTCAAGGTTTGCCAAAGAGCTATGGAACGCAGCATACTGGGTGTGAAACGAACAGACCGGATCAGAAACACTATCCTGCGTGACATCACTCGCGTCACGGACGTGGGAAAAAAGACGGCAAAATTGAAGTGGGAGTGGGCAGAGGTGGGCTTATATCACCTCCAGCTGGATTCCCAGTACTGGCCGCCACCGCCGGGGTCGACCGAGAAGACGGTGGCGAGACGGCCTTGACACCTTCGTGGGAAAAACGTGGCCGGAGGTTGCCAAGGACAGAGAAGTGTGGAAGAGGAAAGGGGAGGCCTTTGCCCAGGAGTGGGACACTACTATAGGCTAGTTAAAAAAAAAATGTATTTCTGTTGCCGCTTGAACATCAAATACTAAAAAACAGAATAAAATAAATATTTAAGGGGGCTTCCATACAACAAACGTGATGTTTTTGCTCATTTTTATAGATAATAGTACGTAATCCTTCGTGCGCGAGTTCGACTAGCACTTGGCCGGTTTTATTTCCGTTTTCTGCTTCAAAAATCTACTTCTGATGCTAAAAATATAATGTATGGGAGCGTTCACACGAGCTGTCTGATTGCGGATGTCCTAAAGCCGGCTCTATCGTGCCAATAGTACCTAAGCCCTCGGGGCCGACCGCGGACCCTAATAGCTACTAAGTATCAGGTAATGTGTCTCCGGATTTTCAAAATAGATGTCGATCGTAATCTTTAAGTGAGACATTCACGATGTTAGAGGAAATTTTTCGAGTCTCCTGCAGGAATTCTTACATTTACCAGGGTAAAATGTGATTTTAAAATGTGGGTGCATTGCTGTACACCACTCCTTCGAGGAATACAGGCGTGGTGAGAACTAAATAGACACATCATCACGCCTGTATTCCCCGAAGGGATAGGCAGACGGGTACTGCAGTGCGCCCACACTTTACTAATGTATTTTGGTCCTAATGTCATAGAGGGCAAGCCTATTGCTATTATACAGGGCACATTCCTCTACAATACGAGGAATATTTGGGTCATGGTCCACCACGCTCGTTCAGTGTGAGTTGGTGAACTTCACACGCCCTTCCATAGACGTGTAGGTTTCGATGTTTTCCTCCACCGTTCAGCAAGTGGAACTCATGATTTTAAATTACATGATGACAAGCATGCTAACATATTATTATGTAGTATGCATTATCAGTTATCATCAAAATTGCAGAAAAAAATCTGGATAAGAGTGTCGTAGTAATATTTCGATAGCTGATAAGTTGTCTGTCTAGACTGAATCCATTCTATCGGCCAAGGTTGAAAGGTCAATGATTCGTAGCCGATCGAAGGTTCGATAGCAATGTTTCGTTTATATGACAAGCTAACAAAAGGTGGGAAAAACATTCCTATGTTACGAGTACTTCGCGCCTAACCTTTCAGTTTTTTTTTTGGATTTCTGAACTGATTTTCTTTCAAGATGTCTGACAGTGTGAGGTTATTCACAATGCTAATAGTCTCGTTAGTTTCTCCTGCTAAACTAAATGCAAGTGCTAGGAGTCAGGATACATCAATAGTTGTGTGGCGCACCCTATATCCCGCCACGAAGAGTACTTACATAGTACAAGCTTTGTTTGGAATCATACGATGAGTATGTGTTGTTTGGCGTAATTTATGTATTCAAATAATGATGATTATCACTTGCTAACAGCGTGTGTGCAAATAATAATGATTACATGATGATAACGAGATTTGAACACGCAATTCATGAATTTGCCATCCCGCACCGGGCTAGCGGTAATAGCCTGAGTACCACTGATATTTAATAGGAGAGTCCGTCCCCTATTTGCATTGTACCAACCACAGCAAAATATGGGTGCACTGCAGTACACCTCTGCCTACCACAGTCGCGTCAAAATTGATGCAATCATAGTCTTGCTCATACCAAAATGAACTGTATTTATTTAACGGAAAAGCTCACTCTTCAATGTTTTTTTTTAATCGTATACTCTGTTGGCCGTGATGTGGCCTTTACAGCTTTACCGGAGGAGTGGCGAGCGCAGAGTGCACTCCAACCAAGGCCTTAAGGGCGGAAAAGGGTGGCAACTAGCTCAAGGGTGCCACAGTGAGCACGATCTCGGCTTGGGCAGTTACCGTGAGGGGAGAGGTAGTGACTGTGCTCCTAGGTGCAAAGATGCACCTACGAGCAGAAGAGGGGGTTCCTCGACCTCGCCGGCGAGATCGGTGTCTGTTTAAGCCTAGTGTAGGTGTGTTAGTGGCCCTCTCGACGCCCGGGTCGAGGAGGGCGGTGATCATGTCGGGAGGATCAATCAACACGTGCCGCGGACGGCAGCGACGAGTTGATTTGTATTGACAAAAAATGTTACCCATGTGGCTCGATGCATCTGCGTGCTCAAGGCTTAATGCGTGATGATATTTCATTAATTTGACCTTTGACCTGAAGATTATCCCAGTTACACTGAGATCAGATCAAGTTCAGAATTTACGGGAAATGAACCCGCAATCGTCCTACCCCCGAACTACTCTACCAAGCCGTTGCAATAAGTCAAAGCCAAATCATTTTGTGTAGGCCTACGGGGGCACTTACAAATTGTCACGTTTATATTTTTTCTTATATACTACTTCCGGATCGCATCGCGACCTCAACTGAGAAGATCCGGTAAGACACCAGTGGACTGATCATTTTTTAAATCGACTTCAAATACACAGGTAGATATAGCTCCAGTGTGTTGCCTTCAGACCTGTAGGCTTAGCATGACCGTGTAGACATAAGTTGTATCTCTTTCAACTGTCAGATTTGTCGAGAAAATTACATCATACCGAGCTTTTTGTACAGACATGGCTCGGTGTAACGCCATTTTCTCGACAAATCTGACAGTTCAAAGAGATAAAACTTATGTCTACATATTCATGATAAGGCTGCCGCTGTATAAAGTATATACCTATCTTATACAAAGTAGGTACATTACATAACCAACTTTTACGCCCACCGTAAAAGTAAAGAGATTCTTAAGTCAATTAGGATTCCTCGGATATTCCCGAATTATGACCCTACCTTCGCTACTCGGAACATTTCCATATAATTTTAAACATACATAATGCACGCTAGCGTGAGTACTTAGGGGGCAATTCTCGATGATCGATATCTCTAATAAGACATAATATGTCAAAAAAACACGACCAAGGAGGCCATTGTTTCATAATCGACATTATGTCTAATTCGTCATATGTCGAAACAAAACAACAAAAATTAATGTTAAAAAATTACTTTTAAAAAACAAGCTTTTATTTAAATTCCCTTAGTTTTCGTGTGCTCCTCACCAAGGCCTTTCATTTGATACCCATACTGTGGTAGTGCAGAAAAAATAACTATTCCGCCATCTTGGATGATCCGCCATATTGGAATTAGAATGACGTCACATAGCTAAGCATGCATTGTCATCCAAAGTAAGCGTGTATACCAAATTTCAGCTCAATCGGTTAAAGATAACTGATTTAAAATTCAGATGCAAGATTCCACCCGGACATATACGTTCCAAGCTAATATAAAGCTTGTAAAATTGGTCGTATTTTATAGTTTTGTTTCGACCTATTGTCTAATTAGAGATGATGACGATTTTGTGAGAATTGAGTCTCAGAATGTACGCTTCACCATGTTGTAGTCTATTACAAAAAACAAGCATTCGTTAAAACGGCCAGACGGTAAATATGAATGGCTCGACCCTAATACCCTCTATTTTGTTAAAAGAGTAATTTTCTACACGAAATATAGGTATGCTTCGGTTGTAGTAAGCTATTAGTTATGACTAGGTCATAAATTAGGGGCAAGTAGGTACCAAGCATTGGTAGTGGGGGGTGGTGAGACTCGGATAGATTTTATTTTGTACCAGGTGTAATAAGGAATGTTATCCTTTTTATTATAAAGAGTTTTAATTATTTCTAGAACTTCACTGGTAGATAGCTAATGTATAACAAGTAACTTAGGCTACATTTTTTTTTAAATTTAATTTCACGCGAACAAAGTCTCCGGTAACATCGAGTAAGAATAACATTTTTTTTTATGCCCAAATTTTTTTTGTCAATTTTAATTGAATGAAAATTTTATTTTTTTACTGTTAACTCAGTACAAAATCTGGCAAAAATTTACAGTTACTATAGAAACAACAATGCCTTAAGAGGTAAGGGGTAAGCTTTAAGGGTAAGGGCCCAGGGCAGACAAGCATCACCCAACTTCAACGTCGTTGCCAAATATCAACTAAAAAGGCACGCATCAACGCATCACAGACGACACTTGAGACACTATGTGAAACTTATGAGCGCCGTAGTTGAGTGAAAAATAAAACAAAACAAGTCGTCTACACGTTACTGAAATTCAGCTTTTACTCTCAAGAGATTGATTTTCTCTCCTCCCAGATCACGTACCAATCTGATCATGTATACATACATACATACAAATAAATAAAATTGGAGTGTCTGTTTGTAATATCAAAATAACACTTTTTTACCAAATGCGTATGAAAGTATATACGATACCTATAACGAAAACGCAATTTTTAAATTTTCTGTCTGTCTGTCTGTCTGTTTGTTTGGGGTAAACTTCTAAACGGCTGAACCGATTTCAATGTGACTTTCACTGACAGATAACTGACGTTCCAAGGCGTAACTTAGGCTACTTTAATTTTAGAAAAAGCATTAGGGTTCCACGGGAAAAACATAATACCCATATATCCGGGTAATCTCCCTAAAGTCCACGCGGGCAAAGTCACGGGCCCAGCTAGTAGAACATAAGAACAATTTGAAAATGCCAAGTATCTACATAAAATAAATATATATTTATCTCAAAACAAAAAATATAGCCCCTTTAATATACCACTAGTGGGAACGGACCTTCTTTCGGGCCCGATGTGCAAGTTCCTTTGGACGTGCAGGTTCCCTTATGATGTTTTCCTAAATCGTTTTTAGCAAGTGACAATCTCGCATAAAAAAGTGACACGTACTTGAAACCCTAGAGGTGCGAGTCGGGTTTTGAACCTGCATACATTGATTACAAAGCGTGCGTTCGACCACTCGGCTATCATTACTAGCAAAAAATGTGTTTTGTTAGATAAAAAAATCTATATTTTATATAAATTAATATCTATTTCCATTGGTCTTTTTTTTCTAATACTTTTTAGAAGGTTAGGAAATTAAAAAGGAAATTAGGGTTCCTAAATATTGCAAGCTCAGCTAGTAATTAGATATTTCAAGTAAATACAATGTTTGGGAAGTGCCAGTAACGGACACAGCGACTCGTCAAAGTTTGCAAAATTTATGAAATCATAAAAGCGGCATGTCAGGCCCTCTGCAGTGAAA
Source organism: Ptilodon capucinus (assembly GCA_914767695.1). Lineage (NCBI taxonomy): Eukaryota > Metazoa > Arthropoda > Insecta > Lepidoptera > Notodontidae > Ptilodon > Ptilodon capucinus. The sequence goes on from OU611831.1 coordinate 3,913,149, forward strand.
TACCAACCCATGGCCATTACGTAACCTGCCGGGCCATGTTCGAGGTACATTAGACATTACACTGCATTTTGTAATTCTATCTATGCAAATAAATAAAATTGGAAGGTATGTTTGTAATATCAAAATAACAGCATTTTACTAAATGCTTAAGTAAGTATCGAGTTTAATGTGCGAGTCTCATTTTCATCCCAGATTTTAAAATATTATTTAAAATTCATTATGAATAGCAGTGGTAGCCTCGTGGGCAAGAACGCCCGCCTTGAACGTAAGGGGTGCTAGTTCTGAGATAATTTTCTTGAGCGAATGATATTTTCAACAATGATTACCACTTGCTGAAAGGTGAAGAAAAACATCGTGAGGAAACCTGCACGTATATAGAAAAGGCGTGTGAAGTTCACCAACCCGCACTAGGCTAGCTTAGTGGAATATGGCCCAAACCACCCTCGTATTGAGGGGGAAAGTGCCCGGTATAATGGCAATAAGCTCGCCCCCTATTTCATTGGGATCAAAATACATCGGCGAAGTGTGGGCGCACTGCAGTGCATCTCTGCCTTCCTATTTAGGGGGTACAGACGTGATGATGTGATGTATACATAAAAATAATATTGGGACTATTGCTCTTATTGACATTCTAATAGATTTTGAAGTAGACGCCTGTACACAGACGGACGCTGTGCTAGTGTGTATATTTCGATGTTTTTTTCACTGCTGACATTCAGTGCTTCTGAAATTGAGATCTTAAATCGCAGGTAGGTAGATCTGTGTGTGAAAATACGAGGTGAGTTTTTTGTCGCTCGCCCGGCGCCCACAGTCGCGCCCGGGGGAAATACACCGAACGGTCTAATGTGCACTGTCTCGAGGCAGAAGAGTTTAGCGGGTACTACAGTTAATTGAATTGAGTAAAATAAATACTCTCCCTTTTTCTTAGTAACGAGCCAATGGGAAACATGGGAGTATGAATCTGATATTTTTCATTTATGTAAATTATTATAGTATCAACTTAATATTGTATCCTTACTGATTTTTAAAAGAACGGAACCTGACATCATATTGGAATCGATTGAAGTACATAAGGTTGCATAAGCATCATATATACATACACATTCTGGTAACAATAAGTATCATGACTTTTTGGAGATCATAAGAGAAAAAATGGCTCATATGAATTCATATCGCTTACAAAAACCGTATTTTTAACGCACAATCTTTTATAATCAGAATCAGAATCAGAATATTTTTTATTCATATAAACCAATACAGGCACTTATGAATCGTCAATAAATAGTAAAAATAGTAGCTCTACCACCCATTCGGAATGCATTTCCTATGGAGAAGAATGGGCAAGAAACTCCATGGTTGCTTTTTTCAAATAAGGATTTACATTTTTGTGTTTTTCTTAATTAACAATTATACAATATAAAGTTAATGAGGCTATACATTCCCAAAACACAATTAAATCACTAAACAAACTACGTGTTAAAGGTAGGAAGGAGGATATGCAACGGTATCAAATATACTGTGCCCCCAGTCCTCTAATATAACACTATTGTCGAGGCGTTGCTATAAGTTCATTTTTTTAAGCCATAAAAACAACATATTTTATGAATGGTAGCTGGAATATGGTTAGCCCAATGGCCTCAAGGTGACAATGTGTTATCTACACTGGTGCTATTTTAGCTATCATTGCTAAAATATGATGTTTTCATGTCTTACAAATGTAAGTTATAATAACTCCACAACGATAGTCTTGGGGACTAGAGGCGCCCTGACCCTTAGCATGAGCGTGTAGACATAAGTTTTATCTCTCTCAACTGTTAGTTTAAAATTTGTCGAGAAAATGACGTCACTTCGAGCTAATTGTGCTGGACATGGCTCGGTGTGACGTAATTTTTTCGACGAATCTGACAGTTGAAAGAGATAAAACTTTGGAGGTAAAGGGAGGATCCTCCGACCAGACGGGTGTTGTGTCTGGTGGGCTACTGCCCGACGGTTGTTGTCGGGTTCTTGTATATATGTGCAATCGCTCGGATCGCTTTAATATCGCGATGCAGGATTTAGTTCGTATGTGGCGAGATAGATGTCGCTACATCACTCCCCTCCGAGACCGGAGGTCGCTAGCAGGTTGAGTCGTCCATACATCTTGTGATGCTTGCCGGGCCAGTGGAATGTTCCAGTGAGTCGGAACCAGATGCCGCATAGTTCACGGTGAGTCGGAACTGTCTGCGGTGATGCCCCAGTGAGTCGGGGTGATGCTGCATATGCTCCAGTGAGTCGGAGTGGTGCAGTGCTGCGTAGTGGCTGGCTGCTGCGTCGACCAGGAGAGAAGTGCGTCTCTGCTTGCTGACCGGCCGAAGTGCAGTGTGCTGTGCCAAGGTCGCTGAGATGGCTGTGGCTGATGACCAGGAATGCGCGTCCGCTGCATGCTGGTGGTCAGGATACCCTAGCCATGGATGCTGGCTGGCTGTATGACTCGCTGCTCGGAAGCTTGAAGAAGTGATGATGACGTCACGATGAGGTAGCTTTGCGAAGGCTGCGCTGACGTTCAGATCACGCCGGGGTCACCAGTTTGGAGGTAAAGGGAGGATCCTCCGACCAGACGGGTGTTGTGTCTGGTGGGCTACTGCCCGATGGTTGTTGTCGGGTTCTTGTATATATGTGCAATCGCTCGGATCGCTTTAATATCGCGATGCAGGATTTAGTTCGTATGTGGCGAGATAGATGTCGCTACAAAACTTATGTCTACACGCTCATGCTACAGGGCCAGGTGGTGTTCTTAATCGCTTCCGCCTGTATCTTGGCGCGTAGGCATAAAAAGCTATTTGCCGTAAACAGATAATGAACCCAAAATCTTGGCGGCGAATTCTTTCGCGCAATACTTGTACGACTTTATTGTGGTATTCCGACTTTCGATATAATACTGTATAACCCGAAATTTCGTTTTTTTTTCACTCAGCTTAAGTTTATTAACCCTCCCGCGATCGAATAAGGTTATTCAGATCTGCGAATTTGAACTTAAGTTATGTGTATTGACTTCACTTCGTGACTCCAATGCGAATAGTATCTTGATGCATTTTTTTTTCAATTTAAATTTTGCTTAAAAACTTTATTTTTGACTAGCTGTGCCCGCGGTTTCACCCGCGCTAATAGTTACTTTGGCGTAGAGTGATGTTATAAAGTCTATGATTATATAAGTCTATAATACCCGATTCATGTTCGGGAATTTTCCCGTTTTTGCCACATTATTCGTTGCTGCTCCGCTCCTATTGGTCGTAGCGTGATGATATATAGCTTATAACCTTCCTCGATAAATGAACTATTAAATACAAAAAGAATTATTCAATTCGGACCAGTAGTTCCTGAGATTAGCGCGTTCAACCAAACAAACAAACAAACAAACTCTTTAGCTTTATAATATTAAATAATAATATAATATATATAATATATATAATATATTAGCTTTATAATATTAATATATAGTATAGATATGCATGCTTCGTGTAATGTGATTATTGGATGTTATTTAGAGTACTGAAAAGAGCTGTTTGTTTAAATTTTAAATATCAATAGTATAATGCGTCTGATACTCTGTGAAAAGTTGTTATCGTTTTCGTGAACCCATCACAATCCTCAAGTACCCAATAATATAATATAAAATACACATCTATGTAAAACATATTAAAATCGGCTGCTGTTCGTTAGTCTTGCTCAATAATGACTCTACCGATTACATTTTAAATTGTTGGTCAAATATAGGAGCGTTTTAAATAAAATGCAGGTGATACGAAGTTCTGCGGTAATAGTTGTTAACAAAAGTAGGTGATGTCTAGTGATTAGTATAAAAAAATGGCGGACAAACGTGTAAAATAATTTGTACTCTACAACTTTGTACTACTTTGCTTTGTACTTTAACAAAACAATATAGTATAGTACTATACTTTGTAAAATAATCCAATACTACAATTTATTGTCCTCGATGCTGACATATTCATTTACAAAGCGTGTTTTGAACATCGACAGTTCCTTACGCCTCCTCGTCTACAAACGTACTTGGTAAAAGCCAGTTGTCCAATACCGTTCTCACAGATGTCTCATCTCCATCATATTCGGATCCAGTGAACCAGAGAATTACGAGAACTCCTCAGAATCGGCCGTTCTATCTGACAGATAAAGGCCAAATTTATCTTTAATTAATTTTGTGTTTTAGTAACGTTATATTATATAACTAGCTGTGCCCGCGACTTCACCCGCGTGGACTTTAGGGAGATTACCCGGAAATATGGGTATTATGTTTTTCCCGCGGAACCCTAATGCTTTTTCTAAAATTAAAGTAGCCTAAGTTACGCCTTGGAACGTCAGCTATCTATCAGTGAAAGTCCCATTGAAATCGGTTCAGCCGTTTAGAAGTTTACCTCAAACAAACAGACAGACAGACAGACAAAAAAATTTAAAATTGCGTTTTCGTTATAGGTATCGTATATACTTTCATACGCATTTGGTAAAAAAGTGTTATTTTGATATTACAAACAGACACTCCAATTTTATTTATTTGTATGTATGTATGTATGTATGTATAGATTGTTAATTAAGAAAAACACATTGTAATGCAAATAACATGTAAATCCTTATTGGAAAAAAGCAACCATGGAGTTTCTTGCCCATTCTTCTCCATAGGAATTGCATTCCGAATGGGTGGTAGAGAAACTATTAATACTATTTATTTTTTTACTGACGATTCATAAGTGCCTGTATTGGTTTACATTAATAAAAAAATTCTGATTCTGATTCTGATTCTTTTATTATGAGTATATTATTGGATTCGGATAACTGAACCTAGATATATTATCTTGATGTTTATATCACATTTTTCACACACAAGAAATAGCACAGGCCACGTGATTTACACATATCATCAGCTGATGTCATGTCCATTGAATTTAATGTGACCTTAGTAGAGTAATCACTTACCCACGCTACAGACACTAAATAATAAATGCACGTTATATTTTTTTGCCAATACCAAAACGAACCTTAAGCGCGTCTAAAAAAAGCTCATTTTTCAACGAAGGATGCGAGCGAATGAAGTCATGTATTCGCAAAAAAAAAACTGGCCAAGTGTTCGGTACAAACGGACTTAGGTATATAGAATATTATCACGGGAATAAAGTCTTGATTTTTCTAAAATAAAAAAATAAGAATGTTTTTTTTTTGAAGTAACTACAAATTTACGGATTACAGATTTTTCCTTTACTTGTGCTAAGGCTTTGATTTATGATAAATTTCACGATTGTAGGTCAACAGGAAGTACCCAGTTTTCATTACCTGGTGGGTTAACATATGCTGCATGAAAGGCCATAATGTTCTGGCTTGCCGTCCCGATATTCCTTCCTAAACCAATTCCATATTCAAATTCAAACTCATGGCGCCATTTTGGCCAATCATCGAAGAGGTTACCTTTGCCGCGAAGAATCGACCAATAGCGACGAAGCAAGCTCGCCGCGCGCCAAAATACTTGAAGACGGTTGTGTTTTCGCGGTGTTCCAACTTTTTATTCTAATAATTCTAAATGACAAGATTTTCACGGTTTTGGACTGTAATTGGGTCGACCCTTGAACAATATATAAACATATATATAGAGAATACGTGTGCGTGAGTGTGTGTACTGTGAAAAGACAATATAGTGTGGACAGTGCACCGCCGAAGAAGATTCTCCGTCGCCGCCCTGGTTGGCGTGTCTCGGTGTCACCTTCCAGAGCCAGCATCCTCAAAACTACCTTGCCGTGAGTTTCTCAAATCTATTAATTCCAACCTTTCCTGGTGAGTCAGACAAACATCCCACCCACGGGAGATCTAACTTCCACCTTTCTAATAAAGGACGCGGTTACCCGCCACATATTATGTTTTGATTGCGTTGACTAGTTGATTTTTGTTTTCTTATATTTACGCGAATACTATACATTGAAATAAAACTATTTACGGATTTTATCGCATGGTTGCTGTAAAGCAGCCGAAACGTCGGGAAAATAAAATAGTAAATAAACGCGATAAAATCCGTAAAATAGTTTTATTTCAATAGTTATTTTTTTTATAGTTCCAAGGAATTGCAGACCTGAGTATTTGATATTTTGATAATTTTAAGTCTACCTCTACCTACCCGTTCCTGATAAAAAGGGTCTTGACTGACAACGAAGGGTTCCTTTTGTCCTTTTAAAGTACGAAACCCTATAAAATCATGAACATGGTACCTTTTTAAGTATTTATAATTGAAAATAAATTAGTAAGTCGGAACAAAGCAGAATTAACTAATGACCTTTGTAATACGATCGTCGTTTTCCCTTTACGTTCTTATTGCGTGGAAATGGCCGGCTATTGATGTTTGAGTTTCGCAAGACGCTGAAGGACAAATCGTCCAATTAGTATTAATCTTTGTAAGGAAAATATCCGAAGACAAAATATAGGCTTGATACGAACAATCTAAGGCTGCTCCATTATCACTTGAAGCACTATTACTTAATCATTACTACAAGTAGTCATAACTCAAAGTAGTCTTAAAAAAATACATCTTAAGCATTGGTGGTAGGTCAGGATAGTAATAAAATATTGTAAATAAACTTGATTTTTTTGTTATTTTTTTTATCTCTCTGTCCATCAGAAATAAGACATAAAGTCATATAAGTATCATGTATTCCTTGATGGTCTCATCATGCTTGTATGATCCGATAGGCAGAGGTGCACTGTAGCGCACCAACACTACGCCGATGTATCTTGGTCCCAATGTCATAAGAGGCGAGCCTATTGTCATTATACCAAGCACATTCCACTCTTTTTACGAGGTAGTTTTGGGCCATTTCACAGTACGCAGACCCAGTGCGGGTTGATGGACTTCACACGCCTTCCTTTATTATTTCCAATACCCAATTACTGCTGGTATTATAAATGTGAAAGTTGTGAGGCAGGATGGATGGATGTTTGTTACTCTTTCACGCAAAAACCACTGCACGGATTTTGATGAAACTTTACAATGAAAGGCTAGAATTTAATATTGATATTCAATCATCTGAGCCTCCGCGACGGAAGACATGGGTGTCTACCCTTGTAACTACTACTACTACTACAGCCCTTTTAACGTCCCACTGCTGGGCACGGGTCTCCCCTCAATGCGAGGGGGATTCGGGCCATAGTCCACCACGCTGGCCCAGTGCGGGTTGGCAGACTTCACACATCTATCGAAAACTAGTCAAGTTCCCTCAGACGTGCAAGTTTCCTCACGATTTTTTCCTTCACCGTTTCATAGCAAGTGATAATCTCGGGTGTAAATGAGATTCGCACATAAATCCCAGAGGTGCGAACCGTGGTTTGAACCTGCACACTTTGATTGTAAGGCGTGCGTTCGACCACTCGGCTACCACTGCTATTACCCTAGTAACTAATGTACTCTAAACTAATATTTTCCGGCTAGCCACTTATATTAAAGACAGTGTAGTACCTATTTAAGTCGACGATGACTGTGCGTGTGTCGGCATATGATTGATACGATCCGATACGTGTATAGATCGCTTTAATGTGGCGTCGTTGGCTTACCAACGCATTATGGCATTTATGCTGATATACTAAAAGTATTATTTAAATTAACTTAAAAACCCGAAGAAGTTATTTCTTGGTTTCAATAAAAGAAGTAATTTTTTGTGGAATTATGAAAAATATATTTAGAAAATCTCTTCTTTTTTTACGAAATGTATGAAATGATGAAATTTGATAGAATGGGTCTACCTACGGTTAGCGGGTATCTTAGTCAGTGTAAAGTAATTAATAGCAAGAACAAAAACCGGCCAAGTGCGAGTGGGACTCGCACATGAAGGGTTCCGTAACTTTATATATAAAAACGGCAAAAAAGTCACGTTTGTTGTATGGGAGCCCCCTTAAATATTTATTTTATTCTGTTTTTTAGTATTTGTTGTTATAGCGGCAACAGAAATACATAACCTGTGAAAATTTCAACTCTCTAACTATCACGGTTCATGAGATACAGCCTGGTGACAGACGGACAGGCGGACGGACAGCGAAGTCTCAGTAATAGGGTTCCCGTTTTACCCTTTGGGTACAGAACCCTAAAAAACTGTCGTGTGTCGACGCCCCAGTTTAATACGTATCGTAAAATGTCTTTCAAATCGTGTATTATTCAGCTTTATGGGCAAAGTAAGATTATCCTATGCAAATACCATGATGTTAGGAATAACAGCGCGACGCGAAATAAGATTACACATAACCCCTCACTTTGTTCGCGTCGCGTCGCTAGCATTGTGTAGATGTTCTGTATTCTTACTGCACTTGTGGTACTTGTAGTGATGGGGCATGTTTATCGATAAAGTTTACAAAAAATATCCTGGATTTTTGATGTGAAACATCTAATGGCGCGCTTGCCGAGTGACGGCGACTGTTGATGCCGCGATGCCGTGATCCCAAAACTTCGAGCAGCTTCGTGGCTCCTCGGTTCTTTCCACCGCTTAGACTCCGCCCACTGGCTGACTCCGCTCACTCGCTCACTCACCGCTACGACGTTTATGTTTTATGTTTCACATCTGTCAGGCTTCTGAGAGTGAATCGTAGATTCCTCTCTCCACAATTGTTTTTTACAATGGTATTTCACATTCTTACGCCTGATTCCACCAAATAAGAAACTAACTACACCTTCAACATAAAGTATAAACCTCCGTCGACCGATATTGCCCAACACATTTAGCTTAATCTTATTTTAATCTTGCTAATTACAAGTAAAGTATTAACGCCCCGTGGGAAAATGCACCGCTATATTTTATTCAAGCGAGCGCCCGTTAATACGGTACGGCTCCCGGAAAAATCCGCTTTCGTTTTACTAAATGAGACGATAAGAGCCAATTGCCGTAATCACAACCACTTGTAAATGCCTTCTAGACAAATGTCGCCAGACAACACATACCCATTGTATTTTTTTTATGAGATAGGGAGGCAAACGAGCAGACGTTTCACCTGATGGTAAGTGATCAACGCCGCCCATGGACACCTGCAACACCAGGGGCATCGCAAGGGCGTTGCTGGCCTTTAAGGAATGAGTAGGCTCGTTTCTTGAAGACACCTTTGTCGCATCGGTCCGGTTTTATTTTATTTAAGACAAAAAACAATTGTACAATGAGCTGAAGTAAACCAAATTGACAAAGTATGACCTAAGTAAATGTACAACCAGCACCTTTATCCACATATTACTCGATGCAGAGAGAAAGAAAAAAAAAGTATATAAATAAAATAGGTATCTACCTACTTAATAACAAATACAAAAATAGAAAAAGAAGATGTTACCTACTACAGTTAACCAAGTCAGCATTTCAAATGTAGATTAATGTTAGTGTCGTGATAAAAAAAAGGTTATAAATCACAAGCCTCGTGGGCAAGAACGCCCGCCTTGAACGTAAGGGGTGCAAGTTCAAATCCCGGGCCTGCACCTCTGAGATAAATTTCATGTGCGAATGTCATTTTCAATAATGATTACCACTTGCTGAACGGTGAAAGAAAACATCGTGAGGAAACCTGCACGTCTATAGAAGGGCGTGTGAAGTTCACCAACCCGCACTGGGCTAGCGTGGTGGACTATGGTCCAAAATCTCCCTCATATTGAGGGAGAATGTGCCCGGTATAATGGCAATAGGCTCGCCCCCTATTACATTGGGACCAAAATACATCGGCGAAGTGTGGGCGCACTGCAGTGCACCTCTGCCTACCCCTTCTGGGAATACAGGCGTGATGATGTATTTTTTTTTATTTTATTGTGCGTCTACCCACATGTCAAGCATCTATGTCTGATATCATATTTAATACTTGCTATTTAACAATTGTATGTAAAGCTATTACTATGGGTACCATACAAGGGACTGGGGATAATCCCAGTTATACCCAGACCAAGGCGAATTCCAAAAGGGTCATTTCCGAAATTTGCCTCTCGCGGAAAGCGAACCCGCCACCACCTGATTCCGTGAGCCGAGGAGCCACGCTCAAGCCACTAGATCTTGCAGTTGTCAAGATATCCGGTAACTTTATACTCAGTTTTGAGTATTTACTGACAGTCATCTATTGATAGCCAGCAGTGGTAGCCGAGTGGTCGAACGCACGGCTTGTAATCAAAGTGTGCAGGTTCAAACCACGGCTCGCACCTCTGGGCTTATGAGCGAACCTCATCTTCATCCGAGATTACCACTTGCTATGAAACGGTGAAGGAAAACATCGCGAGGAAACCTGCACGTCCATAGAAAAGGCGTGTGAAGTTCACCAACCCGCACTGGGCCAGCGTGGTGGACTAGCCCAAAAATCTCCCTCGTATTGAGGGGGAATCTGTCCGGTATAATGGCCATAGGCTCGCCCCCTATTAAATTGGGGCCAAAAACAATCGGCGAAGTGTGGGCGCACTGCAGTGCACCTCTGATGTACATCTATTGATACATACTCATCTGAATTAAATTGATGCTTGAAATTTAATAAAATATCTGTTTGTATTGTCAAAATATTAAATGCATATTAAAGTATTATTACGTATATTACGGTACTTATAACGAAAGTAAAATGTGCCCATCGCGGACGTAATAGCAAAAATATTTTTATCGATACTTTTAGATTTTTGGGTTACAACACTATTGTGTGACTTGGAGAGCTCTCGAGGCGGGCCCGGCCTATGTACGTTTCATTTGTCTCGCCGTTTCGCGGAATTGTTTCGTCGCAGCATAGTGCCAAGGTAGATAGTCACCATTATCTAGACTTATTAAGCCCGAGCACACAGGGACGTTAAGACGCGTGCTGCAAACAATTTGCTAATCGTCAATATCCATACAGTTTAAATTTAGAGTTCGTTTTGGTATTAACCAAAATATTGACGCTCAAGGGTTGACGCATAAAATTAAGCTTAAGAATTGTACCAGAACTTAGTAGAAATAATTCCTACACTTTTTATTTCATTGCCCTTAATTTTCGTGTTCTCCTTAGCAAGCCCCTTCATTTGATACCCATACTGTGGTAGTGCAGAAAAAATAACTATTCCGCCATCTTGGATGATCCGCCACATTGGAATTACAATAACATCACATAGCTAAACATGCATTGTCATCCAAAATAAGCGTGTATACCAAATTTCAGCTGCATCGGTTAAAGATAACTGATCTAAAATTCAGTTGCAAGATTCCACCCGGACATACATTGCAAGTTAATACAAAAAAAAAAAACAAACACAATACAAAAGTCTTGCCCAGATGGGAATTAAAGTGGCCAAAATTCACGTAATTATTTTATTACAGGCGCGGGCCGCCCCTAATCGTTGTTAAGCCTCGGGCACACTGAGGCGTCAAAGTAAGCGCGTCAAAATGTTTGCCAATATCAAAAGCAACTCTGTCTCAACATGCATAAAGAACAGATTTCTTTCGTAGAAGCCACGCCCCCACGCGTTAAAATTCGCTCGCGCTGACAGTGTCATTTCGTTGTAGAATGAACTCTTTGTATGTATAAATACTGTTCGTTACACTATGGCTAAAACCAGACAAGTGCGAGTTGGACTCGCGCACGAAGGGTTCCGTACCATTATCTATAAACCGGCCAAGTGCGAGTCATACTCGCGCACGAAGGGTTCCGTACCATTATCTATAAAAACGGCAAAACAACACGTTTGTTGTATGGGTACCCCCTTAAATATTTATTTTATTCTGTTCTTTAGTATTTGTTGTTATAGCGGCAACAGAAATATATAATCTGTGAAAATTTCAACTGTCTTACTATCACGGTTCATGAGATACAGCCTGATGACAAACGGACGGACGGACGGACAGCAAAGTCTTAGTAATAGGGTTCCCATTTTACCCTTTGGGTACGGAACCCTAAAAAAATACGAGCGAGGGTTGACGCTTCAGTCTGCGGGAGGCTTTTTGTCGACCAGACCCTTCCCCTAATCCGAAAATTAAACCTAACAAAGATAAACAAGCTTAAAATTCATGTTTACGAAATCATAACTAATTTATTGTGGTATGGAATTATAGTTTTATGAATTATACCCCTTTATTCGAATTGTAATTTTTCAGTACAAATGGTGTTTGTACTGAAATCGTTACGCCTGTATCTCGTTATAGGGTACTCAGAAATGTCCTGCAGTTTCCACGGTTTATGTATTTCGGTCTCAATATAAAATATGACGAGTAAAGCGATTTATACTCTCGAATTTACCAAAATTTTCTATTCATTCGTACTGATATTACAAGACAACTTTGGTATAAAAAATGTCGTTATACATGGTTTGTGGATATGAATATCTATAGATTTATGTAATCTGTATGATATTTCTTTAAGAACATAAATTGCAGGTAATTTTAACATTCTTCTGGCGTCCCTAACGATCTATCTCATTGCACATTTTTTTTAAATGTTTTTTTTGGAACGTAGTTCCTTATGGCGCGTTGCGAAAGGGGGCTAGACGGAAAAAATTAAGACTAAAAGTGTCGACCGACACTTTTGTAAATGTGTGTGTGAGAGTAAACGTTGTAACGACACTTTTGTATATGTGTGTGTGATTTCGATTTCTGTTTCGGGTTCAAAAGGAACTTCGTTCCATCCGGGTGACCCTTGACACATCTCAAGTTTTTTTAAATATACAAACGATCTGTTTTCTGTGGTAAGCCACGCGACCATGCGTCAAAACTCATTCGTGTCATCGATGACATTGAAAAATGTGCTTCATCCACGAGCTAATACAGTTTGTGGTCATCCGCCATCTTTATCTCTGTCATTATCCATTTTTATTTATAAATGTGTATTTATTGAATTTGTCCTTGCTATTAATTACTTGACATTGGCGAAATACTCGCGCTAGTCGCAGGTGATGCCATTCCTCATCTTATTCCATTAAATATCATCATTTCGCTCATTTCGTTAAAAAAAATACAGTTCGTATTGGAAAAAACAGTCGAACCAACTAATCTTTAACTACTTATTTATTTATTTATTAAGACTTTAGCACAAAGATGTACAAAGGCGGACTTAATGCCAAAGGCATTCTCTACCAGTCAACCTTAGGGTGATTCAGAGAAAACAAGTGTTTACAAACAAACAACTACTCATAGTGTTACAAATTGAAACCAATAAAACTAAACAAGCAATTATATCAGCTCTACATACCGCATAGAGTCGATATCGGCGCGAACGATAATTGACGACAACGGGTTATCTGTCGTACAATGCAAATTATATTGCTATTTCCTTCGTGTCTTAATTAAGAAAGCCTCGGTATCTTGGATTCAGTAGTGGCTATGAAACTAGCGGAAAATGACAACAGATAAAGTTGTCTAAAAATTTTAGTTTGAGTTACACAGGTTAAAACTCCACCCTTTTGGAATTTAATTGTTAATAATAATACTGTTAAAACTGTACCTATTATCCTATCGTGTACAGGCGTCATACCAAATACACTCCACACCAGTCTCACAACCCTTGGACATGCATTCATCCACACTAAACTACAGCCTTTTAACGTCCTACTGCTGGGCACGGGCCTCCCCTCAATGCGATGGGGGGATGCGATGGGGGGATGGGATGCAATGGGGGATTCAGGCCATAGTCCACCACGCTGGCCCAGTGCGGGTTGGCATCCACACTAGCACTAGCCTAAAAAGCACTCATCTTAAACACTTGCCGCCTAGTTCGGAAATTCCTCTCATTGACAGGACCTAAATATATAAATAAAAATAATATGCACCTGGCTTCGGCTCGTGCCACCATTCTCCTCTTCGAAGAGAAGATAAATATCTTACCAACAAATAATAATCATTACCACTTGCCCGTGTGCCCTTACTTCGCCCTTGTATTTATGTATTAGTAGGCGAACCTATTAACATTACATCTGGTAAACTCTCCGTCAATGTGAGGGAGATCGACACAAGTTCACCACTTTGGTCTTGTTCTGATAAGTGAACTTCATGGGTTTCTCCACAAATGTGCAAGTTTCTTCACAATTTTTGCCTTCACCCTTCAACAAGTCTACCAAGCATTAAATGACTGATTAATACATGATAATTTGTATATTAAATTTGGAATCCCCAGAGGTTCGGAGGAGAGGGTCCGGAATTTGAACTAGCAGTTCTAGCGTGCATTAATTACGTAAGGTATTTTTTATATTAATTAATTGGTGCATTGTCTTCCAGCAGTCTTAGAGGCCGCATCCTTCATTTTATGACGTAACCGATTCGATTGAGATCCCACCCGCTGCGGACGGAGCGCACGAAATAATCTTCTAGGGGACAAATCCGTAGTAAAATCGACGTCTTATGGCTGTGAGGACGTGTTGCGAATTAAAGAATAGCCCCCCTCTGTCCCTATGTAAGCTTAGTGTAGGTAAGCGGAGATTATGCGGGATATGTTATGTATTCCGAATGTGTCGGAAATCGGAATTAAACGGAGATTTGACGTTGGCAGTACTGTTAATATTATAATGTTGGCTTTTTTTTTTTGAAATCATATCGACGGGTGAAAGGATATTTGACTTAAGTGACACTTTTGGCCGATATTGACTTATATACATATTTGGAATCAGCGATTTTTTCTACGTCGAATGAGTATACTCTGCTGTAAAGTTGAAAAAATGTCGCTTAGGCAAATAGCCTTCAGCCTCGATCTATAAAAGTAGTTAGAAGCAGTACATATATTACATTTTGTTGTATTTGTGTGATTAGTGGTGTAAATTTGAAAAAATTCTATGTTGATGGAATTGATATGAAAAAATAGCAAAAGATTAGAAATCTAATTTTAATTAGAATAGCAAAATAGAAAAGAATTTATCCAAGAGGATATTGAATCACGGATATAAAAATAATTTTCTTATTAACTTTGCCAAAAGAAGATTTCTGTATGTATATTTAATTTAATTAAGGTTCATGGGAAAGCGTCCGCATGGCCGAAATGGTTTTTTTTTTCTGTTTCTTAGTATTTGTTTTTATAGCGACAACAGAAATACATCATCTGTGAAAATTTTAACTGTCTAACTATCACGATTCATGAGATACAGCCTGTTGACAGACAGACAGCGGAGTCTCAGTAATAGGTTACGGAAACCTAGAAACTATAAAATGTGAAAATATTTCTCTTTGAACAGAAAATACGCCTACCTTACTACAGACCAATGTGCACTGCGCTTTAAGAAAGAATCCTTCAGCTCGGCTCTGTAATAAAAACGAAAGGACGTCTTCACTAATTTCAAGAGGCCTAACCTAACCCACGTTCCGCCTATCAACGATGGCACTTAACTAGATGAGACAATCTCCTGGCTAGGTTGTGCCGGCTTTATTGGCTAGGCTGAAATGGGAGTAATTTACGAGACCAATACTGTATCTACTTATGATGGTTTTTGACTCGCGCGTCAAATTGTTTGCCAGACTAAAACAAACTGTATGCACTAAAGGAAAAAGTTCATTCTTCATTTAAATGACACTGACAGCGCGAGAGAATTTTGACGCGTGGGGGCGTGGCTTGTACCACAGAAATTCAATCTTTATGCCTATTGACATAGAGTTCGTTTTGGTATTGGCGAAAATGTAAGCCTGGTGTGTGGGAGGCTTAAAACAGCTAATTGCGGAGATGATCTTTACGAAATTTGTTCTGGTCTCGGTGTAACTGGAATCACCCCTTGTCTATTATACGGTACCCCTATGGGTAATGGGTAAGCGTTGCTTAGTTTGGGACCATACAATGAGTAAGGCGTAGTTAAGCGATATTTAAAGTTGAATTCTGTTCAACTCACGTAAAGTAGTAATATTTATTGTTCGGACGCTTTTTGAAGTTTAAATTGATTAGTTGGAATAAAACCGGCCAAGTGCGAGTCGGAGTCGCGCACGAAGGGTTCCGTACCATTATCTATAAAAACGGCAAAACAACACGTTTGTTGTATGGGAACCCCCTTAAATATTTATTTTATTCTGTTCTTTAGTATTTGTTGTTATAGCGGCAACAGAAATATATAATCTGTGAAAATTTCAAGTCTCTAGCTATCACGGTTCATGAGATACAGCCTGGTGACAGACGGACGGACGGACGGACGGACAGCGAAGTCTTAGTAATAGGGTTCCCGTTTTACCCTTTGGGTACGGAACCCTAAAAATAGTTCATCAGTTTAATTTTTAATTTTAAAACGCGTTTTTATGCAGTAACTACGCTCTGTATCATTTCGGTTGTCTCTATATCAATGTATTAACTCTATGTTTCATTCTTATGCTACTCGCGCCCGCCTCCGGGCACCTCTCCACTTAATATAACCCCATATTGTGTTCATCTTTAGTTTTATTTTAGTCTCAAAATCGTGAATAGTTGTGACAACCTATTCGCCTCTTTTCTTGAGAAATTTCTTGCTATTACAAGCAAGGCGTGTTTAAGAAGATGGGGGTCAATAACGTATATCCATTTATGGATAAATATTTAAGCGGCAATTATTAAATCTAAATAAATATCGGAAGACAACGCATAGGTACTTATCGTATGATCATAAACTATGAAAAACTTGTACTATGGGTACCATACGATTAATGAACGTTCTTCCATATAATGGACAGTTACTTCCAGACTGGGGTATATTCAGAAAGGGCAATTCCGAAATTTGCTATTAGCGGGAATCAAACCCGGTTCAGTAAGTCGACCGCCCTTTTCTGTGTCGACATGACCAAGCCGTCGTAAATCGTATGGATAGTTATACATACGCGTACAGGGTGTTTCAGAAGGCGGAAATAATATTTGACGGTTTGCATGAGTATCGGGTATACAACCGAACGGCATAGAAATTTGATTGAATTTCGATTCTAATTTTTCAGTTTTGTTAACTGACGAAAAAAAACCGGCCAAGTGCGAGTAGGACTCGCGCACGAAGGGTTCCGTACCATTATCTATAAAAACGGCAAAAAATCACGTTTGTTGTATGGGAGCCCCCTTAAATATTTATTTTATTCTGTTTTTTAGTATTTATTGTGTTTTTTAGCGGCAACAGAAATACATAATCTGTGAAAATTTCAACTCTCTAACTATCACGGTTCATGAGATATAGCCTGGTGACAGACGGACGGACGAACGGGCGGACGGACGGACGGACGGACAGTGAAGTCTCAGTAATAGGGTTCCCGTTTTACCCTTTGGGTACGGAACCCTAAAAACGGAAGAGGTTTCTCAGTTTTATGTTTGTTCGCGGATAACTTCGTCCTTTATGAACCGATTTTGATTATCCTTTTTTTTGTTGGAAAGGAGAAATCGTGAAAAAAAATTAAACAAAAAACAAAAACCGACTTCAAAAACCTAGGTGCACTAAAAAGCTTAAAATAATGCCAAAATAAATGCCAATTCATCTGTGTATTTGCCTAGTCTAATGAAGATTGGCACCTCAAATGTTATGAATTATAAGGTTATTATTAGCTTTTTAGTGCACCTAGGTTTTTGAAGTCGGTTTTTGTTTTTTGTTAAAAATTAATTACGCGGCTAATTTTTAATTCATAATCATAATCATCAAATATCTCCGAGTCCTGTGCGAAGTTTTCAAGTTCTGTGTTCTGAATATTAGTAGTCTCTTCTCGTTGATGTAATTTGTTAAATATAGTCATGTGCCTTAGGTCACAGCACGATACTCGTGACACATACTCAAAGGTCTGTAAATCAGAAACTATGATAGTTAGGTATTGTCTGTCTTCACTAAGCAACTACATAGTAGCTGCCGTACATGTTCAAAAAAATATTATTTCGGACTTCTGATACACCCTGTATATTTCAAACTTGATGATCAGAATCAGAATCAGAATATTTTTTATTCATATAAACCAATACAGGCACTTATGAATCGTCAATAAATAGTAAAAATAGTAGCTCTACCACCCATTCGGAATGCATTTCCTATGGAGAAGAATGGGCAAGAAACTCCATAGTTGCTTTTATGGGAAGTAAATACAGGGTGTATAGTCCATACTGCAGAATCACGTTTAAAGATGTTCAGTATCACATTTTTCTTCCTCCTCTTACACCTTTTTCGATTAAATTCGTGCGGGTTCCAAGACAAGTTAGCTTTTTTCCGGGGACTCGCCGAGGGTCAAACCTCGGTGTCTTCAATAGACACCGCTGTCTGTGGGAATGTGTGGCGGGCTTAGTCCCAAAACAGAT
This sequence comes from Ptilodon capucinus, assembly GCA_914767695.1. Taxonomy (NCBI): domain Eukaryota; kingdom Metazoa; phylum Arthropoda; class Insecta; order Lepidoptera; family Notodontidae; genus Ptilodon; species Ptilodon capucinus. The sequence goes on from OU611831.1 coordinate 3,931,323, forward strand.
ACTGTCCCAAAAACAGATGTTCAGTATCGAAACTTGCCCGCAACTTTGCTTTGTTAACCAATGTAAGTAGTAAGTTTCTCAGTAAACACACCCTGGCCTCAGTGCTCCAAGACCTCTAACACAATCGCTTTCAAATGACAATGGTTACGACGGTGACTAGTTCATTTTTGTATTGACAAATATTTTTTTTAAAACACGGATTTCGCGTTTTGAAAAAAGCAACCATGGAGTTTCATGCCCATTCTTCTCCATAGGAAATGCATTCCGAATGGGTTGTAGAGCTATTTTTTGTATTTATTGACGATTCATAAGTGCCTGTATTGGTTTATATGAATAAAAAAAAACTGATTCTGAATATCTAGTGGCGCAGGGCTTAAATCAAAACAAAATAGGTACCTCCTATTGAAATAAAACTATTTTACGGATTTTATCGCGTGTATTTACTATTTTATTTTCCCGACGTTTCGGCTGCTTTACAGCAACCATGGTCACGGGGGGACTGAGAAGTTAGACGTCCTGATGTCATAGTTAATAACTGGGTACCCTCATATTTAGTTGTTGTTTGCGGTCCGAACCACGCAGAAAGTGCTTACGGTGTCTTGAGGTCTTGCCAAGTGTACCATACAAGTACATCCAAAACCAAGTGTACCATACACTTGGTTTTGGATTTAATCATATTAATTACTGGATCCAAAGTTGGTGGTAGCACCCAGCCATCTTCCCTATTGTCCCTCCTATGTCGACAATATAGTATTTTCAAAGGAACCGGTCAACGTACCTACCAAGCAATTGATGTGACACAAATTGTTATAATACAAGGTTGATCATAACCGATACCGCTTGACCTCATTCATTTAGGCAACATTCACACGGCTGGGCCGACTACCCTGTAATTACGGGCGTATGGGAAGCGTTCCCACGAGTTCATGGTTAGCAGACTTATAGATCAGTTGATCCACAAGTCACACACAATCGTTAAGTCGCTATGATTTCATTTTTCAAGGCATGAAAATATCAAACAAACAAACAAATTACAGCCCTTTTTAATGTACTGCACGGGCCTCCAAGGGCCTCCACTCAATGCGACGGGGATTCAGGCCATAGTCCACCACGCTGGCCCGGTGCGGGTTGACAGACTTCACACATCTATCGAGAACTAGTCAAGATCCCTCAGACGTGCGGGTTTCCTCATGATGTTTTCCTTCACCGTTTCATAGCAAGTGATAATCCCGGATGAAAATGAGATAGCACTGGTAGCCGAGTGGTCGAACGCACGCCTTGCAATAAAAGTGTGCAGGTTCAAACCCCGGCTCGCACCTCTGGGATTTATATGCGAATCTCATTTTCACCCGAAAACATTATCTTTAATCAATAGTAGCTAGAATTTGACTAGTCTAAGCCTTGAAGGCGACAACGGCTAATGTCTACACTGGTCGTATTCCAGATACCATTGATAAAATATGTTGTTTCTATGCCTTCTTAAAGTCAGTCATACAAAAAATATCGCCAGACAACACATACTCATCGCATGATCTCAAACTAAGCAAAGCTTGTACCATGGGTATCGTACAATGGACTGGGGCATTCCCAGTTACCTTTACCAGTTACCTGCCCCTCCTACGACCACTTGTCATGCAGTAATGTATTTATTATTACTTTCAGTATTTCACAATTAACTCAGTACAAAATCTGTCTAAATTTACACTTAGTATTGAAATAACGATACCTTAAGAGGGAGTGGTAAATTCCCAGGGTATATTCCGAAAAGGCCATTCCCGAAATATCGTTTTCCCAGGATAGGAAACCGCATACCATACGGTTTAGTGAGCCGAGGAGCCTAAGCTAAAACCACTAGAGTCTAGACCACTAGTCATTTCCACAACGATAGTGCAAATAGTATTTTTGCCCTTTAGGATTACAGACACCAGTAGAGCGTGTGAATATTTTCAATACAAAATGTTCTGCCATTGCACACTAGGCAGCCGGCGTTACCGTGAGATAAAGCCTTAGCTCTATTAATCGTACGCCACAACTTTGGTACAGTCAACCCACTTTCGGTGGCCATATTTCATAAAAGCAAGCTTGACTTTGAAAAATGATATGGATTTCTACAGAATTTGGTTAAAGGGGAGCACAAAAAAGTGTTGTAAATGGGCGAAGGACAGCTTTGTAAAGTCAAACCATTTTTATCGACGTTTAAAATAGGTTTATAATACAATGGTTGTTTGTTTGACAACACCTTGGTTTAGTGGTCTGAGCGTGGACCGGGTGGCTGCGGGGTCGATTCCCGCCAGAGGTAAATATCGAAAATTTCTTTTTCGGAATTTACTTAGGAGCCCAATACTTGCAAGATCGAAATTATCTCTAATTCGACATATTATTATGTCGAAACAAAACGAAAAAAATACAACCAATTTGACGTCAGTAGGCTTAGCATGACCGTACAGACCAGTTATATCTCTTTCAACTGTCAGATTTGTCGAAAAAATTACGTCACTTTGAGCTTTTTGTACTGGACATGGCTCGATGTGACGTCATTTTCTCAACGAATCTGACATTTGAAATAGATAAAACTTATCCTTATATAAACTTATCTTTATCTTATTATGTCTATACGGTCATGTTAAGGCTACTGCTCTGGATGTAACTGGGATCGCCCCCAGTCCATTGTATGGTGTCCATAGTACAAGCTTTGCTTAGTTTGGGATCATACGATGAGCATGTGTTGTATGGCAATACTTATTTGTATGAAATGACATCGATGACGCTAGGTAATTCCGACGCTTGGTTTCGTGGATTATGCCAAAGAAATTCATTCTTTATGTATTTTACCATAGAATACATTTTCAAAAGACGTAATGTTAATTCGCTCGCGTAAAAACAAGCCTTACGCCTCTTTTGTGTAATTTTCAAGACAAGTTCCTAATTTTGCCTTTGATTACGTTTGGCGTGAGGCCCCAAGAAAATCTTGGCGTAAAACAATGAGTTTTAAATCGTATTGCTGTTGTGGTTAGGTTAAAATATCCTTGGCTTGTGATGGTGACACAACAACTCATGAGGGATGAATGCGCAGAAGGATAGAGAATATTTCTAGCGCGGACGATATGTTAGTATGTTTATCTGTTCCCTTATATCTTCTAAACTTCTAATCAGAATTTGAAAAATGAGGTATTGTTGGGAGCGTCTTGATCCGTTTCATCCAATTAAATCGAATATATCACCCTCTAGATAACATTAAGGGATTAACTTAAAATATGTTCATGTTTAATGATGACGCGGTTGGTTATCAAAGGCAAGGGGTTAATCAGCACATTGTAAATAAATATTTATATATATGTTGCTATGATTTTATTTAACCTTCTCTATTATCAATGGTAGCTAAAATATGACTTATCTAATGGCTTCAAGGTGACAATGACTAGTGGTCATATTTTAGCTACAACTGATAAGATATTTTGTTTTCATAATCAAGTCATAGAAACTCCACAACGACTGCAAGTAGTCTTAAAGCTCCGTTACAATGAATTGTGTTTTCACTTTTTCACGATTTCCATATTAAAATAAAATAAATAAAAACCGGCCAAGTGCGAGTCGGACTCGCGCACGAAGGGTTCCGTACCCTTATCTATAAAAACAGCAAAAAAATCACGTTTGTTGTATGGGAGCCCCCTTAAATATTTATTTTATTCTGTTTTTTAGTATTTGTTGTTAAAGCGGCAACAGAAATACATCAGCTGTGAAAATTTCAAGTCTCTAGCTATCACGGTTCATGAGATACAGCCTGGTGACAGACGGACGGACGGACGGACGGACGGACGGACAGCGAAGTCTTGGTAAAAGGGGACCGATTTTACCCTTTGGGTAAGGAAACCTAAAAATCATGTAGTATGGGGACTGATCCTACTGCAATTGCTATTCTGTGACGGCGCGAGCGCTGTTTAGTAAACATGCCGGCTGTTCGGCGACGATTCGTCCTAATGATTAGCCCAGTCAACAGTCTGAGGGTTGATTGTCTTCTGTTTAGCCCCTGCCACACGCCGCACATACTAACAAGCCTATGTGTGTAGTTAAGAACGTAGAACGAATAATACACCTTATACTCCTGTTGTTAAATGCGTAAATGCTCCCGCACAATGGGGCGTCCAGCTCGCGCGTAAATTTGTGTGCCATACCAAAACAAACTGTATTGACTCATAGAAAAAGTTCATTCCTGAACGACACTGACAGCGCGAGCGAATTTAGACGCGAGGGAGCATGGCTTCCAACACAGAAATTTAATTTATATGTATATTAACATAGAGTTCATATTTGTATTGGAAAATATTTGATCCGTAGGCAGAAGTTCGCTGCAGTGCACTCATATGGCTGATGTATTTTGGTGTTCTTAATGTAATGATGGACGAGCTTATTACACTATGGCGCAACTGCATTCAGATTTGTTGATATTGTATAACAATTTATAAACTTACAAGTCGAATTGAGAACCTACTACTTTTTGGATGTTAGGTTTAAATACTCTTTTGGCGGCGAGAGGCCCAGTTAGCCGCCTTGCTACGATGGAAGGAGCGGCTTGAAGAGCCAACTGCGGGCCTCAGAACAATCCAGGCTATTCATCCAGTACTAATGGACTGGGTCAAGCGGAAACATGGTGTGCTCACCTATCGGATGGTGCAGATCCTGTCAGGGCACGGGTGCTTCGGGAGGTACCTGTGTAAGGTGGCCCGTAGAGAGCCGGCACCATGTTGTCATGAATGTGGCGCTGAGGAGGACACTGCTCAGCATACACTCGAGCTATGCCCAGCCTGGGCGGGGCAGCGCAGTGTTCTCGTTGAGGAGGTGGGGAGGGATCTCTCATTGCCGACTATAGTTCGTGTTATGGTTGGCAGTGAGACGTCGTGGGAAGCCGTTAAGTCATTCTGTGAGGAAGTGATGGTTAAAAAGGAGGAAGCTGAGCGGGCGCGGGAAAGAGACCCGCTCGCTGATCCAAGACGTCGCAGAAGGGCTGGAAGGAGGAGGCGGGCGGCGGCTGACCTTATGCCGCCATAGAGAGGGTGTGTGGGTGGTAGCGCTGGGTGACTGCCGCCATTACACATCTTTTCGCCCTATAAGGTGGTGGCGCGTACCTTTGGTGTTAAGTACGCCTAAATATTTCCCCTACCATCCATCTGGTAGGGACCTTAGGGGTCGTGGTTGCAAAGGGCGGGGGCCCGGCGTGACATTAAAGCGACTCCGAGGAGGACGGCGGCGTGGTGTGACCCACGCCGCCGTGTGGAGGAGGTGTCTGCTCGCACGGACAGCCGCTGGCGGGGTAACGGATGTGTGCGAAAGCGTTCCCGTGACCCCTCCGATATGGCGGGTGATTGGATCACCATGGGTTTTTAGTGGATATACGGCTTCGCTGGGACTTCCACATAATCCCTTCATCTCCCCCAAGATGAAGGGGTATCCATAAAGGATTTTCCCATGTTAAAAAAAAAAAAAAAAAAAGGTTTAAATACTCTTTGTCACTACTAAGACTACTAACTAACTACAGCCCTTTTAACGTCCCACTGCTGGGCACGGGCCTCCGCTCAATGCGAGGGGGATTCTGGCCATAGTCTACCACGCTGGCCCAGTGCGTGTTGGCAGACTTCACACATCTATCGAGAACTAGTCAAATTCCCTCAGTCGTGCAGGTTTCCTCACGATGTTATCCTTCACCGTTTCATAGCAAGTGATAATCTCGGATGAAATGAGATTCGCAAATAAACCCAGAGGTGCGAGCCGGGGTTTGAACTTGCACACTTTGATTGCAAGGCGTGCGTTCGACTACTCGGCTACCACTGCCCTTTGTCACTAACCCTTATTTATTTCCATTTGTTTTCTTGTTTCGACACATACTCATCGTATCATACAATGTAGGTACTGGGGGTGATCCCAGTAAGACCCAGACCTGTGCAAATTTTGAAAAGTTAATTGCCGAAATTTACCACTTACCGGAATCGAACCGGGTGGTTACCCGGTATAGTAGGTCGAGCGGCCAACGATCAAATCATTAGACCAAGCTGTATCGATAATAGTAGACCAAGGGAATATAATACAAAAGTTACGGGAAGCACGTAGTCATTAATTATTTAGGAATAATGTATGAAAACGTATGTATTACGTACGTATTAATTCTGAATTTGTTTCGCAAACTAACTAACTTGTTTCCGGGAAAAGGGATTTCAACACGGTCTTAATGTTTCCGGGAAGCAATCCATACATCAACCGCACAGTGGTATAATAATCTTTTTTTTAATCAAATTACTGACTATATGTCTTAGTCAAATTTGCAATTTTATTCGACCTAATTCACGCCAAATACACTCTATCTTCATACCAAAAAAATAATTAAATTAATTAATTTTTATCCGAGATTATCACTTGCTATGAAACAGTGAAGGAAAACATCGTGAGGAAACCTGCACGTCTGAGGGAACTCAACTAGTTATCAATAAATGTGTGAAGTCTGCCAAACCGCACTGGGCTTGGCGTGGTAAACTTTATCTAATCCCCCTTGCATTGAGGGGAGGCCCATGCCCAGCAGAGAGAAGTTAAAGGGGCCATAGTAGTAGTAGGTAGTAAATAAATCAACATCAAACAATATTTGTATTTAAACCAATCTAAAAAGAAATTTCTATTTTATAAAACATCTTTACAAAGCTGCATGGAACCTATCAAGGGTTTCGACAATGGGTGGTCGACTTGATTATCGATATTTTTACTAAGTATCGAAATAAATAATTAATTCGAGTCGTTTTGACGTGCGACTCGAAGTTAATAATGGCTCGGCACTTTAATAAATCGACCGTTACACGCGAATGGCTCACGATTTCAGACTTAATTACGCTCAACTAGTTACACAAAAGCAATGAAAGTAAGCAAGTGCTACTAGGAATATGAAACTCTTTCAATTTTACAAGATTCAAGATTCACACTTAAAAAAAAAAATATTTTTATTGATATTCTTGTTTAAATAACATTGTTTGTTGATAAAATAATTTCTAGTAAGTTGTTTTACTGACTCAACTAAAAACTGCGCAAAAGGTGCGGTTAAATTTTAATATACCTAGTCAAAACATAAATTACCGAAATAATAATTTCCCTAATTATTGCCTATAATACCACCAAATTATTTATTAACGACCGTAATGGTTACTTAATCACATAGAAAGCCATTCAAATCCCATAATATAGCATATTTGTGACACATTTTGGGTTAAAAAATGACATGGTTAAGGGGTTTGATCCACTAATTCCGTTCGCGTGCCGATGTAGAGATTTCTTTATCGCGTTATTGATGTACGCGGTCGCGTTTCTTGGTTCAGCTACGGTTAAATTGAACCTTATTGTAACCTGTATACTTTGGTTAATATTTTGTCCAGTGCTATTGTGAGCAGGCCCACGGTGCGGTATTGTTGGTAGTTAATTACTTTTTAGGGTACTTTTTGTACAACTAAATAATAGTAAGGTAATGCTTTGTTTTAGCAATAGCCATTGTATGTTTGTTTTAATTGTATTTTAATGTTGTAAATTAACTTCACTGCCTGCCTACAGATCTTTTTTAAACACGCCAGCAAGTCTTTGGTAAGGTTCAAAAGTAAAAAATCCATCCATAACTTTTTTATATAAATATCTACATGAACACCCCCTACATTCATTTATTCATACCGGGCACATTCCCTCTCAATACGAGGGAGATTTGGCCCATAGTTAACCACGCTGGCCCATTGCGAGTTGGTGAACTTCACACGCCTTTCTATAGACGTGCTGGTTTCCTCACGATGTTTTCCTTCACCGTTTAGCAAGTGGTAATCGTTATTGAAAATGATATTCACACATGAAAATCTAATAGGTCCGGGATTTGAAATTTTACCCCTTACGTTCAAGGTAACCGTTCAGCCAACTAGGCTACCAATGCTAATTGTATCTTTTTTTTTAATAATGTCATTTTTTATTAAGTGTTTACGTAACGCCATCTCGTGGTGCTACACTGAAGTAGTTAGGAAAAGCGTGTTGCAAATATTTAAGGGTTGTCTAAAAGTGTATGGTGTAAAATAAAAGAACCAATCCGAGATTTTTACCCTGTGTCTAATCATCCATTCTCTTGTTTTTTTTTATTACCAGTAACAGTACATCTACTGTTTCTGGTAATAAAAAAAAACTGTCTATTATACCAAGTAGCTGTGCCCGAAACTTTGCCCACAAGGAATAGAAAGAAAGTAGCCTAAGTTTTCCTTTGTAACATCAGCTATCTGCCAGTGAACGTCCAGTCGAAATATAAAAAAAATATATATTTCTGTACATTCTCCAAATGTCTAAGCGGACTTCAGTATTTAGCACAGTTTTTTAGCATATCATATGTAAGTAATACCTTTTTTTTTGTTGACGGGGAGGAAATCTTCAGAAAGAATCCCAGTCTTCCGTGTGGGAGAAGACTGGGATATGTGGGATTCTTACCCACTAAAACCTCCCCGGTGGCTGTCTTCGACACGTTAGAGGGACTCCGGGACCTCCTAACGGAACGCACCGGTGTCCCTCTGTGCCTCGCTTCCGAGCTTAAGTGCCCAGAAGCTCGTCTCGGGGGGAGCAGATGTTCGCTCCCCCCTGCACCCTCGCAGTGCATACGCCGCCGTCCTCCTCAGGGTCGTCGTCTACTTAAGAGCGTCCGGGATGTAAGTAATACCTATGTTATGTTCTATTATGAACCCATAAGTAGGTACTCATGAGTAGGATCTCAAATGAAATGCCCCTAACAAGCTGAGGGTAACTTTCAGTGCAAACAAAAGCCGAACGACTAATTTAGTTACGCTTTACTTTGATTCGAGTTAGTGAGGAGACGGTGTGTCAACTACTTTACAGTGTCTGCTTCTTCTTAACGAAATGAATGAAACGAAAACAACAATAGATGGTAGATAAAATTACAAAAAATAATGTTAAAAAAAAACTTATTAAAAACAAGCTTTTATCTAATTCCCCTTAGTTTTCGTGTTCTCCTGGGCAAGCCCTTTCATTTGATACCCATAATGTGGTAGTGCAGAAAAAATAACCATTTCACCATCTTGGATGATCCGCCATATTGGAATTAGAATGACGTCCCTTAGCTAAGCGTGCATTGTCATCCAGAATAAGCGTGTATACCAAATCTCAGCTCAATCGGTTAAAGATAACTGATTTAAAATTCAGTTGTAAGATTCCACCCGGACATGCATACGTTGCAAGCTAATATAAAGCTTGTAATCAAAAACAACAAGACTTGATACCTTCACGCGTTTCTGAGAAAAGAGTCTTGACACCCCGACAGACATACAGACAGACAGATAGACAGACGGACAACAAAGTAAACCTATAAGGGTTCCGTTTTTTTTTCCTTTTAGGTATGGAACCCTAAACATGGATGATGACAGAGATAAAGATGGCGGATGAATCAGCAATGTATTTAATAGTACTTTCAGTTTTTGACAGTTAACTTAACACCTGGTAGCCTCGTGGGCAAGAACGCCCGCCTTGAACGTAAGGGGTGCAAGTTCAAATCCCAGGCCCAAACCTCTGAGATAATTTTCATGTGCGAATGTCATTTTCAACAATGATTACCACTTGCTGAACGGTAAAGGAAAACATCGTGAGGAAACCTGCACGTCTATAGAAAGGCGTGTGCAGTTCACCAACCCGCACTGGGCCAGCGTGGTGGACTATGGCCCAAATCTCCCTCGTATTGAGGGGGAATGTGCCCGGTATAATGGCAATAGGATCACCCCCTATTACATTGGGACCAAAATACATAGGCGAAGTGTGGGCACACTACAGTGCACCTCTGCCTACCCCTTCGGGGAATACAGGCGTGATGATGATGATGATGTATTTAACTCAAAACGGTAGATTCGTTCCTCTATTAAATTATTAGTTTTCCGTATTCGTTTTTATTTTTATTAAATTTCTCGTTTTCTTATGTTATTTTTTCTTTGTTTTAGCTCATTTTAACTCTTAATTTTAACTTTTATTTTACGTATATAAGTGTATATAGATTTCTTTGTAATAATTTTCATATTAAGTGCAATATCTAATTTCTTATTATTGGTTACCATAATATTAATGCATGTTGGGACACCTTTAAAAACTGTACAATTAATTTACTTTTGGCGTCCTTTATTCTTTAAGATGCAGTGGTAGCCGAGTGGTCGAACGCACGCTTCGCAATCAAAGTGCGCAGGTTCGAACCCCGGCTCGTACCTCTGGGTTTCATGTGCGAATCTCATTTTCATCCGAGATTATCACTTGCTAAGAAACGGTGAAGGAAATCATCGTGAGGAAACCTGCACGTCTATAGAAAGGCGTGTGAAGTTCACCAAACCGCACTGGGCCAGCGTGGTGGACTATATGGCCTGAATCCCCCTCGCATTGAGGGAGGCCCATGCCCAGCAGTGGGACGTTAAAAAGGGCTGTAGTAGTAGTAGTAGTCCTTTATTCTATAGATGTTTACATTGTAACAGTTACTGGTTTATCCTATATAAATAAATAAATAAACGTATGTACACAATCTTTCAAAAAAAAAAATACAGTAACTATTGAAACAACAATACTTGAGATTAAGAGATGGGAATAAGGCCCCTAATAGTCTATGTCAAGACGTATTCAAGCCTAGATTTCCGTGGCATAAATGAAACCAATTTCGGCTCATTTTTTTTTTTTTTTGAAACCTGCGGTCTCAGTACGCCTGCCAAGATAAGACATTTTCTCACGGATCGTGACGTCATTTTTGTGGCAAAATCGTTACGTCTTATTAGCTAGCATGGCGTGCTGGATAAAAATATAAAATTGGTTTGACAGTTAAATAGAACGTGGTTGACGTATGAATAAGGTGTTTTCTCTTAAGTGCAAGCATGGGTTACCAAAATGTACCATAGAGACACGAATTTGACAGGTCAACGTAAAGAAATTTCTCACGGTCAAAGGCGGGTGATGAGAAAATAATTAGGCTGTAAGAAGTACATAAATATAGCATTTTATACACTATTATAACAAATAATACTTATTTTACTCCATCCTTCGCCAATATCAAGCGGACTACATGCAAAATTCTTCCGAAAACGAACACGTAAATTTATTTTCGTGTTCGACAAACAACAACAAAAAAGTGTAGAGACATTTCTAGCTGTTTTATTTTCCTCCGAAAATCCCCATAATCCTATTCCACGTGATTTAAAATCCATATTTTACAAAAAATCTGTAGGTTTGCGGTTAGATTTTGTTTGGCATCATACTTTGCGTGCTTTTTGCCGTTTTACAATGTAAAGTTATTTAAATTGGCAAATAAAAATAGTATAGTGCCCAAGAAATAAATTTTAAGCATAATACCACCGACCAAATGATAATACGTAAAGCTTCCGGCATAATAAAAAAGAAACTATGCCCAAAGATATTTTGAATCTGTGCATAAACAATCTTATATATTCTGTGATGTGTATGCAGCATCTTTTTTCTTTGTAAAGCTCCGTCTCGCTCTATTTGTCATTTCAATGAACGAATGAACGAAAGATCGTAAACTGTGAGAAAATTTTAGCAGGCTGTCTATTTTTAAACATCTTGGAAGCCATGTTAGCAAATAAGATATGGGAACGCAAGTTGACAGGATGTTTTAGGGACTTGTGAGAAAACATCTTGGCAGGCGTACTGAGGCCGCAGAATCAGATATTTTTATTCATGTAAACCAACACAGGCACTTATGAAACGTCAGTAAATAATAATAATAGTATCTTTACCCATTTGGAATGCATTTCCTATGGAGAATAATGGGCAAGAAACTCCATGGTTGCTTTTTTCCAATAAGGATTTACATTTTTGTGTTTACAACCTTTATGTATCAATACTTTCTAATATCGTTGGTACCAAATTTATAACAATAAAACTTAGTTCTCAATAGAAAAAACTTCTCTTTTATAAAAACTTTTAAAAAAGTAAGAAACTTGCGCTTTATTTGCCTGTATGAAAATATTTTAAAGTCAGATAGTTTGTGAAAGTTTGTCGATGTTTTTAAGAACACTACCACCAACTTGTACACCAAGTTTATTTGCCTTAGTGTTGTTCCGCGTAAGCTTTTATCGATAAAGTCCGGAACTTCCCGGAACTCGCTGCCGTATTTATCATTTGCATATGTGACTTTTTTTATATCTTACTATCTGTGTCCGTGTGCACTTTAGGAAGATTACCCAGAAAAATGGGTATTAAGTTCATCTCGCGGAACCCTAATTCTTTTTCTAAAATAAACGTTAGCCTAAATTACGCCTTGGATGTACGTACAATAATCTGTCATAATTTGACAGTTAATATCAAAACAACAATACTATAAATAAGAGGTGAGTGGTTAACAATACTGACCGTTTTAACTTTAAGACCTCAAGACACCGTAAGCACTTTCTGCGTGGATCGGACCGCAAACTACAACTAAATATGAGGGTTCCCAGTTATTAACTATGACATCAGGACGTCTAACACCTCAGTCCCCCCGTGACCATGGTTGCTGTAAAGCAGCCGAAACTTCGGGAAAATAAAATAGTAAATAAACGCGATAAAATCCGTAAAATAGTTTTATTTCAATACTGACCGTTTAAAAACGGAAAATTTATTTCAAAAACATTGTAACATAAAAATGGTATATATGAATGATGTAATCTAATTTTCACAGATAATCAAAAGGGTAGAAAATTGCGGCATTAATAACTTTAATCCCGCGCTCATATTACGCTCTTCCACAAAAACTTTCTAATTAAACATGCCTTGGTGGGTACACGGTAACCAAACAAACAAAACTCAACACAGGGTGTATCAGAAGTCTGTAATCATAATTAGGGACATACTACACGATAGCTGAGGGGAAACATTGTGAGAAAACCTGGGGCCGTACTACCTCCTAAAGTATTATTGTCTCCTTACTATACTGCCAATTTTTGACAGATTATGTATTATGCTGCAAGACAGGTGGTAGTAAGGGCTGCACGTCTATAGAAAGGCGTGTGAAGTTCACCAACCCGCACTGGGCCAGCGTGGTGGACTATGACCCAAATCTCCTTCGTATTGTTGGGGAATGTGCTCGGAATAATGGCAATAGGGCTATATTTTACGGGGACACAATGGCGACGCAACCAGTCGCGTCACCGTGGTGTCCCTAAGCTAAATTAGACACCATACAGACACCAGAGTCACCACTCCACACTGTGACAATATCAAAATGGACCTCGGAAGAGATAGCACTACGTATGTACGTAGGAAAAGAGACAGAGAGCGTCACTGGCGGCCGGACTGGCGGCTGAGTGAGTGTCATACCATACAGCGCTATAGCAATTAGTGGTGGCGCGGCCAGCGTGGATGCGTAACCAGTAACATTCTGTGCTGCCGTCCGAGCTGGTCGCGCCGCCAAATTGGTTGCGCAACCAAGCGGACACCAGGTGAGTAACTCTCTAAAGAGCTGTATACATTTTGCTGGTAGCGGTGACCGGTTGCGCCGTCATGGTGTCCCGGTGAAATATAGCCCATAGGCTCGCCCCCTATTACATTGGGACCAAAATATATCGCCGAAATGTACCCGTTCGGGTATTACATTCGTAATGATGTATAAGTTCGCTAGGCATATGTTAAGATGCTTATGCTCGCTTTCACTAACACTAGGTTACGCCTAAATACAAAGCAGTTGACTTATGCAGTGTATTTATACTTAGGTATCTCGTTAAGGCATCGCCTAGTATTAGTGAAAACAGGCGTGAGTGAAGGTATGATGTAAGGAAATAATCACCGTTTCTAAGTTACAAACTTTATTTGTAACTTAAGACTTATAAAAAAGGATCAACAAAATGTATGAAGAACGGCCGGCAATACGAATGTTTACGATTGGCGGCAAAAAAACGGATATTTTTTACGAAATTATTTCTGATTTCGCATTTCTGAATATCCTGCATATAACACTATTTTAATTTAATTTAATTAAGTTCTCGAGATTGATGCCTGAATGTGTGTGTGTATGTCAAAGTATGATTGTGTGTGTCAGCTATCCGTCACCGCCGTCGGATAAATATCTCAAGTGCCGCCCTGCGCGGTACGCGTTGCCCGCCTAGCCCGCTGCAGTACGGCCTCGTCCATACTGGATGAAGATAATCTAATGTCACTTTTGAATTTCGAAGCATTTCAAATATGTCAATTTTGAATTTCGAATATATAACAAAGAACTTATAACTTTTTTTGAAACATAGAATATTTTTTGGCAGCCCAATGGTTTTCAATTTGTGAAATATTTCAGTGCCATATAAATTTTTAAATAGCTTTTGGTTTTCCAAATATGAAATGAATGCTGTAAATTTCGTCTAAGTTAACTATTACTGCCATATAATGTGACCATTTGAAAGATTAAAATAGGGCAGTATTATAAGCATAACCATATATATGGCTATCGTGTAGATTTGACGATAAGACTTGAAAATGAAAAACTCCTTAACGCGGATTAAATACCCAAATAAATGCTAAGATTTAATACTTTGTTAACATGATATAACTTAGCAACATTTTAAAACATTGCGCTCAAAAGATAACAGTCTAAAAACATTTTTTTTTCCTTTGACTATTCTGAAGCAAAATAAAAAAATTGCGAGACTTTCTTTATTATTGCTTATTTTACGTAATAGAATCAACAAAGCAGAACACTTGAGGGTATCTACGACTCATAGAAATTTTATGTCATTTTTATTAAGTGCCATAAAATTTTATCTGAGCCTATTTCGGGTAACCGCGGCTTAACAAAGTACGCATACGGCAATGCCTACTGCGCATGTCTGTAGCTCACTCATTCCGGACTATTTGTTTTGTCGTTACACTATCAAAAAGCTTTGGAATGTTCGCATAGTAGCATCTTCCTTGCTAATTTGCTGGTATCTGAACGCACCTTAACTATCACCGAACTGATATTGTGAAGTGCAAGTGTTCGTAAGTTTCCGAACGCGCGGAATCAATCATCCATCTGTCAAGTGTTCGCGCCAATAGTTGACGTTTGACCGCGTGTGGTGGTTCGAAATTTGAATCGCTTGACGTTCCGCGAGTGTGTTAGCGTTGTTTTGTTTGATTAGGACTAGAACTTTCCATATCTTTGAACTTTCAAATCGTGACCTTTTGAAAAAACTCGTGTTCCAAATTTAAATTTTTAAATTAGTGTCCTAATTTAAAAACTAAGAAGTTCTTTGCTGTGTCAAGATGAATATAACGTCTACGACGGACGGTGAGTACTTGTATTTTTTGAATGGGAACTACTGCAATATAAAGTACCTAATTGCTTGCAATCCCTGGATGCGCACCTCTGCGGGTTTCAGGCCCCGCTTAAAATTGAACTTTAAAACTGCCGCATTAGGACGAAATTTTGTCAGCAGCGGCCTATCGGGCCGCACGATCTTTTCAACTTTGTCGTAACAGTGATAAGGTTTGTTATTGCGTGGCAATCGTTCAGACTGTCATTAGGTAAGGTGATATATCTCTGCGCGTTTTCTTAAATGGATGTTTGCGTGTATGTACTGTGTTCGTTATGAGCGGGTTTGTGTATTTATGGTAGTTTTTATTTTTTTTACCAAAGAATTATGACTTTGATGTAAAAACTTTTTGGAATGAATTTCTTTACTCTATATTTTGTGACTGCCAGTACCAACGCAAGCACAAAACATTTTCTTCTTAATTTCTTTATATATAATATATATATAATTAATATATATATAATTTCTTCTTAATGGAGTAAGCGATATGTGGGTGCACTGCAATGGACCCACATTTTTTGCTCGTAACGCTCCTGTTTGCGAAAGTCTTTATTTGAAGGTACATGTCTTTATCAATCATAAGTATTGAATTGATCACAAAACGATTGTCCTCATCTATAAAATTGTCTTCGAATTATTTATTGCGACCCGCTTACCTTTACCATTTGCTGTCCATGTTTCCAACAATATTGAACCTTACGCTGAGGCATTAAAGTTTATTTCTGCGTGAATATTTTCTATATGTATATTTTAGAGGGCGCTGTTCTGCCAGCTGATCTTTGAACCTCCACAAATTGGACTCGAACAACAAATATGAAATAACTTAGAGATTAAATTATTGCTTAATATTATTTGGAAAATCACTAAGTATTTTGTAACGAATCATCACTTTTAAATTCATACATTTCTTTTAAATTTTCCCTTAAATATCATATTCAAGGTTCTCAAAGAGTATTGTAGGTTGTACTACGCCAATAATTATACTACGTATCGTATCATCCAGTCGTAGCGCCACGTATGGCTACGCCGCGTAGTACTGCTTCGGACCGTAGTGTCGCTACGCGCCGAACCCCAATTGTATCAAGGAATACAGTTTTAATTACTTAGATCCCTTATTTCATGTCAGTCTTAACAAGCATGTTATTTCATGTTAGTCTGCCTTAAGCCGTGGTAGCCTCGTGGGCAAGAACGCCCGCCTTGAACGTCAGGGGTGCAAGTCAATCTCTGAGATAATTTACATGTGCGAATGTCATTTTCAATAATGATTACCATTTGCTAAACGGTGAAGGAACGTGAACCTGCACGTCTATAGAAAGGCGTGTGAAGTTCACCAACCTGCACTGGGCCAGCGTGGTGGACTATGGTACAAAATATCCCTCGTATTGAAGGAGAACGTGCCCGGTATAATGGCAATAGGCCCGCCCCCTATTACATTGGGACCAAAATACATCGGCGAAGTGTGGGCACCTCAGTGCACCTCTGCCCACCCCTTCGGGGAATACAGGCGTGATGATGTATCCTTAACGAAAACACAATTTTTTTAATGTGTGTCTGTATGTTTTGCATAATTTCTGAAAAAGGTTCATGTTACAAGGAGTAACTTAAGTTTCTTTAATTTTGGGAAAATAATAAGGGTTCCCAAATTCCGCTCGTACAAAGTCACGGGATCTGCTAGTTCATTCTGTCACTGAACAACTCACCTCACTTAACTAGCTTATGTGCACTTTACTTATGAACAACTTGGTTAAGTTCAAGTTCCGCTTACAATAACTATTAGGTAAGACAAGGTTCTCGGGTAAGGTAAACGTCCCAGTAGGCATCCCTAAGTAAACAACACTCGATAGGGTAAAAGTGCCGAAACACAAGTGTAGAAATCTTGTTTGACTATCATAACTGTTAAGCCCCGGGCACACTGAGGCGTCAAGACGCTCGCGACAAAAGTTTTGTCAATAGTAAAATGAGCTGTGTTGTCTCATAGAAAGAGCTCATTCTCCAACCAAATGAGATTGACAGAGCGAGAGAATTTTTGACGCGTGGTCCCGTGGGTTTTACCACAGAAATTTAAACAAAGATCGTATTCATATTTTTAATGTGCCTTTTCAATGTGCCCTTATGCCCGGGGCACAAGACGCATGACTAAGACAAAAATAGACGGACAGAAGACAGTTCAATCAAGCCTCACTATCCATTTTTAGGGTTCCGTACCCAAAGGGTAAAACGTGAACCCTATTACTGAGACTTTGCAGTCCGTCCGTCCGTCCGTCTGTCACCAGGCTGTATCTCATGAACCGTGATAGTTAGAGAGTTGAAATTTTCGCAGATGATGTATTTCTGTTGCCGCCATAACAACAAATACTAAAAAACAGAATAAAATAATTATTTAATTGGCTCCCATACAACAAACGTGTTTTTTTTGCCATTTTTATAGATAATGGTACGGAACCCTTCGTGCGCGAGTCCGACTCGCACTTGGCCGGTTTTATTTAGTTAGTTCGATTCTTCTCAGAACCACTTATGCTAAAGTTTTATTTCAAAACTCTGTTCTTATATGTTAAACTGTACACGAATCAAAACTTTAGATAAATTTTTGTGTTACTCTCCACCTCCGAGACCATATAAAAAAAAACCAATACTAAAACGAACTGTATTAACTGAAAGAAAAAGCACATTTTTCAACGAAATATTATCGATGAATTTTGACGCGTGGACACGTGACTTTAACCACAGAAATTCAATCTTTATAATACTAAAACAGAGAACATTTTTGAAAAAAGTTCCTCAGTCGGTACATGGCGTGAACCTTATGAAGTCACACGAACACACACAGTGACCAATCAAAACTCGTTAAACATTTATGACGTCAGAAAATAGGTCAGCGGAGACTTTTCCATGGAAAGTGACGCAACATTATTTCTTTAACATGGCCTAATCTGATAAAAGGGCGGGAATTGGATGTGACATGGTTAACCATGTCAACAATATTAGTATATGCCGCGGCGATTATAAGCAAGGGAATATAGTTCTTATAGGCTTGGATAATTGTCGAAATTTTACCCTGTTACGCTTCAACAATTAGAGCGATCTATGTAAATACTACATTAAATAGATTGCTTTGTTTGTTGCTAATGTAAAAACACCAGCTTTTTACTAAATGCATATAAAAGTAAAAAGCCACTTATAACAACAAAAAAACCGTCTGTCTCTCTGTTTGTTTCGAGTAAACTCCCAAACGGCTGGACCGATTTTGACGAGACTCTCACTGACAAATTTCTGATGCTATAAGAAGTAACAAAAGTGTTCCGGGAGAAAAAAATACATTACCTATTTATTACCTATGTGTTACTATTGAAACAACAATACTTGAAGTGGTAAGGCCACTGATTATCTAATCAAAACTTATTCGGGACGGTCGATACTAAGCGGGTGAAGTGACCGGGGCAGACGGTTGTATCCGGCCCGGGGAGCCGGGTAAGCCGGATTAATATTTGATGTTAACCGGCTCGCGATGTAACAGGTTACAGTAGTTACACATAACGGTATGTAGTTTGTAATACATTGGGTTTGCCGGTACATCGTATTGTATTACAATTTATGCTTGATTGGGTTTGTGTACTGTTATAATCAATGGTTATGTGGCAGATGAGGATTTAAATGGAATCCAATAAGCAAGATATTGTGCCAAGAGCGCCGTGCAAATATTGTCGATGTTACTGTCCCCCATGACGACAATCTCGTGAAAGCAGAGAAAGATAAAGAATGCAAGTATCTGGATCACAAGGTTGTCGACTTGTGGGATATTGCCGCGGACATTATAGTACCGATAGTCGTTTCCGCCCATGGCTTACGAGCCAAGAGCTTCGACTAACATAAGAGGCTAGCGTTAGGCAGCTCTCTTCTCCCCTCTTCTTCTCTCTTCTCTGGAAGAGATTCAGAAGGTTTCTAAAGTTGGCACCCATAGTGAGGAAGTTCCTATCTGTGAGCCCTAAGTCTACTAACACCATCGTCATGGAGCTGCTATGACTGCATTTTTTAAGACATGAAAACAACATATTTTTTCAATGGTACCTAGAATATGAGCAGTGTAGACATTAGATATTGTCACTTCGATGCCATTTGACTAGTCATATACTAGTCATATACTAGTTACCATTGATACAAAAGCAGTGGTAGCCTCGTGGGCAAGAACGCCCGCCTTGAAGGTAAGGGGTGCAAGTTCAAATCCCGGGCCCGCACCTCTGGGATAATTTTCATGTGCGAATGTAATTTTCAACAATGATTACCACTTGCTGAACGGTAAGGGGAAAACATCGTGAGGAAACCTGCACGTCTATAGAAAGGCGTGTGAAGTTCAGCAACCCGCACTGGGCCAGCGTGGTAGACTATGGCCCAAATCTCCCTCGTATTGAGGAGGAATGTGCCCGGTATAATGGCAATAGGCTCGCCCCCTATTACATTGGGACCTAAATACATCGGCGAAGTGTTGGCGCACTGTAGTGCACCTCTGACTACCCCTTCGGGGAATACAGGCGTGATGATGATGTACAAAATGTAATTTTTATGCCTTAAAATGGAGTCATAGCAACTTCACGACGATGTTAGCAGACTTGGGGCTGTGGAGTCTTGACGGATGGTAATTAGGACCAAAAAATTGGTCAAAAATGTTGGCTTGGTCTAGTGGTTCGAGCGTGGTGTTCGGCTCACTGAACCTCGTGGTTGCGGGTTTGATTTCCGCCAGCGGCAAAATTTTAAAATGTCCTTTTCGGAATTTAACCTGGTCTGGATGTAACTGGGACTGCCCTCAGTCCATTGTATGGTACATATAGTAAAAGTTTGCTTAGCTTGAGTTGTATGGCGATATTTATTATCTAATAGAAAACGAATCTAATAGAAAAATATTTCTAATATCTTCATATCGAAAGGTGAAAGGTTATTTGTCTTAACCGACACTTTTGGGCGATATTGACTTATATACATATTTGGAATCAGCTAATTTTTCTGCGTCGAGCGAGAATGCTCTCCTGTAAAGTTAAAAACCGGCCAAGTGCGAGTCGGACTCGCGCACTAAGGGTTCCGTACCATTATCTATAAAACTGCAAAAAATCACGTTATGTCGGAGAATCTAAGATCTGACGATGGCAACACCGCCCGATAGCTGTCGAACGCGAAGATGACGTCACGACGAGTCGTCTTTGGATGCGGCCGTTGCAACGGGCGGGCAATAAAGATTGAGAGCTCGCACCGAGCGGACGTGTCTGTTCGACTGCCTATAATTAATTTGTGTTATTATTATTTAAAATAATAAAGTTTAAGTTCTGATAAAAGTGTTATTTTGCTCGAGACCACCCACCATGTCAGAACACGACGAAAATGCGTGTCTACCGAGCCCTACAGAACGGCCTTCTGCGACATATATTTATTTTATTCTGTTTTTTTAGTATTTGTTGTTTTAACGGCAACAGAAATACATCATCTGTGAAAATTTCAACTGTCTAATTATCACGGTACAAGAGATACAGCCTGGTGACAGACGGACGGACGGACAGCGAAGTCCGTATGTCCGAATAGGGTTCCCTTTGGGTACGGAACCCTAAAAATGTCGCCAAAGTCAAATAGCTTTTCACCCTTCGATATATTCGTTTCGAATAAGCTAAACAACCTATATTTTAAAGGTTTATATAACCATTTTGAATCGCATTGTGTATCATACGAAATTAATTTATTAAAAAAGAAACAAAAGGAGCCTCTCACTTCCCCATCCGGAAGTACAACAAGAATCTCGACGAGCAAGAAACACATAAATTCGCATTAAGGCTTTATTGGGAGCTCATAAAATATTCATTGCGCAAAGATTGACAACTTTGCAATTAGGTAGAATATATTAGGGCCGTTCGAAACGTGACGGTATGCGTTACTTAGTAACAGGTATTGTCACTGGGTCAAGTGTGACGTATCGAGTCCGTACTCCTAAACTTATAATATATTCTAATAATGTAGGTACCTACTCGGTAAAGTTAGCTCATATATATTTTATACAAACAATGATTTAAAAATTCTTAACATGATGTATGTTAGTATGTGCATTTTTGTGTTTAATACAGAATATTTTTACTAAAATACTTAGTTGTTCTATAGTTAGATTGATAGACTCGAACCTCGTTACATTTTTACAATGCAATACAATTTTTTGCAGATTATAAGAAAGTACCGTAAGTCTAATCAAAATACATGATTTAACTGAGAGATTTATGACTTTTTGTACTAACTGGTAAAATACTGAGTACATACTAGTATCAATTTCATGATTATTTATACAGCCCTATTAACGCCAGCGCCCGATTCCCAGGGTCTGCTTAGCCATAGATTAGCTGATGAGGGAAAAGTTGGAAGTTTGTTACCTTTCCACAAAAATATATTTTGTAGATGTGACAATATTTGAGGTTTGTACCTACAAACACACGTAACAGTAATGTTCTGCCACTATATGTCAGCTTCCTTTAAACATGTAATTATCTCACAGCCAGCTTCACCGTATGTGTGCTTCACCGAATTAAAAAGAGAAAATGCCTGAATGAAGATGAGATGTGGTTCCCATTGAAAAATACTAGTGATATAAATGATATTTAGTTACTTTGAGAAAAAACTGTACGCTCAGAAAAATATTTTGGTGAAGTTACTCATTCTCCATTTCTGGATCTTATTATCTGAGTAGGCACATTCGTATGAAAGGCCGCTAGCCACACAAAGGCAACAATGTAATACCTAGTACAATGAATATGAGTAGGTACTCTAGAGCCTTTTGTGTTATAATCCTGAACTAAAATTATATGATTACATATTATCTTGACAAAAATAGAATTTTGATATTAGTTTCTAGTTTTGTTCTTCTAGTTTTGATATTAGTTGTAATAGTATGTAGACTGTCGGTGGAAGTGCACTGCGGTGGATCCACATTTTACTATTGGCGTTGGTCCTGATATACCCTATCGATCTTAAATTGCACATAATATCCCTCGGTGCGAATAGTAATCAGGCGATAGTTTACCTGTTGCGGATTGGCTAAGGCTCTATTAGTACGGTAAAGCCGGCTGCTCAATATTTACTAATTTATCGGGGGCGGATGTACAGTCATAAAATGTGTGGAAGACGGCGTGTAAGCGCTTCCTTACCACATTTTCCGCCTCTTGTATTTTGCTGCCATTTACACCTGTAGTTATCAGATTTACCCCGTGAATAGAGCTTAATTAGATACGTATTTCTAAATTAGTTTTAATATAAAATCTACTAATCAAATTCCAAAGCCTTCGCCTACAGGGGCGTCAAGACGCACGCGTTGGTTTTTTGCCAAAAACGAACTCTGTGTCAATGTAGATAAAGATTGATAAAGAAGCCACGGGACCACTGTTCAATGATCGCTCGTGTCATCGATGACATCTCGTTGAAAAATCAGCTTTTTCTGTAAGTTATTACAGTTCGTTTTGGTATACGCAAAAATATGGTTGCGCGATTTTAGCATGTCTGAGAGCCCAGGGCTTTACACCTAATTCTCGCGTAACGATTAATTGATTACCTCTCCGAGGCTACCACCTCGTAGGCATTAATGTTTACTCGTAAACTGATCTACCGTTAACTTAATTAGCTACCTGTGGCCCGAGAAATTTGAAGGTAATCTGATTTGATGGGTGCTTCATAATTATTTAATGCTACGGATCGGGTGACGTTTAATCTATTTGAACCCAATATGGATTAGTTCTTGAACCACTGGCATTGCGCGTTTTGCGTAAATGTGAAGACTTATCATACAACATGCTTCATGTATTTAGTTATTGATTGTAATTTATTTCCTAATAATACAACAATTAGTTCTTATTTAGTATACTAGATTATATATATTAGATTCGTTTTTTAAAGGTTAAGGTTTTAAGTTTTTATGCAAAAATAACTCTTAACAGATTATGCAAACAATTTTTATATCACTGTTGCTGTTTTGGATCTGCAATTTTGATTGACAAGTGCAAACATAATGATAACGATTATAAAGTATGTCTTTGAAATTGGAATTCTTGGTTTACATGTTCTTAGTTTTTACGTAAATTTAAATGGGACAAGATAAATGGCTACATCTGCGATTAGTGGGTATTCTTTCAATGTCAAGTAATTAATAGCGAGGACAAGTTCAATAAATAAACATTATAAATAATGGATAATGATCGCAATAAAGATGGCGGATGACAGGCTTCTTGGCTTTTATTACATGTGACGTACCTTTCTCATCTGCATTCTTTTACTCTATGACCAAATAACCGAAGGACGGACGGAACAAACAAACTTAAGCACGTAAAACTTTTGTTTTATTTGCCCGTTATATCCGGAGTATAGTAAACACGGTTATTTCCGAAGTTCCGAACGATTTTGTGGACATTGTCGTGTAGTACGAAGCGAAGTTCCTCTGGACAAGTGATGTGTCGTCCTCACTTGGAAGTTTGGTATATTTTGCTTCTGTATATGGTGTTAGCAGAGTAATAATGCTAAGAGACAGTGCACAAAGTGAGGAAGTTAGGCACTGTTTGCACGGTAAAATCCCATAAAATTATGAGCTCGCTCAACTAATCTAACTATAATTGTGTCCATATTGTTTTCTTATATTTACGCGAATACTATATACATTGAAATAAAACTATTTTACGGATTCTATCGCGTTTATTTACTTTCTGCGTGGATCGGACCGCAAACAACAACTAAATATGAAGATACCCAGTTATTAACTATGACATCAGGACGTCTAACACCTCAGTCTCCCCGTGTTTGCTGTAAAGCAGCCGAAACGTCGGGAAAATAAAATAGTAAATAAACGTAAATAGTTTTATTTCAATATAATTGTGTCCATTTAAATTATAACGGATATCTTTCCCGTTATCTGTACGAACAAATTGATGTTGTCCTTTATACCCTGCACACACTGGTGCAAGCCAATTCACTTGTTTTATTTTGAAAAAAATGTATACTGTGACAATATGCATAAATATGAAAGGAGACGGATACGTTTTCATAAATTCTTGGGCCCAGTTGTAAAAATATGAGAGTGGTGTCAATTAAGAGCTTATAT
This sequence comes from Ptilodon capucinus, assembly GCA_914767695.1. Classification (NCBI taxonomy): domain Eukaryota; kingdom Metazoa; phylum Arthropoda; class Insecta; order Lepidoptera; family Notodontidae; genus Ptilodon; species Ptilodon capucinus. Next base: position 3,955,728 of record OU611831.1, read on the forward strand.
ATTATCAAACCATCTTCGAAAATTTTGCTGATCTTGGCAATCTGAGAGCAGAATTATAAGAGATTTAGTAAAAGTGTGGTTATTCAACAAACTGACAACAACCTAGATACTAAACAGCTGATTTTTGAACTGTGATTGTTATTTTGTTTTAATATAGAGTTTTGGTGTTAATTCAACCACTTTAGTGTATATTAATATATTAAAATTAATACAATTATGTGCTTAATCATTAATAACACAATTTGTTTTTGAAATACCGAACGTGCTCACTGTCTGGGGCGGTCGGAAACTCGTCCGTCGACATTTTGTGGAGCGTTCGGAAACGCGGACGCCACACAGTTATTTATTATTTTAATTGTAGTTTTTTATTGTTAATTATAACAATGTATTTATTCATTTTGATTGAATCAATCAAGTATTTTATGTTTAATTGTTTAAATCATTCACAGTAATCGATTATTGTAACCGATACTCTATTTCTTCAGTGAAATAAACTTATTTTTATGATTTCTCGTCTCCCAGATTGTGAATTGAGCTGATTTTTTTATATTTTGAAACAAAACAGAAAAAAATACCGCTTTTTTTAAACCATATCTCAACTTATTACAATTGGGCCCAGAGATCCCCGTCTCCTTTCTGTAGCAATTGAGACTCGACCACGCAATGGTCACGTCAATGATATTTCCTAGAAATATGTACTTTTTTTATTACTAAGACTTCGTTGTCCATCCATCCGTCCGTCTGCCACCAAGCTGTATCTCATGAACCATGATGATTAGAGAGTTTAAATGTTCACAGATGATGTATTTCTGTTGTCTCTATAACAACAAATAAAAAAACAGAATAAAATAAATATTCAAGGGGGCTCAGTATACAACAAACGTGATTTTTTTGCCGTTTTTATGGATAATGGTACGGAACCCTACATGCGCGAGTCAGACTCGCACTTGGCCAGTTTCTTCCTATAAGTTGTTACAGTTCGTTTTGGTATTGGCAACTGATTAAAGACTTTTTGGTCGTTACGACATGAATTCATGATCTATCTATGTTATAGGGTGTACACGTACTGTGGAGGATTTCATTTTGACTGAATTGAATTGTACTCCTACATTCATTTAAATAGCCTATTGAATGTCCCCACTGCTGAGCAAAGGCCTCCCCTCTCGTCACGTGTTTAAGTGGCGGTTTGGACCATAGTCCACCACCCTGGTTCATTCGTGGACTTCTAAATAACTTTTATAAATTGTTACATCCGTTGGGGGAGGTAGTCAATAATCACACAACCAGTACGTACAAGCTCGTATATTGGACTGCCCAGCAGTCGACAGATATGACACTTTACAGCTAATTACTCTACACCGATTATAATGAAATGCCTACCCTAACATAAATAAAGCAGTGGTAGCCGAGTGGTCGAACGCACGCCTTGCAAATCAAAGTGTGCAGGTTCAAACCCCGGCTCGCACCTCTGGGTTTATGTGCGAATCTCATTTTCATCCGAGATTACCACTTGCTGTGAAACGGTGAAGGAAAACATCGTGAGGAAACCTGCACGTCTATAGAAAGGCGTGTGAAGTTCACCAACCCGCACTGGGCCAGCGTGGTGGACTATAGCCCAAAAATCTCCCTCGTATTGAGGGAGAATGTGCACGGGACAATGGCAATAGGCTCGCCCCCTATTACATTGGGACCAAAAATACATCGGCGAAGTGTGAGCGCACTACGGTGCACCTCTGCCTACCCCTTCGGGGAATACAGGCGTGATGATGATGTATAAATAAAGCAATATTTTTAGTTTTTCTTATATTTGTTAAATGTTCACGTGAACTTGTTTATGTGGTCTTTTCCGTATTATTTCGACCGGAATTAATATATACCGACGGACTGACAAAAGATCTCATACAAAACCTTATTGTTCGTGCCCTTGAGTGGCTACCGGGTGTGTTCCCCGAAATCTCGTCAAAGAGAACCGTACCAGCAATACGTAGGTTATGTACTTACTGAAGGACGGCATACAGCGCCCTTAAGGGAGTACCGAGCCTTTCTTTCAATAACAAGGTATGGGTTTGAGTTGTTGTAATTGTAAAACTCTTAAAGTGTTCTTTAACATTGTTATAATTGCTTTAAAGTCAATCTAACGGTGATACACATTACCACTAAAATTTTAAGATGGTTAAGGGTTGATTTACAATGTACTTGTAGACCATTTACAGACCAGTACAGACCTCAACATTCAATAAAAATTATAAGTGGTGCAAATTCGTTTAAAATATGCGAATTCTACACGAGATCCTAAGAATTGACTAATAAGGACGCAAGATAGATTATTGAGTCAATTATCAGTCTTTTTACACAATTATATTAAGTTACTAAATTTACAATAAATGAAATTTACATTTCGTAATAGATAGAATACTGTTTTGAAGAGAGATTACTTTTACCAGTAATTAATATCTTTTTACTTTTACAAATGTACCATCTGATATTTTGAGATAAAAACAACGTTTTTCATTCGCACGCTGTTTACATGAAGTACACTTAAAGCTGAAGGCAAGCCCCACATAAACTTAACTACAAACTATACAGAACCCTTCTCTAACCCTTGCCAAATAGGGTTGACAAATAGGTCAAGTTAAAAAATCAAAAATAACAAACATCAAGTCCTATTCGAAGTCTTTCTGTTGTAATATTTAAAGTCTAAGCCCGACACATATTCCCACCACTGTTACTCCTATAAGCCAGGATCGACAGCGGTGTCCATTGAAGACACCGAGGTTTGACCTTCGACGAGTCCCGGGGAAAAAGCTAAATTGTCTTGGAACCCGCACGAATTTAACCGAAAAAGGTGTAGGAGGAGTTGGAAGAAAAATTTAAAGACAATGTCTCTATTTTTAAGCAATAATATGAGTAATAACAGTTCACTACCAAGATTCTAACACCACAATTTGATTCAAATCAATTATACCAACCCCTTAAAACATAGTATCGCATCGCATAGTATCAAATCAGAAGTTTGTATTAACGTTTTCCATAAATTTATAAATCTACTACTACTACAGCCCTTTTTAACGTCCCACTGCTGGGCACGGGCCTCCCCTCAATGCGAGGGGGATTCAGGCCATAGTCCACCACGCTGGCCCGGTGCGGGTTGGCAGACTTCACACATCTATCGAGAACTAATTAAGTTTGAGGGACTGAGGTTTCCTCACGATGTTTTCCTTCACAGTTTCTTAGCAAGTGATAATCTCGGATGAAAATGAAATTCGCACATGGAACCCAGAGGTGCGAGCCGGGGTTTGAACCTGCGCACTTTGATTGCAAAGCGTGCGTTTGACCACTCGGCTACCACTGCTTTAACCTCTGCCTTCTTTAACCACTGCTACCACAAATTTATAAATGTGAGATTTTATTAAAATTCGGCGAAAAACAGTTCCGAACTCACATGTTACTTTGTTTCACGTTTCATCTAAAGAGTAATACGGAAGAAGGTGCAAGCGACCTACCTGACCGGAATTTGCCCGAGTCTGGGTACAACTCGGTTTGTCCCCAGTCCATCTTATGATACTAGTATATGGTACATGGTACAGGCGTTGCTTAGTTTGGGATCATACAAAGAGTAGATTTTGTTAGACGAAAAAAAATCTAATTTCAATCTATACACATTCTAAAATAGTGTCGCATTTGCCACCCCTATTTTCGAGAGTGGTGTATAAGTTTTTGTTTTACGGCCCAAGGGCGCTCCGACCTTCCGAAGGATCGGTCATCTATCGCGCCATCAAATCTAGGAGACGGACAGAACTATTGCAAAACAGGAGGGTTTCATTGTGTGACTACGATACTCGTCCGATAGAGGGAGCGTAAAGCACCGGGTTCAATGGAATTTCAAAATACGCGCTATAATTTTTGCCAATAACAAAACGAACTGTATTAAGCTGCACAAAAAGTTCATTCTTCAACGAAATGGTATCTATCCAATGGTATCCAATATACATATTTTTCCCAATACCAAAATGAACTCTATGTCAATGACACAGAGTCCGCACACGTTTGCACGTATTTTTTTCTGCCATACAAAAACAAAGTCTATTCTTCTTCCTTTTTTTACGAAATTAATGAAATGATGATATTAATGGAATAAGATGAGGAATGGCTCCACCTGCGTTTAGCGGGTATTTCAGCCAGTGTCAAGTAATTAATAGCAAGGGCAGAATTCAATAAATACTCATTATAAATAAAAATGGATGATGACAGTGATAAAGATGGCGGATGAAGTTAATTCGTCAACTAAATGACACGAACAGCTCGAGCCTTGACGCTTGAGGGCGTTGCTTTTTCCACCGAAATTCGATCTTTTTGTACATTAACACAGAGTTAGTTTTGATATGGGCAAAAATTTGGTGTCGCGCTTAATGACGCGCTTGTCTGTGCAGGCTTAAGCTCACGTTAGCATGGCCCCAGAACGAGAGGCACTCAAATTTGTAGGATCCCTTACTTGGTCAAGAGAGCGGAATTGAGCGCGTGAAACTAGGTTTAACCGGATGTGATGAAAAAAATTTACAAATGGCAACAGTTCGTGAAATCAAATGTATTTACCGTCATATATAGGGTGTTTCAGAAGTCCGAAATAATACTCTAACTTTTGCATCAGTATGGAATATACATCTGAATGGTATATTTTTTTTATTGAAATTCGACCTTGTCTTTTTAACTTTTTTTCGTCGTCAATTTCTATAATTTGTAATATCACGAGTCGCAAAATTTGCATGTTATGTTTTGTGAAGATTGGTAGTCACCCCTCATAAGTGTAGTTTACACTGCTGAATAGGATGTACCCAAAGGCCAGAACATGATACCTGTGACAAATATTCAAAGGTCAGAAACTACAATAGTTAGGTATAAACTATCTTCACTAAGCATCCACATATGAATTACCGTATATGTACCTAAAGTATGATTTCGAACTGCTGATACATCGTGAATATTATAAAAAATAACGTTATCTTTTTTCATTACAGGTGAGTGACATTGATCCCATAACATCATGGTGGTAAGAATTCGTGAAGGTAATTTTGTATTGCTATTAAGAAACATTTATTTTTCCTAGTTACAAGCAAGGTTACATTATACATCACTTTTGGTCTAAAAACTAGTTTGTAAAACCATTGTAAGCCTATAAAAATAAAAGTGGATAGGTACCCTAATCACTTCGCTAACTGAAAGAGAAACAGAAAAGCGGCCAAGTGCGAGTCGGACTCGCGCACGAAGGGTTCCGTACCATTATCTATAAAAACGTCAAAAAAATTACGTTTGTTGTATGGGAGCCCCCTTAAATAATAATTTTATTCTGTTTTTGTAATTTTTATTTGTTGTTATAGCGGCAACAGAAATACATCATCTGTGAAAATTTCAACTCTCTAACTATCACGGTTCATGAGATACAGCCTGGTGACAGACGGACGGACGGGCGGACGCACGGACGGACGGACGGACAGCGAAGTCTTAGTAATAGGGTTCCCGTTTTACCCTTTGGGTTCGGAACCCTAAAAACGAATTGCATTAAAGAAATGCACACTCATTCACTCCGATCAATTTATAATAATGAAATATCGTCCGCCGCTGCGACTCGTTGTTCTCACTCAATACTACATACGTACTTCCTTATATATTTTTGTGCGTTTTATATACTTGTAATCTCTCGTGTGTTTATGTCATAATTATATACCTACAATCTGAAGTCATAATGCCATTAACTAGGCATTTACGTACAATCCGGTACTGTATCTTGTACAATGTATGTTACAGTATTTGAAACAGTATCCGATGCAGTATCTGATGCAGTATCTGTTACAGTATCTGATACAGTATCCGATGCAGTATCTGATGCAGTATCTGTTACAGTATCTGATACAGTATCTGATACAGTATCTATTACAGTGTCTGATACAGTATCTGATGCAGTATCTGTTACAGTATCTGATACAGTATCCAATGCAGTATCTGATGCAGTATCTGTTACAGTATCTGATACAGTATCTGATGCAGTATATTTTACAGTATCTGATACAGTATCTGATACAGTATCTGATATAGTATCTGATACAGTATCTGATACAGTATCTGATACAGTATCTGATACAGTATCTATTACAGTATCTGATACGGTATCTGATACCGTATTTGGTACAGTTTCTGATAATGGCTTGGCCAAGTGGTTTGTGGGTTGTTGCGGGTTTGATTTCCCGCTAGCGATAATTCCAAAAAAGCCATTTTTTGAATTTGGCCTGCTCTAGTTATATTTCGTATCCTCAGTTCTCATACGATGAGTATGTGTTAGCTGGCGATATTATTTTAATGACATATAGTCTAAATAACATATTCTTTGAAATACCTTCGTATGAATATTATTATTTTGTGAACACATACAAAACCGAAAACCATTTAATTTTCAACACACCCTTCATAACACTTAATTCACCTACGTGAAAGAAATGAAATGTTATTTTTATTTAATGGGCTTTTTGCATGCAAGGGTTACTATAAATAAAATATAATTTACATACTGTTAAAACGTCGGGGGTCTGAGTATAATGCACTCTTAGGCTCCATTCACACTGTCAAACCAGCTGCCCAATAATTATAGATTTTCCATGTCGATTTTTATAGATTTTTTAAAAATGAATACACAATGTATTGTCTCAGACTAAGCAATGCCTGCACTATGAAGGCGATCATAGCTACAAACAAACCAGGGAATTGAACCCGCAAACACTCGATGCAGTGAGTTGAAGGACATACACTCTACCCACTAGACCAACCCGTTAACGTTGCATGGCAGAGCATTAAGCCCCGGATCCACTTGGACGGCAAAGCACGCGTCCCAATTTTTGCCAATCGTAAAACGTACTTTATTGACTCATAGTGAAAGTCGTAGAGGCAGTGGTAGCTGAGTGGTCGAATGCACGCCTTGCAATCAAACCCGGCTCGCACCTCTGTGTTTCATTGCGAATCTCATTTACATCCGAGATTATCACTTGCTAAGAAACGGTGAAGGAAAACATCGTGAGGAAACCTGCACGTCTGAGGGAACTTGACTAGTTCTCGATAGATGTGTGAAGTCTGCCAACCCGCACCGGACCAGCGTGGTGGACTGTGGCCTGAATCCGCCTCGCATTGAATGCAGGTCCGTGCCCAGCAGTGGCACTTTAAAAGGGCTATAGTAGTAGTAAAAGTTAATTTTTCAACGAAGTGTCATTGACAACCTGTAATAATGGGACAATTTGAACGGTAATTATTTTGCAAAAAACGATCTCCCTCTTCCCTTGAATATGGTTGAGGAGAGTGATGGCTGCTCCTCAAGTCATGCTCGTGTACGGGTGCTACTTGCGAGGGCTGGTCCAACCATTTTCCTCTTAAGGACTTACTATCTTCTCTCCCATACTGCGTTGAAGGCATCATACCAAAGCAATTATTTCTATAACCATCTGTGGTTTAGAAAAATCCCTTCATTGTAAATGGGAGTAGACGCACCTTACTGTACTAGCTTCCTAAGCGTAAAGACTATATTTGTATTTGATATTAGACTGCCGTGAGTATTTGGCATTTGGCCTTTTCTAGTATTGTGGCAAAGGTGCTGTCCACTCTCATGGCATTGCTGCTCCTGAGAATGTATTACTCGCAATTATCATTTTGAAAAGAGTAACCATTGAGTTTCTTACCGGCTCTTCTCAGTGGAAGCAGCATTCCGAACCGGTGGTAGAATCTGACTATTTGTAAGTGCTTTTTGGCCTACATGATTTTTTTTTTTATTTTGATTTTGATATTTCTATCATCTTGACGAGATGTATTTCTCTGTTAAGGCACGCGCGGTATATTTGAAGTAGTTTGATACGTGTTAAAATGTGGATAGCCAGCTTTATCGTGTCAACGGAGCTTTAGTTCGTTTGCATGTGGTTTGGTCTTTATGAAGTATTATTTAAAAGGTTACACTATTACGCGGTCTAGTGCCTTCGTCGTTGTGCGGTTCTAAATAATAAATATACACTCAAGCTTATTTTAAGCCCCAAGTATATTCGAGCGTCAAGACATGGCCAATATCAAAACGGATTTTATGTTGATATACATAAAGATTGAATTTCTGTAGTCAAAGTCTGAGTTTCTTGCCCATTCTTCTCCATAGAAAATGCATTCCGAATGGGTGGTTGAGATACTATTATTATTTTTTATTGACGATTCAGAAGTGCCTGTATTGGATTCCATGAATAAAAAAATCTGATTTTGATTCAAAACCATGCGTCAAAAGTCGTTCGCGGTACCAATGACATTTCGTTCAACAATGATCTTTAACAATGAGTCAATACAGTTCGTTTTAATATTCAACACAGTTCGCGCCAGTGTATTATGATAACCATAATTTGAAAGCAGTAGTAGAACAGTAGTGGCAAATAGCACTGGTAGCCGAATGGTCAAACGAAAGCTTTGCAATCAAAGTGTGCAAGTTTAAACCCAGCTCGCACCTCTGGGTTTTATGTGCGACTCTCATTTTCATCCGAGATTATCACTGGCTAAGAAACGTGAGTATTGTTCAATAGTAACGTTAATTTTTTGACAGATTTAGCACCGATTTAATTTTTTTTATTTTGAAGGACTTACACTGTTGGCCGTGAGGTGGCCTTTACAGCTTTACCGGAGGAGTGGCGAGCGCAGAGTGCACTCCAACCAAGGCCTTAAGGGCGGAAAGGGGTGGCAACTAGCTTAAGGGCGCCACAGAGGGTACGACCTCGGCTTGGCCAGTTACCGTGAGGGGAGAGGTAGTGACTGCGCTCCTAGGTGCAAAGATGCACCTACGAGTGGAAGAGGGGGTTCCTCGACCTCGCCGGCGAGGTCGGTGTCTGTTTGAGGCTGGTACAGGTGTGTTGGTGGCCCTCTCAACGCCCGGGTCGAGCAGGGCGGTGATCGTGTCGGGAGGATCAATCAACCCGTGCCGCGGACGGCGGCGACGAGTTGATGATGTGTGCGCGGGGTCTGGCTCATAATTGCCGGCGGCGACAATTAGAGCATTTAAATGCGACAGATTTAGCACCAACGTAACTGTCGAAAACTGAAAGTAATTTTAAAAAACAGCTGCAAGACAGGTTGTGGTTATGTTAAAGCAACTATATAACTCATTGTTCTTGTCACGATAAGCAAACATTCATTCGATTGTATCTAAATTAAGTTACTCGTCTAGTGCGAGCGGTATTAAAACACAAGATTCCGTATAAAATATTTTATATAATGTGATTCAAAATGATTAACCCTTAAAATATAATGTTCTCTAGCTTATTCTAAGCGAATATGTGATACTAAAAATATTGTATTATTGTTTTTAATACGATTTGTGGTGTTTTATGTTTGCCTTATAATTAAGTCCAACAAAACTCAAAAACTCCTTTAAAATACATTCGTCATAATTTATCTACCGTCTTCCATTCTTTTCAATGTGCAATATGTATGTCTGTGTTTGTCAAACAATCCGATTTTTCGAGCACATTGCAGCCATGCTCAGTTCAGCATACTTTACAACGACGGTCTAGTGTTTCACTAAGACATATTTTTAGTATTTTTTAACCTTCGCATCTATTAATTTATACTTAAAGATAACAGTGGCATGATAAACATTTATGGTACTTAAAAAAATCACTATACAGGATGTTTCAGTAGTCCGAAATAATATTTTGACGTTTGCATCAGTACCGGGTATACAACTGAATGGTATGAAAATTTGATCGAACATCGACCATGTTTTTTGAAAATGTTTTTCGTCGGCAATTTTTGTAAATCGTAATATCTCGAGTCCTATGTAAGATTAATATGTTCTGTTTTGTGAATATGCTAGTCGCCTCTCATTAGTTTAATGTACATTGCTGAAAAAGGTTATGGGTGTACCCAAAGGCCGGAACATGGTACCTGTGACAAATATTCAAAGGTCTATAAATCAGATACTAGTGATACTAGTTAGGTATAAACTTTCTTCACTAAGCATCCACATATGAGCTACCTTAAGTATAATTTCGGACTTCTGATACACCCCGTATATGGTGTGTAGTAATGTTGTTACTAGTATAATATTGGTGTGGACAATGTACGAACAGGAAATCGGATTTAAAATTTGCCCACTGAACCCCAAAAACTCGATTAGCCCCGACGATAACAACACCTCACTTCCATTTGCGTTCTTTTTAATGGACTCGCAAGTTTTAAAGCGATTTTTCCTGGAGGACGATTTATTATCTGTCGATGGCACCGTGATCGATATAACCGTATTAGGCGGGCTACAGTGCCGCGACACCGTCAGATACCTGACGCCCAGAACATGATTGAAACTTTTTGAAAATATACTCTGTACAGACCTATACAAATAAATAAAATGTGACACATCATCACGCCTGATATTCCCCGAAGGGGTAGGCACAAATGCACTTGAGTGAGCCCACACTTAGCCGATGTATTTTGGCCCCAATATAATAGAGCCTATTGCCATTATACCAGGCAAATTCTCCCTCAATACGAGGCAAATTTTTGGGCTATATTCCACCACGCTGGCCCAGTGCGGGTTGTTGAACTTCACACGCCTTTCTATAGAGGTGCAGGTTTCCTCACGATGTTTTCCTTCACAGTTTCGTAACAAGTGGTAATCTCAGATGAAAATGCGATTCGTACATGAAACCCAGAGGTGCAAGGCAGGGTACACTTTGAGTGCAAGGCGTGCGTTTGACCACTCGGCTACCACTACTATTTGCATGTAACAGTATGTACGCCACATATAACGATAAAACGTTTTTTAAATCTGTCTATAAATCTGTTTGTTTTGGGTAATATCTCAAACGCCGTTACCGATATTGATTTGTATGTCACAAATATTGAATTTATGTGGTAAAAGGGGACTCGTCAAAATTCGCTAGTTTCGTCATTTCGCTGTATGTAATGTACTTCTGTACTGTTGCTGTATGAACTTTTGTTCTGTATCAATACGGTACGTTTCGGTATTGGCAAAATAATTGTCGCTCACTTTTTGACGCCCTGACTTAACTCCATGTGTCTAAACTTTTTGACGCCCTGACTTAAATCCATGTGTCTAAACTTTTTGACGCCCTGACTTAAATCCATGTGTCTAAACTTTTTCTGCTTCTCTCACAGTCTGGTAAGATAATTGTAACTGGTTTTTTTTTGCGAAAACAGTGTACTAATAATGCGTAACGAGACACTGGATAGTACTAATTATTATAAAAGGCCGCTCAAACAATGGCGCTATCTTCCACAAAGTTTAACTCTGCTGAAGAACAAACATCCATTAATCTTGTTAAAAGACTAGTTTTATACCTGGCAGTAGTTAACAGACTGAGTTGGCATGATGATAGCCGAAAATCTCGATAAGATAGGTACGTGCAATAAACATGTAATAGGTAAAAAGATCATAATACTCGATTACAGTACTCAGTACAATGATTGTCGATGTTACTGCCCCTATAAGGATAATCTCGTGAAGGCAGAGAAAGATAAAGAAAGCAAGTATCTTGATCTGGCTCACGAGGTTGTGGACATGTGGGACATTGATGCGGCAATCATTATACCGATAGTCGTTTCCGCCCATGGCTTATTAGCCAAGAGCTTCGACAAACGCCTTGAGAGGCTCACGTTAGGCAGCTGGGTCAAGGGACAGATCCAGAAGTACTTGTGCAAACGCCGCGCATTGTGAAGAAGTTCAATTCTCTAAAGCCTTGACCACTGGTTCAGGACTCTGTTCCAGATGCCGGCGGGGAACAATCCTAATAATTTAATACATGTGAAAGTTTTTGAGAATGAATGTATGGATGGATGGATGGATGTTTGGTACTCTTTTACGCAAAAACTTTACAGTATCATTGTTTGTACAACAGAGGAACATATAAGCTACTTTATATATAAAAATATATATATATATGTAGCCTTCATTCGGACATATTTTATTATTTTTTTAGTTATTCGTAAATTGTTCTTTTGTTCCACTTTTGCGTGTCCGTTTGCCAGGTGGCAAAGGCCTCCTCCAATCGTCTCCATTCTGGCCTTTCTATGGCCACTCTACCCCATGGTATTCCCGCTACTTGTCTTATGTCATCGTCCCATCTTCTTTGTGGTCTACCTCTCTTCCTCTTTCCATCTCTTGGGTACCATTGTGTGGTTATTTTACTCCATTTATCCTTTCCTCTAACATGTGGCCTGCCCATTTCCACTTTTGTCTCTTTATTTTCAGAGTTATGTCCTGGACCTTAGTCTTGCTTCTAATGGTGCTGCTCTTAACTTTGGCTATTCTTTTAATCCCAGTCATACTCCTTTCCATGGCATGTTGGCATACGGAGAGTTTATTTGTTACGTTTTTTGTTAAAGCCCATGTTTCGCTCCCATATGTTAACACAGGTAGTATGCATGTATTAAATAATTAGCTTTTCATTGAGATGTGTAGGTTCTTGTCTTTCATTACTTATTTAAGGCCCCAATATTTTTTCCAGCTGTTCGCAACTCTTCTATCGGCTTCTTTGTTTTCGTTGTCCTCTGGAGACATCAGTTGACCGAGGTATATGTACTCTTCAACATAGGAGATTTGATTCTGAAGCTACTTTATAACGTTATTAAATCCGAATCGTTAGAATCCGAATCGAATATAACGTAATTGAATTGAATCGAAGTCTGCGCGGACGAAGTTTTTTATATGTTTAAATGTATTTTTTATAATTATATTTAAAACTGTATAAAATGTATAAATGAAAACTGAAATTAGTATATTGTTCCAAATCGTATGTCTGTGAGCAGCCTATAGGAGCTCCTCATTAGAATGCTTCTCAAGATGGCACGGGTCTCGTAGGCCGCCGGCGACTCGATATTTTTCCGATATCCTGATTTATCGATATGATTAGCTCTATTATGATCGATCAATAGAGAAAAAGGAATGTAGAGTAGGATATACGAGAGTTTACATTTAGGATTCAAGTTCAAAACCCGGACCCGCATCGCTGAGATTTTCATGTGCGAACGTCATATTAAATAATGATTACATCTTGCTGAACGGTAAAGGAAAACATCGCGAGGAAACCTCTTACGTCTATTACTATAGGCGTGCAGATTTCTTCACGATGGTTGTCTTAACCGTTAAGCATGTGGTAATCTACTACTACTACAGCCCTCTTAACGTCCCACTGCTGGGCATGGACCTCCCCTCAATGGGAAGGGCATTCGGGACATAGTCCACCACGCTGGCCCAGTGCTGGTTGGCAGACTTCACACATCTATCAAAAGCTAGTTAAGTTCCCTCAGACGTGCAAGTTTCCTCACGATGTTTCCTTCACTGTTTCATAGCAAGTAATAATCCGGATGAAAATGAGATTTGCACATAAATCCCAGACGTGCGAGCCGGGGTTTGGACCTGGTCACTTCGATTGCAAGGCGTGCGTTCGACCACTCGGCTACCACTGCTAATGTGGTGTGGTAATCATTGTTGAAAATTACATTTGCACATGAAATCCGAAAGTCTTAGAGGGCGGGCCCGGGATTTGAACTGGCACCCCTTGCGTTCAAGGTGAGCGTTCTACCAACTGGGATGCCACTGCTTATTTTTATCAATGTCTCGTTATTAAATTGTATTGAGTCATCGAACGTTACTTCCATCCTCTTGTACCTACTCCAAATAATTAAAAGTGAGAAAACGGATCAAAAGGAAAACTCTTGAAGATACGCGATTGAAATCAGCAGTAACCTTAAATAAATGTTGTACCTTTCTTCAGAGCGGTGCCTACTATCGGTTATCACTTCTCACTTTTCAAAACTCATCATTATTAGCGTCACGCTCTTCATCCACTGGTGCGAGCGAGTTAACTTGACTTTAATAGATAATGTACTCTTTGCCGATATACATAAAGACTGAATTTCAATATTAAAAAATTCGTGACTGTTCTTTAAAATTTTATCTCATCATCGATAACATTTCGTCCAAAAATGTTCTTTTGGTTTTAGTATTATCAAAAAAATGTCGCGTTTATGAGCGTAGTGCTTCACAGTGAAGGGACTGCAGCGATCAATGGGGTGAGCATACGCACCGACACAAGACTTAAGTCATGAAATATGTGGATGTATTGTTTTCTTATATTTACGCGAATACTATACATTGAAATAAAACTATTTTACTGATTTTTAACCGACTTCAAAAAGGAGGAGGTTCTCAATTCGACCCGTATGTTTTTTTTTTATGTTTTTTTTTTTTTTATGTAAGTTACCGCATATCTCCGGCGTCTGTAGACCGATTTCGAATTTTTTTTGAGGTTTGCTAGGAAATTCTTCAAGGTTGGTCCCATTTCCAAAATATTATCAGAAATCTAACCCCTTGGGGGTGAAATGGGGGGTTGAAGGTCGCATAATTTCAAAAATATTTTTTGAACGACTTGAAACTTTGTATATACATTTAACATACAAAATAAAAAAACACGTCTTTCAGGAATTTTGAAAGAAAAAATATGTAGGGGGTGAAATGGGGGTCTAATCCGGACTACAGCATATCTCCGGCGTTAGTGAACCGATTTCGAAAAATCTTTTTTTGCTTAATACGGATTGTTAACAAAGATCGAAACCCACCCCCAAAGGGGTGGAAAGGGGGGGTGAGGGGGGTGATTTTTTTTTTGGCTGTAAATTTTTATTTTTTTAGGGCTGTTATAAGGTGATAATATTTACAATTTTTCAACGATTATTGACACTAAAAATCGTGAAAAAAAATTATTTTTAACAAAAAACAAAAACCGACTTCAAAAACCTAGGTGCACTAAAAAGCTACAAATAACCTTACAATTCATTACATTTGGAGTCGGTGCCAATTCATGTGTGTATTTGCCTTGTCCGACGTTGATTGGCACCTACTCCAAATGTAATGAATTGTAAGGTTATTTGTAGCTTTTTAGTGCACCTAGGTTTTTGAAGTCGGTTTTTGTTTTTTTATCGCGTTTATTTACTATTTTATTTTCCCGATAAAATCCGTAAAATAGTTTTATGTGGATGTCTTTTATGAATTATGAAAGTCACAGAGCCACTCAGTGCGACATAATCCGTGACGCCATAAATATTTATTACATCGAAGCCTCAAATATATAAACTTGAAGTCTCGATCAGAAATTCTCTTCTAGTCACATTAGTATCGCTCCTTTTCTTTTCTCACCTTAGAAACCGTTATTTATTGAAAGTCATGAATACAAAGCAGAGTCGACTTTTTCTTTTCTTGTTTGTTTGTTTATGTTGGTACAAGTGTATTGTGCACCACCAGTGATTTAGATGTCTAGATTGTTTGTGGGATTTGATTTTCAATTAATTTGTTATGTTGGTAACACTTTTTGAACGAATACAGTTAAAAATCTGCAGCATATGGTAAATTCAAGACTTGAAGATGCCGTAAAGAACTGTTTAATGGTCTCGTAACCAAATTCTTGTAACACTTTTTATATTTAAAGTATAATAGGGCCACAAAACGCGCTCGAATTGTTTGCTATTACCTAGCAAAATGAATTGTATTGACTCAAAGTAATAAAACCGGCCAAGTGCGAGTCGGACTCGCGCACGAAGGGTTCCGTACCATTATCTATAAAATCAGCAAAAAAATCACGTTGGTTGTATGGGAGCCCCCCTAAATATTTATTTTATTCTGTTTTTTAGTATTTCTTGTTATAGCAGCAACAGAAGTACATCATCTGTGAAAATTTCATCTCTCTAACTATCACGGTTCATGAGATACAGCCTGGTGACAGACGGACGGACGGACGAACGGGCGGACGGACGGACGGACGGACGGACAGCAAAGTCTTAGTAATAGGGTTCCGATTTTACCCTTAGGGTACGGAACCCTAAAAAAGGACATTCTTGAATAGTGCGGTGAAGTTTGATGCATAGGGGCGTGACTTTTACCACAGAAATTCATACATACATATACTCACGCCTGTATCCCATGGGGGTAGGCAGAGACTACCGTTTGCCACATGCTACGATCCTGACCTTTATAGCTTCATCGGAAATTCAATCTATATGTATATTAATACAGAGTTCCTTTTGGCAGTGGCGAAAATATTGAGGCTTAATTTCTAATGGTACTTAAGTTTCAAAGTTTTATTCTTAAAGCACCTATAAAACCCGTGAAATTCGGCTACTAACATTACCAAGATTCCCCCATTCAATCTCGTAGCACTCGAGATAACGTCGAGCTGGTAGAGTCGTGAAGATATCGGCGTAGCGACTCGGGGCCGTTGCCGACTGATTTATACACCTGTTTCCGTTATTGGTTAACGGAAGGGAAGTCGTTAAAGGAAGCCGGGTATTGATTTCCGTTTGTTCTTAAGGCACAGGAACCTTTAGCTCTCCTTAAGAAGTATCACTAGATATTATTTCTACGTACGACAACTTGGTCTAATGGTTTGTGCGTAGACCCCTCAGCTGTATGCGGGTTCAATTCCCGCCAGAAATAAATTTTGGTATTTGCTTTGGTCTAGGTGTAACTGGATCTCATTGCACGGTTTCGGCGGACGTTGGGACGGCTGGGGTTGTACCAAGCCGTCCCAGGGGCCCAGCAAACAACTGGGCCGGGCTCGGTGACTTAGCCGGGCGAGCCGCTGGGGTGTCGCGGTGCATGCCTTAGCGATCCCGTGGCATCCCTCCATAGCGGTGGGTGGTACACCGTGGATTTTTAGTGGGTATACCGGCACTATGCCGGGGAGTCCCACATACCCTCGTCGGCTCCCCCGAGTCGGCGGGGGATGCGTAATGCATTGTCCCACGAAAAAAAAAAAAGTAGTACCAAGCGTATCCTAAATTTGGGATCAAACGATGAGTATGTGACTGAGTAACTTAAGGATACTATAAACCTAACATTAGCAAATATCAAAAACGTCGAGAAATTGAAAGAAAAAAATTTTTGAAACTACCAGCTTCTACCAAAAACGCCGGAAGTATAAATAATATGGTGGGTAGAGTAAGGAGAATCATCTGTGTGGTTGAAAAGTGTCCGTCGAAATGCATTAATTATGCGTGGTGCCACATTAGTATTAGGGTAAATATTAAAGGAAGCGCCAAATATTATTAGAGTAGGTCAATAAGCGTACTATTCACAATTTAGGAAATATAATCACTCCAGGTGCACGTTTTCTTGTAATAATTATTTAAGGTTATATATACTATATTATTTGGTACAACATAAATTGTTAATAAACTACTTTAGTCGACAGTAATATTATTTTTTTTAACTCGGCATACTTCAGTTCATCTACTACTACTACTACAGCCCTTTTAACGTCCCACTGCTGGGCACGGGCCTCCCCTCTATACGAGGGGGATTCAGGCCATAGTCCACCACGCTGGCTCAGTGCGGGTTGGCAGACTTCACACATCGATCGAGATCTAGACAAGTTACCTCAGACGTGCAGGTTTCCTCACGATGTTTTCCTTCACCGTTTCATAGCAAGTGGTAATCTCGGATGAAAATGAGATTCGCACATAAATCCCAGAGGTGTGAGCCGGGGTTTGAACCTGCACACTTTGATTTGCAAGGCGTGCGTTCGACCACTTGGCTACCACTGCTATATGTTCATCAGTTCATCTACAATTGCTATATTCATACCATACCCTTTGACTACACCAGCGCGATTGTGGAAGGTTTTTGAACTGTTATTTATTGCATATCTGGACACTTTTTCAACTTTTGTCCCATATGAGATGATTTTCCTTACTTCTACCCTCCATAATAAATAATTAATTTGTATAGAAACGCGAAACATTATCTTTATTTAACAGGTAAACACAAAAGCGACGGAACTTTATCCGTAACGAGAATTTCTTGGAATATGAAGCTATTACCGTATTTAAATAAAAATATTAACCAATTTGTGGAGTTACCATTGGAAACCGGGTGAAATAGGATTTGTAAAATAAATGTTGTAACTAGTGATGTGCCGAATATCCGTATCCGTATCCGTTACTTTTTCGGCAGGTCTTTTACCTCATTAATTTTCAAGACAAAGATGAAATTCTATATTGGTGATTACCAATGAAAAACTATTAAGCTCCATTCCGAGATATACTATGATTATGACATATCCGAGATATTTTATTTACATTAAAAACAAAATATTTACATAGTCAACAATTTACTAATAATAATAAAAAATAAAAGTAAAAAATTATATACCCCACTGTCCCCCATCATTGTCGGGCGGTAGGGTGCCCAGAACGATGGCAGCATTGCCACGTTGAATGGCAATGCTGATGTGCTGTGCGAAATAGTTTCCAGCGTTCTAATCACCGGATGTTTCGATCAGACGTTTCGCAATGTCTTGAAACATCCGGTTGGCACCCGGACCCATGGACCTAAGGTTTCTACCCCAGACGCCTCAAATATATACCCTACACCCAGGGAACTAACTATTTTTGCAGCGTTTGAGGCATTCTGCTGTTTGAGCAGCGCCACCAATGATTATTATTTATTGACGATTCCTAAGTGGCTGTATTGGTTTACATGAATAAAAAAATTCTGATTCTGATTCTCCAAATATTTTTTATTTTTTATTTCTTACAATCAAATATTTGGCACCTATAATTTGCAAACATTTATCGTAGTAGGTTACCTACGTAGGAAAGTTTTGTATGTAACGAATTAACTAAAAAACTACTGAACCGATTTCCAAAATTATTTTGCCGTAAGGAAGCTACATTATCACTGAGTAACATAGGCTATATTATAAACACGTGCGAAGCCGGGACGGATGGACAGTCAAAGGTACTAAATCAACTATCTTTATAATGAGATCATTGACAAATATTTTTGATAAGTAAACAAGTATTATAGGAAGTTATTATAAAATTGCTAAGATCCGTATCCGCGGATATACATTTCTAACGATCCGGCACATCACTAGTTGTAACGTAAATTGGACACGGCATTTTGTAATATTGAGTTCAACTTTGGCTAAGTACCTAAGTAGGACGACAGCTTCGTCTAGTGGTTTGAGTGTAAGCCAGTCCAGCCTTTTGCACCATGTAGTTGCGTGTTCGAATCCCGTCAGTGTCAAATGGTGGAAATGTCTTTTTCGAGATTTGCCCTGTCCCCTTACCCCTTGTCCCTTGCCCTGTCCCCTTGTCTTGTAGTAATGATTTTAATATTACTTCCAGTTTTTGTCAGTTAACTCAATACAAGCTTTTACCACAGTAATTCAATCTTTATGTATATTGGCACAGAGTTCATTTTATTGTTGGTAAAAATTTTGACTCGTGATTATCGACGCCCCAGTGTGTGACTTAAGACTTTTAAATAGTGAATAAGGGTAATGCAAAGACAACAATAATGAACAAAACACAGTTTCATTTTTTATACTTAGTCTCATGAAAATGGTCATCCCTCACACAGCGGTAATTCGCATTGTACGTGACCGAAGCTGGCAGCCCTGACTTTATCCGCACCAAATCCACAATGTATGCGAAATGTGGCAGCTTTGAGTAGGCCAGTTTAGGGTTGCCATGCTTAAAAACTAAATTCAACCCATCAAATTTTAAAAAAAATGGAGATGCCATTTTAAGAGACTTTAAACCATTTACTATCCCAATACACCTAAATATAGATTTCATTATTGCGGTAAAGGCCACCCAATCACGCGTTAAATTGTTCTCACAATATTAATGACATTTAGTTGAAAAATATGCTTCTTGTAGGAATACATAGAGTTCAGATTGATATTAGCCAAATATTGGTGAAACTTATTTTGAGGCGCCTATGGGCAACGTGGGGTCTTAAAAGAAGAAACTTAGAGATTAATATAGCAAATGAAAAGAAAAATCATTGTAGGGTCGATCATATTTACCTACTCTATCTTTTGTATACAGTAGCCACCCTACGCTGCGAACAGTAGAGCAGGGTTTCAAGCTAAGAACTTCTCAGATTTGTCCGCGAAGAGGATGTAGAGTCGCTGCTAATGTGAATAGTTGTCCGGATTTTACCACTGTTGTGTTTTGAGTCTTTCAGTATTATGGCGTTTATGGATAGTGTTTGCGTGGGTAATGTATATAAAAACTAGCTTCTACCCGCGACTTCGTCCGCGCAGACTTAGATTATTTTATCGTTATGAATTATAGCATATATGTTATACTGATGTATAAACAATAGTACTGTAAAGTTTCAGCAAAATCCGTTCAGTAGATTTTGCGTGAAAGAGTAACAAACATCCATCCATCCAACCATCCTTACAAACTTTCGAATTTATAATTATGTTATTAGGATTCTTAATTCACATAATATTTAATATATATAAATAATTAAGTAATAGCAACCCCCTTTAATAAAAAATGTTTTCTTAAGCATTTTTAATAAGAACAAAAATTTGGTAAATGACAATGTTGCATAAAATCATCTCCTAAGACAAGGCCAATCCTACTCAAAAGCTGTTCCACTTCCGGCACCTTTAAAGCGTCATACAATGGTGAGTTCCACGTGACGTCACGGTGACCTAGGTCAGGCCGCCAGCGCACAATCAAGACATCATCAAATATTCATGGGTTTTTTTCGCTTCTCAGAAAAGAGGTTGCATTTGTCTTTACGGTTCAATGAAATTACAAACAACTTGAAAATTGTACATATACATGCACACACACACACACACACACACACACACACACACATATATATGTATAAATCGAAACCGAAACCGTAACCGTAACCGAAACACACACACAATCGAAATCACACACACATTTACAAAAGTGTCGTTAAAACTTTTACTCTCACACACACATTTACAAAAGTGTCGGTCGACAAGTCTTAATGTTTTCCGTCTAGCCCCCTTTCGCTCGCCATAAGGAACTACCTTCCAAAAATGGATATTACCGTAGAAGATGCGCTACATGAAGAATACTTTTAAAACAGGGCTCTGCACACATAGGGGCGTCGAGAGGCGCGTCAAATTTGTTTGAGTATACCATAACAAACCCTGTGTTAATATTCATAAAGATTGAATTTCTGTGTTAAAGGTCACGATAGAAATTGGCTCGCGCTGTAGTTGAAGGATGAGATTTATCAATGAGTTGATTTATTTCGTTCTAGTATTGGCAAACATTTAGACGCGTGCGTTTAACGCCCCAGTGTACCCGGGGCTTTATATTTGCTGAAAATCGATAGCTACAGATTATCCAAAGAGGCGGGCAATATAATTTGGAGTCATCAATCTAGGGTTCATGATTTCTCGAGCTTTTAAATTTCTCGGGTCTCGAGAATTCTCGAGGCTAATTTCTCGAGGCTTTTCTGGTTGTTGAGAAATTTACATTTACGTACGTTTTCTTATATTATTTAGTTCCAATAACGTCAACAAATTAAATGGTTTTCCTCTCAAATAAAAGTATCAAATTAATTATAAAACTTTTATTGATTATATTCAAAAACCTTAATCTTATGAATAAGCTAATTAACTTAAAAAAACAGAAATAATATTATTTAGACTCATAATTATAATGATATTTAGAACTTATAAACAAAAGTAGCTTCTATCAAACTAAACAAAAAATCAACATGAAAGAAAACGTTAATACCTTAACTTGTAATAAAATTACAATCACAGCACCATTTTTGGCTGGTTATTTAGAAAAAAAAAATGTCTATATTGTTACATGATTTCTCGAGTTCTCGACTTTTCTCGAGCTTGATTTCCCGGGAATGAACCCTATACTGGGTAGAAAGAAAGAAAAGAAAAAGAAAGAAAGAAAACATTTATTCAGCACAGACACAAAGAACACAGAGAATACAAAACTTAAAAATAGACAAAAAAAAAAGGAAAAGAGCTCAGTGTGAGCTGTGCCGAAAAGGTAGTGGCTCAGCACATGCTGGAGGGGCATATAGCTATAGGATAGTAATTCAGTATCCGGCCGGATACCGGATAGTAAATCAGTATCCGGCCGGATACCGGATAGTAATTCAGTATCCGGCCGGATACCGGATAGTAATTCAATATCCGGCAGGATACCGGATAGAAATTCAGTATTAGAAAAAAATTATAAAAAATAGTGGTTATTTAGAAAAAAAAAATTATATTTCATAGACTTTTCTCGAGCTTGATTTCCCGGGAACAAAGCCTAACGATTGAACCCTACTGCCATCTTTATCACGTTCCTCACCCATTTTTATTTATAATATTGTGTATTTATTCTTTGCTATTCATAATTTGACATTGACATAATTCCCCGGTAAGCGCAGGTGCAAATTATTCCATTAAATTTAATTACTTCATAATTCCTTTAAAAAAAGTTGAATATAATTTGGTACCACCAAAAGTTTTGATAAATAAAAAAAGCAAAGTAATACTCAAAGCAACAACGCTACAGAGTTCGTAGAAAAGCAAATGTAACATTTCCAAACAAGTAAGCATGCCTCATATCATATGAAATAAAGCCGGGAATCCATTTTGGAATCGTTGTTTTTTAATTGGCGAGTGCTGATCTCGATTGGCAGTGGTCCCGCGCCCCCGGCTGACATCACTGGGTCAGTGGCGATATGGTCACTCCGCTTTGGATATAATCCAAGCGATTTTTTCTGCGTCGAACGAGTAAGCTCTCCTGTAAAGTTAACAAAATGTCGCTTAGGTAAAATAGCCTTTCCACCCTCGATATAATCTAATTCATTGCTAAAACTCTTAATACCCGGAATCTCAGTAAACATGTCAAATGGGATACTGTTAACTGGGGCGCGCTAAAACTAACCCACAACTGGCAACAACTATTTAGTTCTCTTAATTGCTCCTAAGACTAAAGTCGTTTGCACATCTGCGAGTAACTGTGGCACTAAGCAGACCATTAGTAGTAGTACAATTTGGAAGCTTATAAAACATCATGCTGTATTAAGTATCACCTAGTTTAAGAGTGTTCTAAGGCACTAAGAGTGACTTATGTTCAATCTGAATGTCGATAAAATCTCTTTCTAAGTGATAATTATTTTAGTCGCCGTTTATTGTTTGCCAAATATTTAAGCCTTTGGTAGTAATCATAATGATCAGGTTATATTTTAATTAAATGAAAACGTCGTTAATTTCATAGTTCCAAAATTACAGGGTCATAACACGACAAGGTAGTAAAGTAACATAGTTCCAACATGACAAGGTCATGAAAGGTAAGGTCTAGAAATTACATATGCTCCAAATGGCAAGATCATAACATGACTAGTTCATAATTTGACAAGGTCGTAAAATAACATACTTGTACAGTGTTAGTTAAGAAAGTTAGTTCCAATATGACAAGTTCATAATATGACAATGTCGTAAAATAACATAGTTCCAAAATGACAAGGTCGTCACATAACATGCTTGTAAAGTTACGTAGTTAGTTCCAATGTAACAAGTTCATATGACAAGGTCGTAACATAACATGCATGTAAAGTGACATAGGTAGTTTAATTATGACAAGGTCGTAAAATAACATGCTTGTAAAGCAGCCGAAACGTCGGGAAAATAAAATAGTAAATAAACGCGATATAATCCGTAAAATAGTTTTATTTCAATGCTTGTAAAGTGACAAAGTTAGTTCCAATATGACAAGTTCATAATATGACAAGGTCGTAAAATAACATGCGTGTAAAGTGAAATAGGCAGTTTCATTATGACAAGGTCGTCACATAACAGGCTTGTAAAGTTACGTAGTTAGTTTCAATATAACAAGTTCATAATATGACAAGGTCGTCACATAACATGTTTGTAAAGTGACATAGTTCCAATAAGACAAGGTCTTCAAATAAAATGGTTCCAAAGTGACAAGTTAGAAGTTAGCCGTAGCGACTAGCCCGTGCAAACCACGCGTATGATTTCAGGCAGAACTGCAGATAATTACGCAAGTAGGCCTGTCACTCAGCAAATTTTCTAAACCAAACTCCTGATGTTCACATCTTAACTCCGCGGTAAATTGTTTGATGTCGGTGAACTGATCTTAAACCGTGCTCATACAGCGGTCTCTCAAGTTTGACTTGTAACTTTGATTATGCCGACTATAATGGGATTACTTCGCCTCTCATGTTTTAAAAAGGCGGTTTATTCAACATGAATTATTTGAAAATAAAATAATAATAATCACCTCCAAAGGCTTGCGATAGGCAGCTTCATCAAGGGATAGATGGCAGTACTTCTGGGGACGGTACCTTGCGGACGGAGCCTTGACCACTGGTAACTCAGACTCAATTCCAGATGCCGAAAAAAAAATGTAATCTTTAAAAGCAATAAACGATATATGACCTAATGAAAAACATTATAACAGAATAAATAATCCTGGTATATGATTTGTTTACGATTTCTAATAAGACAAAGGTTGTCAATAATTCAGGGGCCCGATTTCCGTTTGATCAATCAATCTGTATTATAATATGTCGAAACAAAAGAAAAAAATACGACCAATTTGACGTTTCGTTTTGACACCACAGAAATTCAATTCTTAAAAAAAACATGAAGTATTTCGATTATTAACAAAAATAACTGCCACACAATTATATCATAATGTATATAATTCCTCTGTACGTGTGTTTGTCACCTAACTCCTACTAAACGGCTAGACCTATTTGGGTGAAATTTTGTGTATATATATCAATGGGTTCCTGGATGGTTTAAAACAATTGGACCCGGTAGATGACGCGTTTAACATTTACTAATTCTATGGCGGTACGAAGTTCGCCGGGTCTACTATTAGCTTATGTATTCAACATGTTCTCTGCGTAAGGATCTTTAGTGTACTTTCAGCTGGTGCGTCATTAGGTTATATTGACTCATAGAGATACTAACTTTGTGAGCGCTGCGCAGCGAATGAAAGTTTGCTATGAGCCAATATGACCTCACAACGCAGCGAAAGTGTTAATGACATTGATTAAACGCATTTATTTATCTCCGTAGCAATGTATTCTTTGTTGAAAATTTAGTGTCTTTTGTTATCGAAAAAACCCAAAAAATCATAACTGCTTCCACAGTTAATTTATCAAAACCCACTTCGATTTCCTTCCTATATCTTGCATCATCGACAGAGCTCTGGCAAAATGCACCTCGAGCCCTTGTGAGCTCGTGTGAGCTGATACGAGCCCTTCGATCCCCTTCAATTAAGACATTAGACCGCCCTACGTGCCAGAGTGGCTGTTCTTGACGCCCCTGCACACTGGGGCGTCAAAAGACACGCGTCGTATTTTATACCAATGCCAAATAATATGCAATCAAGTAAATTTTTAAGTGCCCCGTAGGACTATACAAAATAAATGATATGACTTTGACTCTAGTCGGTGTAGGTTATACTAATAAATAAAATGTGTGATGAAGATAAAAACAACAAAAAATATATTTTCTTCATCACACACGCGATTTATGACGTGTATAATTTCCAAGTTAAATGAAATCGGTGTGCAAATAGTGTAAATCTTTAGTTTATTTTCGTTGTTTATGTTGTGTGTAATGTTGTTATTATGTTATTAATTTGTGAACTAAGAAACTGCTTAGTGTTATGTACTACAAATATCTTTTCGTGAATGACGTTGTTGGTTGTGCTATTACCAATACAAATTTAAAACTGTTATTTTTAAGCC
The DNA here is from genome assembly GCA_914767695.1 of Ptilodon capucinus. Taxonomy (NCBI): domain Eukaryota; kingdom Metazoa; phylum Arthropoda; class Insecta; order Lepidoptera; family Notodontidae; genus Ptilodon; species Ptilodon capucinus. The sequence continues at coordinate 3,981,337 of OU611831.1, forward strand.
GCTGCACAATTGTTTGTTGTCCTAAATAAAATAAAATAAAACCATGGCCGATGACTTCATGTTATAAATTTATATGTAACTAGCTTCTACCCGCGACTTTGTCCGCGCAGATTTCCAGTGTTTAATATCGTTATACATTATATATTTTATGTTATTCTGGTGTATAAACAATAATACAAACATCCATCCATCCATCCTCACAAAGTTTCACATTTATAATATTATTAGGATTATGTAGAGGTGCCGGTCGTCGTCTATACAAATAAATAAAATTGGAGTGTCTGTTTGTAATATCAAAATAAAACTTTTTTACCAAATGCGTATGAAAGTATATACGATACCTATAACGAAAACGCAATTATTATTTTTTTGTCTGTCTGTCTGTCTGTCTGTTTGTTTGGGGTAAACTTCTAAACGGCTGAACCGATTTCAATGGGACTTTCACTGACAGATAGCTAACTTTCCAAGGCGTAACTTAGGCTACTTTAATTTTAGAAAAAGCATTAGGGTTCCGCGGGAAAAACATAATACCCATATTTCCGGGTAATCTCCCTAAAGTCCACGCGGGCGAAGTCGCGGGCACAGCTAGTAGAAAATAATTCTATAATTACAGTTGTTGTCATGGATACAGAAAAATCGTTAGAAGCCGCAGGCGGAAGTAATTACTCCGTTCAAAACAGCCCTAAAAGCATGATGGGACCTCTAAAAGGAACTCTACATGGCTTCAAAGCACATCCTCACATAATACCCACTAGCTGTGTGATATGCATTATTAATAAGGACGTTAGCCCCTCCAATTTAGCCACGTGTTTCTCTGTAGAGCGTGAACTTAATACGTCTCTCTTGTAGAGTTGAGTAAACTCCCAACAGAATTGTTACATTACGTTGTCAACAAAAAAATGTTTTAGATTAGCTGTGCCCGCGGCTTCGCCCGCGCGGACTTTACCTGAAAAATTGGTATTATGTTGTTTCGCGGAACGCTAATCATTTTTCTAAAATTTAATGAGCATAAGTTACGTTTCGGAACATCTACTATATAGTAGTGAAAGTCCCATCCAAATAAGTTAACCCATAACAAACAGACAGACACACAAACATTTTAATAGATGCATTTACCTTATATGTAACTTCTATTTATAAAGATAATTAATTGGATAAGGATTCGTAATCACGATTCGAAAATCAACATTTTTCATCGTACTCGTGTTTTAACCGATTAATTTGAACAAAAAGGGTTATTACAGCTTAACTATAATAGTTAGACATATCGTGGTGACGATTTTAATTTTAAAGGGAGAATATGACAGGAGATTAGTGGACTGTATAGGATTTATGGAATGATGGAACTCATCGGCAAATGTTGTTCTGCTTTGTTGAAATTTGTTTTCACTCACACATATATCACACACGATTGATGAAAATGTCTTGGTGATTGCCGGCCGGCAAAATGATGTTGATTTGTTGCGCGTGCGTTGACTTATAGTTCGGCTTTCTCGAGCGTCACACACATAGTTTTTTCACACCGACGCCATTACACGGAGCTTGCAATAGTGAGGGGAAAAAGGAACGGACTAGGGATGCGAATCAGTTGAATGATTGATTAATTGAATAATGAAACTTTAACATATCGTCTCGCGGACTTTTTTGTAGGTAATTATGAGTATTGCAAACATGTGTTACAATATTTTATGCATCATCAATCGTTTTCGCAGCGACCGCCAAATAATGAGATTGTTTAACAAATTTTTGACACCGTGTGTTACATTATTGCTGTTTTCGTAGTGATTACGATTGTTTTTTTCTAAAAAAAAAATAGCTTATGTTTTACGTATAAACAATAGTACTGCAAAGTTAAATCAACATCCGTTCAGTAGTTTTTGCGTGAAAGAGTAACAAACATCCATCCATTCATACATCCGTACAAACTTTCACATTTATAATATTAGTAGGATAGGATAGGATAGTATAGTTTAAATGTTACCGTCACGCCTGTATTCTCGAAAAGGTAAGGCAGAGGTGCATTGGAACTAACATTGTTTTCTGAATACAAATTATTTTCATTGTAATATGGGGCGTGACACCATTTGTCATTAAAAAAAAAATCTGTTGACCATTGAGTTGGGCGTAATCAACTACTTTTGTAATCGGATTAATAATCTGATTAAAAATAATCATGATTACTTTTAATCAGATTGAAATAATCACGGTTACTTATAATCATAATTACACATGTAATTAGGGTTGCCAACCATAATTTATTTTTGATAATTATACTTTATTCTTTTGCATACCAATAAAGTATGTGAAAATACTTTATTTCCAACCTGTGATGTGTAAAATGAAACATTCACTGTGGGTATTTAACTATTAACGGTACACTTTAGTGAAAACGATTTATAGTAACTAAACGAAATGTTAAATGTGGTGTTATGTGTGGTGATGATTTTGATTGTCAAACATGCTTTGAAAAATTTTTAGATAGCAAAAAATTGTTAGCTGTGCTGTGTAAAGCACACAAAAATACGTTTTTAAGGCAATAACAACATAAAATTTGAAAAATACTTTTTTATTCCATATACTTAATCTTTTTTCTATCCAAACCACTTTACACGTTTTTTTTGTCAAAAAATGTTGGCAACCCTACATGTAATCTTTAATCTTGATTACAAAAGTTAGTAATCATAATCAGAGTTCATTGATTGCGTTGCGGAGTGCGGAGGACGGGGTTGTATCACCGCCGGCGAGCCAATCACTGCGTAGTGCGTTTCGTATGATCGCCGGGGAGCCAATCACTGCGCTGCATACTACTTGTCAACACGCGGTCGCGTCATGCGTCCGTTTGTTCAATGCGCAGCAGTCATACTTATCGAGTGAAAGGAGACGAACGTTATTTTATCGTAATAAATAAAATAAATAACGAGTGCAAGTTTGTTGAAGATCCATTATTATCGCATGTGCAATGGCGTCAACGTCGAGTTATTTTTCATCTTTATGTGATGTAATAAGTAATTTTGACTCAGAGAATGGACAGGATGAACCTACAGCAGAGACATTACCATGCATCCTTGACGGAATTTTTTTTATTTATTGTAAAACTGAGTCCACGATTACAAAAAAAGTTGCAATTTGCGTATCGTGTCAACCAAAAGAAGTAAAAATTTGCGGTTTTAACAATTCAACATCAAATTTTGTTACTCATCTTAAACGAAAACACGGAGAAGACATATTCAAGGAATATCGGAGTCACTTGAAACAGTTGAAACTAGCAAAAAAATACAAACGAAGTTCGGGAACATCTAACTGTCGTGAGTTAGACATTACATGTTCAATGGCGTCAACGCCAACGTCGAGTTCTTTTTCATCTTCATGTGATATAATAACTAGTTTTGATTCAGAGAAGGGACAGGATGGACTTACAGCAGGGACATTACCATGCATCCTTGACGGTAATTTTTTTATTTATTGTAAAACTGAGTCCACGATTACAAAAAAAGTTGCAATTTGCGTATCGTGTCAACCAAAAGAAGTAAAAATTTGCGGTTTTAACAATTCAACATCAAATTTTGTTACTCATCTTAAACGAAAACACGGAGAAGACATATTCAAGGAATATCGGAGTCACTTGAAACAGTTGAAACTAGCAAAAAAATACAAACGAAGTTCGGGAACATCTAACCGTCGTGAGTTAGACATGACAGTTAGTACCAATGTACCTGAGCAGTCGATTTCACAAGACCAATTTAATGTAAATATTTTAGAGTTTTTTATCAATTCCATGATTCCACTACAAGCCATAGATGATCCATTTTTCAAGAAAATCTTTGACAGTTTAAGTATTAGCAGAAAAGGACTGAATGTTATCAGCAAGATAACTTTGGAGCGCTTGATCGATGACTATTATATAAAGGAAATCACGAAGATCAAATGTGAATTGCTCAATCTAAAGGAAGTCTGCACAACTGCTGATATTTGGTCGGCAAAAACTAGAAGTTTTCTGGGCGTCACGGTACACTGGCTTGACTCAAACTTAGAAAGGAAATCTAAAACACTGGCATGTCGAAGATTTTCAGATACGCACAGCTATGACGGAATAGCTCTTTTACTTGAAGCAGTACATTCTGAGTTTGGTCTGGATTCTCGGAAAGTTCTAACCACGGTCACTGATAATGGGAGTAATTTCGCAAAAGCGTTTAAAGAGTTCGGCGTAGACATGGATAGTGACGGATTTGATAATTTGACAGAATCAGAAGAAAGTTCTATTGTCGTTGAAGATTTTAACTCTGCTAAGATTAGTTCTATATCAGCCTTCAACACTCAAAATAATGTTGATCCTTTAGCTTTTGTTGAAAATAATTTTCCACAGTGTACGAGACTAGAATTACCCGTACATTTGAGATGTTCTGTCCACAAGCTCAATCTGTGTGCCACTACGGATGCCAGTAAAGTATTAAGGAATAACAAAACAACTATTTACGATATTCATAACCAAGTTATTAGGAAATGCAACAATTTGTGGAACGCTGCCGGTCGCCCTAAATCAGCTGAAATAATACAAAGAGTTTTTGGGCATACAATTTACAAACCAGGAGTTACTAGATGGAACAATCTTTATGATGCACTAAAACAAATTGCATTGATACAGGATAAGAGTGTACAGTTGTACGTGGAATTGGGACTAACTAACGTTTTACGTACCAATGATTTTCAATACATAAATGAATACTTGCGTTGTTCAAAACCAATAGCAGAAGCCTTGGATATATTACAAGGCGAACAAGATATGTACTACGGTATTTTACTGCCATGTTTAGTATCTTTGCGAAAAAAATTACAAAAACTCAACAGAGAATCGTTTGATTTTTGCAAAAAGTTAGCTGAGAAATATTTAGAAAGCGTGGAGGAGCGATTTTTTGAGTTTTTTACAGTCTCCTCTAAGGTAGCTCAAAACGCTGCAATTGCTGCCATGTCTTATCCTAGATTTAAGGACAAATGGATGGCTTGTTTGGACATACAACATCATTCCAAAGTTAAATCAATTTTCAAGGCAGCTGTTGTCAAAGAAATCCACGAGGCACCTGAAACGCTTCAAGACACACCAGGTAACAAATACGAAGACAGCTATTTTGAGTTTGATACTGATTCCTCTGAAACTAAGTCAACGGGAGATAAGCACCAAATACAACGATCTAAAGTAGATGCCATTATTTCTCACTATCTAGCAGATCAAGATAAAGATGTATCCATGCTTAATAGATACCCTGAAATAAAAAATGTTTTTAAGAAATATAATACGCCTCTGCCATCCTCGGGTCCATTTGAAAGACTTTTCTCATATGCAATTATGACCAATTCACCAAAGGCACATAGACTTTCAGATGAAATGTTTGAGAAGAGGGTTTTATTAAAATCTAATTTAAACCGCATATCGTAAATCACAAATATCCGGTACATTTTTTCGTGAAATAATTAATCCAGATTTAAAAATAAAGATGATTTATTGTTAAAAAAATTGTTTTTATTTTTAATTTCTTTTCAGTGTTCGCCCTTATCAATCAAGAATAGTAATCAAGATTACGATTACAGATTAATAATCATTAATCACCAAAGTAGATTACTTTTTTGACTTGTAATCTTTAATCATGATTAATGATTAGAATGATTGTGATTAGAATGTGTAATCATTAATTTGATAACATTTTGCCAACTCCCACTGAGTGTGAGTGACTAATAATTTATTAGTCCTTGTCATTGAGTGAATTCTACACTGTGTGTGGAATTTACAAAACTCCCTCAAAGTCGTTTGGCGACCTTCACACGTCTTTCGAATGACCTACCCCTATTCGTAGTAGCCCCCCGTCCAAATCGATAATCACTCACTATATCAAGACATAATATGTCACATAGAATCAATCGATTATGCTAGTATCGAATCAATCGGTTCTCTGTGTTTTTTTTTTCAAAAATAGAATGGGCTGAGATTTGGGTTGGTATGTAAAAAACATACGTTCATCCCTAGCTTACCGTTAACATGTATAGTTATATCTTTCGTGTTCGTAATGTGAGAGGAAGACAGCAATATATTAGTGCTGTACAATTTTGTTAAGTCATAGTTTGTACACACAAAATTGGGGTCACTATCAAATAGTTCGAGTAGCCAGGATTGAAATTGAATATAATTATATTTGTACTTTTTTAGGGTTCCGCATTTGATCAATGGTGACTCAACATGTCGTGAAATTAGGTTTGCTATAATCCCGTCGATCTGCGGAACTAATTACACGGTGTTTAATAGAAAAAGTTATTTAATTATTTATTTTTTGGGAACCTAACAATTTTATTAGTACTTGAATTTGTTATTCGTTCTAGGTCAAAGTAATTTAGATAGGCTTGCCTAAAGTGGTGTGTAATGGTGAATGGCGAATTTATAAGGTATTATTTTAGAAACCTAATCGTAGTCAAGGTAACAAAATCAAAATTGGGCAAACTTTTGAATATTATTGAACACTTCTCAATATTTCAAGTATAAAGCCCCACACTGGGGCGCCAAGACGCGTGCTTCAACGCTTAAAAAAACGCTCGCGCTGTCAATGTCATTTCGATTAAGAATGAACCTTTTCTTTAAGACAATACAGTTTCTTTTGGTTCTAGCAAACATAAGTTTTGACGCGGCACTATGCGCGGGGTTTAACTCTATTTCTTGGCCACAGACATTTAATCTTTATTTGTATTAAAAGAGAGTACATTTTCAGGATTTTTTCTGTAAATTCGCTCGCCCTGGTATGTTAAGGACATCATACAGACTTCACAAAACAAAAGCCTACAGCCATCAGTGGACATATGGAATTTTTTATTCACTTCTATAACCATTGAGTTAACCCAAGTTGAATTGTAGGAGTTGTCAACCCTAATTCAACTCCTCAACTGACTCACGGAATCGTGCGTGACACGACCATTTTTGTTTTTTTGAAGGCCTATACCCCACATTTTACTATTCGCCACGACTCTATCGAGACGACAATAAAGGCTATTATCGTTTGCAATACCACGCGACCGCATTGCGGTAAGAAGTATGACAGAAACTTTAATGGGCAAGTAGTAAGTAAAAATTAAGGAGAAAGAAATATTTAGTATGGTCGCGGTCATTTGTATGTTAATGTTGCAATTTTAAATGATTTACTGTAAAGGTGTATTGGTATGTGCTGGCATCACGATTTTTCGAGAATTTTCTTTATACTACTTACCTACCTATAAAGTTGTATATAACTAGTTTACGTAGGTACTTACTTATTATTAACCGACTTTTAAAAAAGGAGGAGATTCTTAATTCAACGTAGTATTTTTTTTCAAAGCTGATCGAAATGGTCAGTGAATTCTTCCTAAACCTTTCAATTATAGCCCCCGCCATGTCGAGCAAAAAAGCGGCACAGCCGTACCATCCTTTTCTCGAAGCATTTACTTTACTTTCAGAAGAATATTCAGTAAGTCTATAACTAGATATCAACACGCTTGTACTCCCCAAAGGGTAGACAGAGGTGCATTGCATTACACCTCCACTACATGGATGGGTTGGGATCACTCTAATAGAGTGTGAGCTTCTTGTCATACGATGCGAGATCAATTTGGTACATAGCCCATCACATTGGCCCAATGCAATAAGGACAACTTTTTTAACCATTAGTGTCCCACTGCTGGACAAAAGTATCCCCTCAACTTCCATTCATCCTGATCTTTCGCTGAAAAACTTACCTACTTCTAAACGCTGCTGTAAAACTTTCTCTAGTTAGACCTACTTAAAATAAATAATACTATCAAAGGAGATAGTCATCTTTTTCTTTTTACTGATGAGAGACACTAAAATACAGGATCCATAAGTCTACAGGGTCGCAGACGCGAATCCCAATTTATGGTCCACTCGACCCACCCTTGTTCTGCCGGATAGTCTTTATCTGTCGCTATTTTTTCTCTCAGAAACGGTTACGAGCCCTGAAATCGCTGAAGCGCGAATCGGAATGGGTTTTCAGGTATTGGATGGCAGATACCTACGAATACCTACCTGTTTGAGATATACAGAAAAACTATATTTATTTTGTTCTTTAAAATACATACATCACCACGCCCGAAGGGGTAGGCAGAGTGACTCAGTATAAAATCCGTCATAAATTCGTTTTGTTTCGACATATGTATATGTCGAATTAGAGATGCTGTCGATCTTCCGAGAATTCCCCTTTAAACCCGTAGTTATCGGACAGTCGGCCTTACCGTGTCCATAGAGCCAAATATGTTTTTTCTCTTTTTATAATATCATCAGCAGTGGTAGCCGAGTGGTCGAACGTACGCCTTGCAATCAAAGTGTGCAGGTTCAAACCCCGGCTCGCACCTCTGGGATTTGTGCGAATCTCATTTTCATTACCTATCACTTGCTATAAAACGGTGAAGGAAAACATCGTGAGGAAACCTGCACGTCTGAGGGAACTTGTCTAGTTCTCAATAGATGTGTTAAGTCTTCCAACCCGCACTGGGCCAGCGTGGTGGACTATGGCCTGAATCCCCCTCGCATTGAGGGGAGGCTCGTGCCCAGCAGTGGGACGTTAAAAGGGCTGTAGTAGTAGTAGTATAATATCATCGTCAGCAATAACCAATAATCGTTCACGTAACAACTGCCATATCAGGGAATGAAATCGACCATCGAATTTGGACGAAGTTTGAACGATTCCAAAAGCCAATCGGGATCAATTTACTTTGCTATGCATATTTAACTAGTGATCTATTAAAGCGTGTGGCAGTGGTGGCCTAGTTGGTAGAACGTTGGGGTGCAGGTTCAAATACAGAGCCCGCATCTCTGAGATTTTCTGATTTTATATGCAAATATCATTTTCAATTATGATTACTACTTACCAAATGGTGAAGACAGACATCGTGGGGATACCCATTTAAAGAGAGGCTTGTAAAGTACACCAACTCGCATTGGACTAGTGTAGTGGACTAAGGCACAAATCTCCCTTGTATTAAGGCGGAATGTGCTCGATATATTGCCAATAGGCTCACCCCCTATTACATTGGTACCGGAATACACTGGCGAAGTGTGGATGCATGCAGTGCACCTCTGCCTACCCCTTCGGAGAATACAGGCGTGGTGATATATTATGTACCAATTAAAATGACTGAAAGTGTAATGTAGGTCGCATTCATAATGATATTATTTAAAAGTGGCTTGCACGACAATTATGTTTTGTGTTATAAATAATGCTTGTTGTATGGTTTGTTTAGTAGCGATAATATCGTGAAACTATAATATGAGTTTTAGTTTTTAGGGTTCCGTATTTAAAAGAAAATAAGGAACCCTTATTGAATCACTTGGTTGTCCGTCTGTCTGTCTTCTTAGTCGTACACTCCTGGCGGAGTGGTCGTGGTCATGGATTGCCCAGTTAATTGGTTGCGGTTTTTGTGAGACTTCTCCATTTCTCTGTCAGTAGCATTACGTGCACATTCATTAAGGGTACACTTCGTTGAGGACTTGATGAGGTCTGTCCATCTTGTTGGTGAACTGCCGCGGGAGCGTTCACCCTCTACTCTTCCTGTCTCCTCTGTCTGTCTATCAAGACCCTTTTTCTCAGGAAGTCATGGAGGTATCAAGATGAAATTATAAGTTTAGTTTAGTTTGTCCCTCAATCCTGTTTATCTTTTCGTTATAGCAATGTTCGGTGATCCATAGTTTATGGACGGAAGCCTTGGTGCGCGACACCAAGTCACACTTGATCAGTTTTTTCTAAAATAAATGTTATTCCCTATAAATGCATAATGTTATTTATTTCGTAAAGAAAGAAGAATTCGGTCGTGGGTGGCATTAAAGAGGGAAATACGAGGGAGATTTGGGCCATAGTCCACCGTGCTGGCCCAGTGCAGGTTGGTGAACTTCACACGCCTTTCTATAGACGTGCAGGTTTCCTCACGATGTTTTCGTTCACCGTTCAGCAAGTGGTAATCATTGTTGAAAATGACATTTGAATGAAAATTATCTCAGAGGTGCGGGCCCGGAAATTGAACTTGCACCCCTTACGTTCAAGGCGGGCGTTCTTACCCACGAGGCTACCACTGAAAAAATTAATCTACGTGGTAAAAGCCACTCTTATACGCGACAAGCGTGCTTCGTCTGTGAGTTAATGTAGTTTAGGTTTAATAGGCACAAAATTGGTGGGTACTTTACAATGTCATTGGTCACAATATATACGATTTCAAATTTGACGGCGTTATTTTTACAAGCTTTATATTAACTTGCAATGTATGTATGTCCGGGTCGAATCTCGCAACTGAATTTTAAATCAGTTATCTATAACTGATTGAGCTGAAATTTTGTATACAAGTACACGCTTATTTTGGATGACAATACATGCTTAGCTATGCAACTATCATTCTAATTCCAATATGGCGGATCAACCAAGATGGTGGAATAGTTATTTTTTCTGCACTTCTACTACTGTATCAAATAAAAGGGCTTGCCGAGGAGAACACGAAAACTTAGAGCAATCAAATAAAAGGTTGTTTTTAGGGTTCCGTACCCAAAGGGCAAACGGGAACCCTATTGCTGAGACTTCGCTGTCCGTCCGTCCGTCCGTCCGTCTGTCACCAGGCTGTATCTCATGAACCGTGTTAGTTAGACAGTTGAAATTTTCACAGATGATGTATTTCTGTTGCCGCTATAACAACAAATACTAAATAACATAATACAATTAATATTTACGGGGGCTCTCATACAACAAACGTGATTTTTTTGCCGTTTTATAGATAATGGTACGGAACCCTTCGTGCACGAGTCCGACTAGCACTTGGCCATTAATGTATTATTAATGTAATTTACCGTGCCGAAATTTAAGTTAAAACTGTACATTACAAGTAATACAAGCTAACTAAATATTTTACATTCGCTACGTACACCCCGCAAACAAAATTGCAACAAAACTAATTTGGAGTGAGCATGCCGTGTTAATCCACTTCCGCTGGCCGTTGTACGCCGGTTGAAAGAGCCCGGATTAAAAGTTAATTAGAAAAGTCCATTATCACCTTAGCAAAGGTCTTCATACTGTGGAATTGACCATAAAAATCCTCATAGCCATTACCTACATAGATCCCAACAAATTATTGGCCGCCTCGCAAACGTTGTCTGTGTTTATTCATTGGTATAACATTACTGGAAGCGACTAAGCCCGCCATCTATACAAATAAATAATATTGAATTGTCTGTTTGTAATATCAAAATAAAACCCTTATTACCAAATGCATATGAAGAATCAGAATCAGATTTTTTATTCAATTAAAACAATACAGGCACTTATGAATTGTCAATAAACAAAAGGTATCTAATAATAGTATCTCTATCTCACCGGACATTACTCTAACGAAAAGTTATACTGGACAGAGAGGCAAATTTAACTTTGTAGTTGGTATACAGGTGTCCCCATACAAACTAACTTCAAAATAAGTCTGTAATCACAAAAAAACATTTTCGAAAAATAAATTTCCAGTTCGGATTTATTCCTTTACTTGTGCTAAAAGACTTTGCTTCTTGCCAAATGTCAAGATTCTACATCAACGGGGAGTACCCTATAGGTTTTTGATTCCGTGTAAATGTACTGAAAATGCAACATAAACCGCCGTATCTTTTGACTGCGTTAACCTAGAACTTTGATTTTTTTAGGGCACCAAGGGATCGCAGACATAAGTCTCTGTTATAAATTTTAACTTCATACCTTCACGCATTTCTGAGAAAAAGGGTCTTGACAGACAGACAGACAGACGGACAACAAAGTGATCCTATAAGGGTTCCGTTTTTTTCCTTTTTAGGTACGGAACCCTAAATAAGGACCAATTTGACGTTTTGTTTCGACATTATATCGAATTCGAGATAAGATCAATTTCACTAGAATTGGGTCCCTGATAGTAGGCGAATGTCTTTTCCAGTAAAAAAGTTAGTATCGTTCGTTGGTACCCAGAATCAATTTTATTAACCATCTGTTTGGGTTCGTGTAATTTAATTAATTTTGGCGGCCCTTCTTTTAGGGTTACGGAATCCTATTTTAATTGAATATCGGGTTTGTTTTTAAAGGTATTGCGTACAAAAGGTTATGGCTCCATAAATTGACTAACGGCCGCGTTATTTGTTTGTCTATTCCCTACCTATAAAACTCGTAAAATCTGTGAAAATATGACAGTTTATCAATGTCTAAACGTACTAGGGATCATAGAGTAACTAGCGAACCCATATCATCCAGCGGCAACTTTTTTTACTTCTATCTAACATCCGCCATTGTGGTTGACGGATCAAGTAAGTCAGTATAAAAGAACTGTGTTTTTATTTTATCATTGTCATCATCCATTTTTATTTATAACGTGTATTTATTCAATTTTCCCTTGCTATTAATTACTGACACTGGCTGTAATACCCGCTAAACGCAGGTGGAGCCATTCTTCATCTTATTCCATTAAATATCATAATTTCATTCGTTCGTAAAAAAAGAAGAAGAAAGTACATACGTTTTATAGCATTTTAATAGCATTTTTAGGGTTCCGTATCCAAAGGGTACAACGGGAACCCTATTACTGAGACTTCGCTGTCCGTCCGTCTGTCACCAGGCTGTATCTCATGAACCGTGATAGTTAGAAAGTTGAAATTTTCACAGATAATGTATTTCTGTTGCCGCTATAACAACAAATACTAAAAACAGAATAAAATATAATATTTAAGGGGGCTCCCATACAACAAACGTGATTTTTTTGCCATTTTTATAGATAATGGTACGGAACCCTTCGTGTGCGAGTCCGACTCGCACTTGGCCGGTTTTTAATGACATTTTTCTATTTGTCAATACAGTTTGTTTTCGTATTGGCAAAAATAACCCAGAGCGTCTTGAACTTTGGGAGTTTAATATTCTGATTCAAGCCAATGAACTTAACTTTTTTTGAAAGTGCACTCTGTGCTTATAGACATAAATCCCATCAATGACGCGAGCAAATTGTGATACGTAGTCGCGTGGCTTTTACCACAGAAGTTCAATTCCTATGTACATTGACACAGGGTGCATTTTAAAAAAAGTCACGTTAATACCCTCGCCCCAGTGAATGCAAGGCGCAAGTGAACTGCTCAAAATGCAATATGCATGAGTTGAAATTGGAAAGCGATCGACTCGCTCCATCTCTCTCGCACAATCTCATTTGTGTAGTTATAGTTTGAACTTTGAAACCCTGGCCACACCGAGACGTCAAGACGCGCGTGTCATATTTATTTCAAAACGAACTGTATTGAATTATAGAAAAAGTCAATTTTTAGGGTTCCGTACCCAAAGGGTAAAACGGGAACCCTATTACTAAGACTTCGCTGTCCGTCCGTCCGTCCGACCGTCTGTCTGTCCCCAGGATGTATCTCATGAACCGAGATAGCTAGGCAGTTGACATTTTCACAGATTATGTATTTCTGTTGCCGCTGTAACAACAAATACTAAAAAAAAGGATAAAATAAATATTTAAGGGGGCTCCCATACAACAAGCGTGATTTTTTGCTTGTTATTAGGGTACGTAGGGTACGGAACCCTACGTGTGCGAGTCCGACTTGCACTTGGCCGGTTTTCAAAGAAATATCTAGCATACCCAAAGGCCAGAACACGATTTCTGAGAAAAATATTTAAAGGTCTATGACTCAGAAACTATGATAGTTAAGTGTATGTAAACTGTATTCACTAAGCATCCACATTTGAGCTACCGTATATGTACCCAAAGTATTATTTCGGACTTCTGATACATCCTGTATTAATCCACAGTGTAAACTACACTTATAAGCGCCGGCTACCAATTTTCACAAAACATAACATTAAAATTATACATAAGACTCGAGATATAGAAATTTCGACAAAAAAAATATGGGCAAAACATGGATGAATTTTCGATACATTTTCATACCATTCAGTTGTATACGTTACCAATGCAAAGATCAAAGTATTATTTCGGACTTCTAAAACATTCTGTGTATAGATAACTCTTTATCCTTCCACCTCTTAATGTAAAACAAACTATACGATGAAAAAAAAATATTTTAAAGTTTTCGTAGTACCTACAAACAATTAAATAATTATTACAATAAGCCGGCGCGCCCCAAATCACAAGAGACTATCAGATTATGATCAAGAGACTATAAGCATGTCTATTAGGATTGCAAGGTATGTACAGTGGGAACCGCCCAACATAGGACTATGCAAATGGCGACTCCCGTTCCGATTGCTAATGATTCAAGTCTACGTAACTACAGAGGTATACTAATTTAAGGTATCTTAGGTATAAGACCACGCCTCCAAGACCCCTAACACTATGATTGTAGAATTTCTACGACCTCAATTTAAGGGTTCCGTACCTAAAAAGGAATTAAAAATTAACTCTTATAGGATCACTTTGTTCCTGTCTGTCTGTCTGTTAAGACCCTTTTCTCAGGAACTCATCCAGGTATCAAGTTGAAATTAATACCACACACTCAAGTCTGTATTCGCTTGGAGCTGTATAAAAATCAAATGTCTAAGTCAACGCAATCAAAAGATACGGCGGTTTATGTTGCATATTTAGTACATTTGCAAGGTAATCAAAAACCTGTAGGGTTCTTCTCGTTGACCTAGAATCATTAAATTTGGCAAGAAGCAACGTCTTAAAACACAAGTAAAGATCTTTTATCAATGGTAGCTAAAATGCTATATTGGCTTCAAAGTGACAATGTCTGATGTCTACACCGGACAAGTTGAGCGCACCCTACTTTAATTGTTCTTCGTTCCTGTATTATCGCGTAGCCCTACCATCTTTCTTCTGATTAAATTTGTTGTGGGATACGAAACAACGCTGGCTGAACTCCGATCGTAACTTACGGGAGCTACCGCTTTGTACCGTGAAATTAGGTATATCTATTGATATTGCTTTCCGTAGGGACGATTGTACCGCTCGATACGTGGTTGATTTCTTTTTACTGAACATTTGTTTACCCTTAAGATTATTTAATGAATTATAACTTGCTCGTATATGTCACTAGCTTCGCGACTTCGTCTGCCCAGACTTCGATTGTTCAAAATTATAAATTACTAGCTATACCCGCGACTTCGTACGCGTGGAATTTAACAACCCTAATTGTTTTTTCAAAATTAAAGTAGCCTTAGTTACTTCTTGTAACATCAGCTATCTTCCAGTGAAAGTTCTGTCAAAATAGATTTAACTATTTGAGGGATCACTCGGAATAAGTGTGACTTATGTTCTTACCGCAGAAACCTACTGGTCTTAAAACTGAAAGTATCTTTAAAATTTGATAGTATGCCAAGTTACACCTTGTAACATTAGCTATCTGCCAGTGAAAGTCCCGTCGAAATAGGTTTAGACGTTTGGGCGATCACGATAAATAAAGTTATGATCTAGCCTATATGTTGTTATAATACTGTAAAGTTTCATCAAAATCCATTTAATAGTTTTTGCGTGAAAGAGTAACAAACATCCATCTGTCCTCACAAACTTTCACATTTCTTATTAGTAGGAAGTAGGATTGTCACCAAACTATCCGTTTCATTGGGACCAATTTCAATATAGTGCACATCTTCCTACCCTTCGAGGAATAGAGTCGTGATGGGAAATTACACAAAAGTGCCTCCTTTCAAATATTTTTTTTCACATTAGTAGAGTACGTCAATTCTTCGATCCACCCCTGCTCTACCTATTCCTCGAATCAAACAAAGGCATCGAACCTGAACGATAAGGCAAATAGTCCACAATCACACGGAACTTGCCTCCGCTGTATGTAAATACAGGGTGTGTCAGAAGTCCGAAACATTATTTTCGGTAGCTAATATGTAGATACATAGTGAAGGTAGACTATTTATTTATTTGGCTTACTAATTATTGTTTACACTGTTTCACATATTAATATGATCATTATCTGCTTATTTGATAAATGTAACAATCCCTTATAAGTAAGCACCACATGCACTAATTCCTTACTTACTACTTACAGACTATACCTAACTATCATAGTTTCCGAGATACTTACCTTTGGGTATTTGTCACTAGTACCGTGTTGTGGCCTTAGGGATAGGTGTACCCTATTTGACAGTGACATATATCTTGGAGGCGCGACTAATAATATTCCTAAACCAAAATATGAAAATTTTACATAGATACTCGAGGTATTATACAAGAGTTTAGAATCGGCGGCGGAGAAAACATTTGAATTATCATGTTCATTCGATGATGAAAATAAACAATTACATCATCACGCCTGTATTCCCCGAAGGAGTAGGCAGAGGTGCACTGCAGTGCGCCCACACTTCGCCGATGTATTTTGGTCCCAATGTATTAGCGGGCGAGCCTATTTCCATTATACAGGGCACATACAGGGGGTATACAGGGGGCATTACGAGGGAGATTTGGGCCATAGTCCACCATGCTGGCCCAGTGCGGATTAGTGAACTTCACACGCCTTTCTATAGACGTGCAGGTTTCCTTCACCGTTCAGTAAGTGGTAATCATTGTTGAAAAGAGTTGCGGCCCGGGATTTGAACTTGCACCCCTTACGTTCAAGGCGAGCGTTCTTGCCCTCCATGCTACAACTGCTACCATTTATTTGTATACTCGAAACTCGTGCAAACGGAAAAGTAAAATTTCGGACTTCTAAAACACTCTGTATATCTACTGTACAATGTGTACATAAGTATTTGTTTCGGCGTGACCCGCCTTATGTGACCTTTCTACTGTCTATAGCTACCTGCTTCTTGAAATGAGTGATATGGTGAAATTAACGGGATAAGTTGAGAAATGGCTGCACCTAATATAAGCGGGTATGTATGGTATATATGCACGGATGGACCCGCAAGGGTGGACAAATCGTGTCAACACCTGGATGCCCGAAGGCGCCGATTGCCGGCGTCGTGGCAGACCAAGGAGAAGATGGTGCGACGACTTGGTCACCTTTGCGGGTGAAACGTGGCCACAACAGGCCCAGGATAGGGACATGTGGAGACGAAAGGGGGAGGCCTTTGCCCAGCAGTGGGACATACTAGGCTATTTAAAAAAAAAAAATATATGCTAATCGCCAGTAATTAATAATAAGGACAACTTCAATAAATCTACATCCTATCTACTAATATCTATACTAATATTATAAAGAGGAAAGATTAGTTTTTTTGTATGTAATTAATTCGTTACATACAAAAAACACGTGTTTCTTTATTTTGTATGCAAAATACAGGCTTGGTCCAGTGGTTTAAGCGTAGGCCGCTTGACTCACTGAACCGAGTGGTTGCGGGTTCGATTCCCGCCAGCGTCAAATTTCGAAAATGGCCTTTTCGAAATTTGCCCTGGTCTGGGTGTAACTGGGATCGCCCCCAGTCCATTGTATGGTACCCATAGTACAAGCTATGCTTAGTTTGGAATCATACGATGAGTATGTGTTGTCTGGCGATATTATTATATTATATACAAAATTTCAGGTTGATCAAAAAATATTTTTTAAATTTTGTGACCTTCAACCCCCCATTTCACCCCCAAGGGGGTTGATTTCTGATAATGTTTTGAAAATGCGACCACCCTCGAAGAATTCTCTAGCAAAGGTCATAAAAATTATCGAAATCGGTCTACTGATGCCGGAGATATGCGTGATCATACATAACAAAAAACAAAAAATATGCGCGTCTAATTGAGAACCTTCTTTTTTTTTCGTCGGTTAACAATACTATTCTTTCCTCTATTAGTATAGATATTAGTAGATAGGATGCAGATTTATTGAAGTTGTCTTTGTGTGTGAATTGAAGTGAATTAACTAAAAAACTACTGGACCTATTTCAAAAAATATTTTACCGTTAGAAAGCTTTTTTTTTTTGTTGACGTGGAGGAAATCTTCACAAAGATTCCCAGACTTCTGTGTGGGAGAAGACTGGGATATGTGGGATTCTTACCCATTAAAACCTCCTCGGTGGCCGTCTTCGACACGTTAGAGGGACTCCGGGATCTCCTATCGGAACGCACCGGTGTCCCTCTGTGCCTCGCTCCCGAGCTTTAATGCCCAGGAGCTCGTCTCGGGGGGAGCAGATGTTTGCTCCCCCCTGCACCCTCGTAGTGCATACGGCGGTGAGAGACCACCTCTCACCGCCGTCCTCCTCAGGGTCGTCGTCTACTCAAGAGCGTCCGGGACCCACACCCCAGACGCTCACGACCCCAAGGGTAGCCCGTTGTTTTGGGCCCCGGGCATCAGGGCCGGTACCGTTAGAAAGCTACATTATCACTGAGTAACATAGGCTATATTATAAACCCGTGCGAAGCCGGGACGGGCCGCTAGTTATCTATAAATTTCACATAAGGATGAGTTCGTGAGGATGGATGAATGGGTGTTTGTTTTACTCTTTTACGCAAAAAGTACTGTACGGATTTGGACGAAACTTTACAGTATTATTGTTTGTATATCAGAATAACATATGAGCTATAATTTACACTGATATTGTATAATTTAAGTCTGCGCGGACGAAGTCATGGGTAGAAGCTAGTTTACTATATAATGTAAGTAGTATGGCTCCTAAATCCAACAGTTTAGTGAAACGTGCCGTTTCTTGCAGTGACGCAAGCAACTCGACTGTAGTTGCAAGTAGGTCACTATCAAGTTTGGTATACATCCCCGGTGTATCAGAAGTCAGAAAAATAATACTTTAACATGAGCATCGGTTAAACAAGTGGTTTAAAAAATCGTCGAAATTCAAGGTGGTGGTAGTATTTTTTTTTAATTTGCTTTCAATTTTTTTTTATTCCAATTTTTTGTATTTGTTGTTATAGCGGCAATAGAAATACATCATCTGTGAAAATTTCAAACTATCACGGTTCATGAGATACAGCCTGGTGACAGACGGACGGAAGGACAGACGGACAGCGAAGTCTTAGTAATAGGGTTCCCGTTTTACCCTTTAGGTACGGAACCCTAAAAATGGCTAATTGCAAGTTTGACTCGTGCACCGAGGCTTCCTTTTTAGGTACAGAACCCTAAAACATATCTGTAGTCCTATGAATAATAGTAGTAGTAGTTACCAGTAGTAGTTTAGACTGTTTGAAAGGGTTAATTATGTGCCCTAACGGCACAATAATTATGACATACTAGCTTCTACCCGCGACTTCGTTTGCAGACTGCGATTATTCAATATCGACATAAATTATAGCCTATATGTTATTCTGATGTAAAAACAATAATTATGCAAAGTTTCATCAAAATCTGTTTAGTAGTTTTTGGTTGAAAGAGTAACAAACATCCGTCCTCACAAACTTCCACATTTATAATATTAGTAGGAAGGATATTCAAACGTATATGAACGTGGATGTAGCGAAAGAGGTATGTCAGGATCGTAGCAGTTGGCAAACGGTAGTATCTGCCTACCCCAGTGGAATAGAGGCGTGAGTATATTTATTTTAAGGCCCTTAATTCAGGAAGTATGATACCTAGATGTAGCCCCAATTAAGCATCAACTTATTAGCTACCGTATAATATATTTCAAAACATTATTTCGTACTTGTGATACATCCTGTAGATGTTGCAATTTGGCTCGAAACCTCCAACCCAGGAAGCTGGACGTTCGGTGGAGTCTGGCTCAAGATATAAGAATAGAGCGACAAAGGAAAACATACCTTAAACAAGGACTTTAAGTTACATTATAGTGCATCAGATAAAGAACAGATTTTTTTGCCAACATTAAAAAGGACTGTATAGACAAATAGAAAAAGTTCATTTTTCAACGTTATGTCCATTTGAAATATTTTACATTTTCAACATGTATCTCGTCTAACTTGTGCCACGAACTAACTCACAGTTGAAATTCTATTCTAGACGGGATTCCACAAACTATAAAATGCACCTACAGTTATATATCCAGCGAGGAAGTTTACTTCTGATATATCTCGCGTATTTTATATTTAAATGACATATATGTAGCCGAGTGGTCGAGCGCAGGCCTTGCAATCAAAGTGTGCAGGTTCAAACCCCAACTCGCAACTCTGGGTTTCATGTGCGAATCTCATTTACATCCGAGATTATCACTTGCTATGAAACGGTAAAAGAAAACATCGTGAGGAAACCTGCACATCTAAAGAAAGGCGTGTAAAGTTCACCAAACCGCACTGGGCCAGCGTGGTGGACTATAGCCCAAAAAATCTCCCTCGTATTGAGGAGTGTGCCCGGTATAATGGCAATAGGCTCGCCCCCTATTACATTGGGACCAAAATACATCGACGAAGTGTGGGCCCACTGCAGTGCACCTCTGCCTACCCCTTCGGGGAATACAGGCGTGATGATGTATGTGTACTGTTTGCGGATATATAGGTAGGTACGTATTTATTTACAAATCAATATCTTCAATGACATTCTTTTCATCCATTCTTACAATTCTTGTGGTGCTACCTACAAATAAATACTATGTAACAAATATCTCACCACTGAGTCGTGACAAAGACATACAGAGACTATCCAAGTCACCAAGGTAAGCTATCACTATAAAAAATGACATTCGCACATTCATGCGAGCCCGGGTTTGAACTTACACCCCTTGCGTCCAAGGCAGACGCTCTACCAACTAGGCTACCACTGCTGCTAGCCTTATATAAATGCCATTATAATTGGCAATAGTTGCCACAAAAACCGATTGGCAATTCCAAAAACGTTGCTCAAATGAATTGCCCTTAAAGAGAATCGTGCGGAACCCAATACGTATTAGGGGCGCGTATAAAAAAATAAAAGGATCCCATCTCGGCCTAGCTAATGTAATCCGGGAAGCTATCAAAATTTCACTCAATACGCAGGTGTTTCTGTAGTGGGCGGTTTTATTTGTGGGCACACTGTTTCCATTCCACCATTACTGGGTTGTTAGATGTCAATTTTTACGATTGAAGAAATAGTGGAATGTATGTAGGATAGAGGCCATCAAAGAAATTCAGGTTCAATCGCAAACCAAGTCCTCTCTAAAAAACTCTGATCTGCTAGCAAATCTGTAGTAAATTCGATAACTTTCATGAGTTGTTGGGATACGATTACTTTTTAAACCACTCCTGTGTAACTTACCATTTTTAAATATACTCTGTGCCAATATACATTAAATTGATACATAACATGTGGCACAAGTCACGCGACTACGCTCCTGTATGAGCTGACATTTCATAGAACAATGTGCTTTTTAGATTAAGGAATACAGTTCTTTTTGATATTAACAAAAAATTAAAACCCAATGCTCAACCATCTGAAACGAATGAAGCGTAACACCCTTGACTCTATAAATTGATACGGACGAAAAACCGTATAGCCGCAATGTTCTGCGGCAAGCGTACACTCCCGGGGAAATGAGGCTTAAAGGGTATTTCAATGTCTTGATTTAAAAAAAACGCAGTGGTAATATATTTGGACTGGTCCAACCATTTTCCTCTTAATTACTTACCATCTTCTCTCCCATACTGCGTTGAAGGCATCATACCAAAGCAATTATTTCTATAACCATCTCTGGTTTAGAATAATCCCTTCATTGTAAATGGGAGTAGACGCACCTTGCGTACTAGCTTCCTAAGCGTAAAGACTATATTTGTATTTAATATTAGGACTGCCGTGAGAATAATTCTTCGTGGCAAAGGTGCTCTGGTCTGCTCTCAAGGCATTGCTGCTCCTGAGAATGTATTACTCGCCATTATCATTTTGAAAAGAGTAACCATTGAGTTTCTTAGCGGCTCTTCTCAGTGGAAGCAGCATTCCGAACCGGTGGTAGAATCTGACTATTTGTAAGTGGTTTTTGGCCTACACGAATATTTTTTTTTTTAATTTTGATTTTGGTAAAGCGCCAGCCTTAGAAGCAAGGGGTACAGTTTCAAATCCCGCATTGATACATAGTGCTCCATAAAGCCGCACACTGGACTCATATTTTTTGCCAATACTAAAACGAATTCATTTTCAATACTGATTACAACTTGCTGAACGGTGAAGTAAAATAGTAAGAAAACCTGCACGTGCTTGTGAAGTTCACCAAACGGGGCGTGGTGGAATATGACCCTAATCTCCCTCTTATTGAGGGGGAATGTGCCCGGTATAATGGCACTAGGCTCGCCCCTATTACATTGAGCCCGAAATACGCCGGCGAAGTGTTGGTGCACTGTAGTGCATCTGTGCGTACGCCATCGGGGGATACAGGGGCGTGATGATATTTTTATATACACAGAGTTCGTTTTGGTATTTTTGATGCGCGCTTCTTGATGCCTAGTATACCTGGGACTTGATGCTTTGCAACTGCACATCTCTTGCTTTGCCCTTATAAATAAAATAAAATAAAAAAGGCTTTTATTCCCTAAACCATAAAAAGAATTAAAGTAATCAAATAAAATAGTAAAAATAAATAATAAACTTATAAAATGATTTATGACCCATCTTGGGCCTCTGAAGGCCTCTCCAGCTTCTTCTACGTATCTCACTCTTGTGCTGTCTCTATCTATTTTGGGGTAATTTTTTCTACTTCTTCTGTCCACCTAGCTTTTGGTCTCTTTTGTTTTCTTTTTCCTGGTGGTCCTTTCCATGTAGATATTATTTTTGCCCAATTTTTATTCGACATTCTGGCTACATGTCCTGCCCATCTCCATTTTGATCTAAATGCTTTCCCCTATCGTCTTCATATCATCATCAAGCCTTGGTTCTCCCACTGTAGGGCAAAGACCTCCCATCCCTTTTTCCACTTGTTCTGGTCTACAGCCAACCGGAGACACTCTGATAAGTGGGAGTCGGGTTGCAGCAATGCATTTAGTTTCGGTTTTAACAGTGAACTCAGTACAAAATCTGTAAAAAATTTACACTTAGCATTGGAACAACAATACTTGAACACGTGGTGGTGAGGCTTATGTTAAAGCCATAATTATCAGGCGACGGCTCTGCCGTGTGAATCGAGTGGAAGTGCTTAATGTCAAAATCAAAACCCATTAGCTTATTAAATACGACGATTGAATCAAAACATACCGGTTGGCACTGACTGATTGATAATCATAATTACTCGTGGCTTCGATAAGCAATCATTAATGTTTATATAGCGTGAGGAGATTGTGTTGCTTTAGGCTCCCAGGGGGGCACACAGGGGCGTCAATATTCGCGCGTCTAAACTTTTACCAACAAACAACAAAATGTGTAAAATTTGATTTTTCAACGAAATGTCTTTGACGCGCGAACGAATTTAACGTATGGTATGTTTTGGTTTTAGCAAATCAATTCGACCCGTGCGTCTTGTCTGCAACGCACGGCGAGCGAATCAAGTTCACTTTTCATGAAAATGTGTTCCATTGCAATTATTATAAAGTTTGTATTTCTTTGGTAAAAGCCGCACCATTAACACGTGTCATCTATCACAATTCCTTGAAAAATAAATAATATTGTATACGGTGCTGCTCGCCAGCTTGAACTTGGCTTGACACGTTACCACGTGTTTAGATGAATATATACTTGTAATATGCAGACTACAATAGCCTAGGGGCGATCTTACACCCAGATAGGGGTGCAATCCTCGCATGGTCGATATTATTTATAAACAAAACGAAAAATGCGACCAATTTAACTTTTTGTATCGACATTTATGTCGAATTAGAAATATTGTCGATCATGCTAGAATTGTACCCTGGACAAATTCGGACGTTTGCCGCCGGGAGTCGAACCTGCTACCATCCGGCCTACGCTCATACCACTAGACCAACTCGTCGACTATACTATTCATAATACTCAATTTAAAGGCAACTGATTGTGCCCCCACCCTTATCAGATCAATCTCACTAATGTGTTCCATAAAGAGACCGACACACACAGCTCCCAACTATTTGTGACCAAATATGAATTCATCCATTTGGGGGTTTTGGAAGTAATTTCGGAACTTTATAATGTGGCAGTGGTAGCCTCGTCGGCCCGCCTTGTACGTGAGGGGTGCAAGTTTAAATCCCGGGCCCGCACCTCTGAGATAATTTTCATGTGCGAATGTAATTTTCAATAATAATTACCACTTGCTGAACGGTGAAGGAAAACATCATGAGGAAACCGGCACGTCTATAGGAAGGCGTGTGAAAATCACCAACTGGCACTGGGCCAGCGTGGTCGACTATGGTCCAAATCTTCCTCGTATTGAGGAGAATGGGCCCGGTATAATGGCAATAGGTTCACCCCCTAATACATTAGGACAAAAATACATCGCCGAAGTGTGGGCGTACTGTAGTGCACCTCTGCCCACCCCTTCGGGGAACACATGCGTGATGATGTATTTATTATAATTTATCAACAAGGTGATTACCATCTCTATACATTTCCACAATTACTCGAGTGGCCAATCCGGGGTGAAAGTCAACGGGGTTCGCAAAAGCTCATCTGATGTGTAAATGATGTGCTCACATGTCCTCTCTCTCTCGCACGTGTGACATCGCGTATTTGTCTCTCGCTCGCTTTATGACCTTTTAAGGGACGCGTTTTAACAAATTACGTGGAGCAGAGGGAGCCCTTTAGTTCAATCTAAAAAGCAACTTTTAATAACCCTACCTACGAAGGATTTCCTATTAAACTTTTACGGGTATATGTTTCGAAATTGCGTCTAGTTTAATAGTAGCAATTATAACTAGATGGTTTATATTTTATTAAAGAGTTTATAAATTGGTCTTAAACGTGAAATCCATAATTTCTTTTTTTACGAATTTAATGAAATGATGTGAGTTTGTACAGGTAAGATGGGAATTGGCTCCACCTGCAAGGACAAATTCAATAAATACATATTATAAAAAAATGGATGATAAAGATTACGGATGGATTTGCGGGTAATTCATAATTGCAGGCTTGCAGTGCAGGTTTCCTCACGATGTTTTCCTTCACCGTTTCTCAGCAAATGACTATATCAGATGCAAACGAGATTCGCACACGAAACCCAGAGATGCAAGCTGTGGTTTGAACCTGCGCACTTCGATTGCAGTACGTGCGTTTAACCACTCGGCTACCACTGCTTGTTGCTAGTATTCAATATTTAATATTGGCGAAATACCTGTCAATCGCAGGTGCAGTCATTCTTCATTTTATTCCATTATTTATCAATTTATTTGTTAAAAAAAAAAAAAAACAATGGCAATTTTTGACATTTGAATTGATGCATTGGGGCCATCGAGATTGGGGCACGGCACCTATACCAAAATGAACTCTATCTCAATATTATATCGAGGGGTAAAAGGCTGCGACATTTTGGGCGAAATCGACTTATATGGAATCAGCTAATTTTTCTGCGTCGAATAAGTATGCTCTCCTGTAATGTCGCTTAAGTCAAATAAGGCTATTTCACCCCTCGATATAAAGACTGAATTTCCGTGAACAAAGCCACGAGACCACGCGCCAAAATTCGCTCACGCTGTCAATGTTACTTCGTTGAATAATGACCTTTTTCTACTAGTAAATACAGTTCATTTTAGTATTGACGCGCACGTCTTAGCGCCCCTATACTCTGAGTTTTATTCAGCAACTCAGAATCAGAATTTCATGTAAACCAATACTGGCACTTATGAATCGTCAATAAATAATAATAATAGTATCTCCACCACCCATTCGGAATGCATTTCCTATGGAGAAGAATGGCCAAGAAACTCCATGGTTGCTTATTTTCCAGTAAGGTAAGTTTTCTACTTTGTACTCTTGGCAACAACGTTGCTAATCCATTAAAATGTGAATTGTACATAAGCAGCTCTATGTTTTTAATGCGAGAGTTGAAAGGACGATGTCAGCCGTGTCTACACTCATGTAATATTCAGAAGCCCCGTCCTACACTCAGACGGGCTAATTTACTGAAAAATAACAAATTAGAAAGGTTCAAATAATGCTGAAAGCTTATTTGTTATTTATAGGTAATCTGCGTTTTCTTTATGGTCACTCTATGTGTCAAGCTCATAAAGATATATAACGGAGATGCCTTATCGACTCCACCCTGCGGTAATTTTTAGGATTCCGTACCCAAAGGGTAAACGGAGACCCAATTACTAAGACTTCGCTGTCCGTCTGTCGTCTGTCACCAGGCTGTATCTCATGAACCGTGATAGTTGAAATTATCACAGATTATATATTTTTATTGCCGCTATAACAAGAAATACTAAAAAACAGAATAAAATAAATATTCATGGGGGCTTCCATACAACAAACGTGATGTTTTTGCTCGTTTTTATAGATAATGGTACGGAACCCTTCGTGCGCGAGTCCGACTCGCACTTGGCCGGTTTTTTTTACGTTTATCAGACTTCCGCCATTGCAGTTGCCCTATATAGTTGCCGTATACCACAGGTAACTACAATGGCGGATGTCAAAAAAATTTCAGTAGAGCCATACGCAGGGAGGAGCCTATATGGGTTCTCTATTTACTATATGGTAAAGCTTATAGAAGTGACATTGTCAATGCGTGCATAGCATCGAGACCTATTTCTGGAATTCATCCGCCATTTTTATCACTGTCATCATCCATTTTTATTTATAATGTGTATTTATTGAATTTGTCCTTGCTATAATTACTCGACATTGCCATAAATACCGCTAATCGCAGGTGCAGGCATTCCTCATCTTATTCCATCAAAATATCATCATTTCACTCATTTCGTAAAATAAGAAGAAGAAGGGATCTACTTCCGCCCGATTTTAATGGCTCCACCTGCAGTAATCGGGTATTTCAGCCAATGCCAAGTAATTAATTGCAAGAGCAAATTCAATAAATACACATTATAAATAAAAACATACGGTTCGAATTGAGAACCTCCTCCTTCTTGCAGTCAGTTAAAAATGGGTGAAGAACGCAATACAGATGACAGATAACCATGGGCCTACTTAAAATACACGTAATAATTGATCCGACTATTTCAAATAATCAAGGCATACAGACAGCATCACAAACAATTTATCCGTGAAATTGGAACGCATCAATAAGCGAGCGTACCGATGGCAAAGCTGAAATTCCAGAAATTCATTAAAACAAAGCTAATGAGCCGTACCGGATAATGACTGGCATATCCGCATGGATTTAGATTGGGTTATCCGAGCTCATACGTTTCAATTCATCCTATTTATGGCTGTTGACCAGAGGTGCGAGCCGGGGTTTGAACCTGCACACTTTGATTGCAAGGCGTGCGTTCGACCATTAGGCTACCACTGCTATTGATGGGACTTTTACTGGCATATAGCTGATTTTATATAACTAGTAAGTTTGGCAATTTTTTTGGAAAAAATATTTAAAGCTTCTAAACTCCACGCGCACGGAGTTAGGCGAAATTCAGTCTTTATGCAGTCATTTTCTCGACAAATCTGACAGTTGAAAAAACTTGTGTCTACGAGGTCATACTAAGCCGATTCTATCGTGTGAATACAGCCTATTACAAAGTTCTTAATTTTCCAATCCCTTCAAAAACGCGTGAGAGTCAAACAAAAATGGTGTTTCACTGTAAATAGCTCATATCAGATGGTACGTCAGCCAACAACGAAAATAAACTCATTTACTGTTTGAAGCCGCTTTTAGCTAAGTCCCCGACAAGTTTGTATAAGCCACAATATTTTAATAGCAGAATTTTGTGAGAGCAGTTTTTACTAGCACTAAATTTTGTTACAATTAAGTCCTTTTTTTACGCGTAATTAGATGATAATTACTAGTTTTGCACTTTTTTTTAATCCTATATTTAATTAGAAAATTATCTTGCTTTGTGCAAACATCGTAAGGAAATCTACACGTCTACGGAAAGACGTATAAAGTTCACCAACCCGCACTGGGCCAGCGTGGTGAACTATGGCTGGAATCTTCTTTCTAATGAGGGGGAATATGCCCGGTCTAATGCGAATAGCAGTGCCCCCTATTATATTGGGAACAATATACCTACAACAAAAATGGCGGAGTAAGATAATTACTTTGATCTTGCACTGTGTATAAATAATTATCATCAATACTCCTTACATATGTAGTTTTTATTTTCAAATACTTATTGGTGATGACATAATTATTTGAATATTTAAAATTATTCAAAAATGGTATTCGAAAACTGCCTTTTTGGTGCAATTGTTTTAAGTCAGCCTTTTCAGTAGGTCGCGAAATTGTTGATACGTTCGGTCTGATTTGAATTGTCTAGTATTTGTCGTAAGTTATAATAATTATAGAGAAATATGAGGGAAATAGTGCATATACAGGCTGGCCAATGCGGTAACCAAATCGGCGCTAAGGTAAGAAATATTTATACTTAGAACTTCCGAGGTCTCATGCATGTCCCAACACTTCCTAGCTTGGTGATGGACTAACGCTAAAAATTCTATTTAAAGCACCTTCATATAGAACTAAAATTGCTACTGAATATCATCTTTCTTCCAAAGCATATTTAAAATTATCGTAAAAATCACTAGATATCTGCACAATTACAATCTGTCAAGAGTCACAGTTGGGGTGTATTTGGTTGAATTTTTTTTAAGTCCTATTGTCCTTAGCGCCCCCAAGGATAAACACTGATGAAAGTCACTGAATAGTCATATTTTTTCCAGTTTTGGGAAGTAATTTCTGACGAACACGGCATCGATCCAACTGGCACCTACCACGGCGACTCCGATCTTCAGCTGGAGCGCATCAACGTATACTATAATGAAGCCACGGGCGGCAAGTACGTACCCAGAGCCATCCTGGTCGACCTCGAACCTGGCACCATGGATTCCGTCCGCTCGGGTCCCTTCGGACAGATCTTCAGACCCGACAACTTCGTCTTTGGACAATCTGGTGCCGGCAATAATTGGGCTAAAGGACATTACACGGAAGGAGCAGAATTGGTTGACTCTGTATTGGACGTTGTAAGGAAAGAAGCTGAAGGATGTGATTGTCTGCAAGGCTTTCAACTGACACATTCGCTGGGTGGAGGCACGGGTGCTGGACTTGGAACGCTGTTGATTTCAAAGATTCGTGAAGAGTATCCTGACCGTATCATGAATACTTTTAGCGTGGTGCCCTCTCCAAAAGTATCTGATACTGTGGTGGAACCGTACAATGCAACATTGTCCGTGCATCAGCTGGTAGAAAACACTGATGAATCTTACTGCATTGATAATGAAGCCCTCTATGATATATGCTTCCGTACTCTTAAGCTGACTACTCCAACCTACGGTGATCTGAACCATCTGGTGTCTGCAACGATGTCTGGTGTCACCACATGTCTTCGTTTCCCCGGCCAGCTGAATGCAGACTTGAGAAAACTCGCTGTCAACATGGTGCCGTTCCCGCGTTTGCATTTTTTCATTCCTGGCTTCGCCCCGTTGACGTCTAGAGGGAGTCAGCAGTATAGAGCTCTAACCGTCCCAGAGTTGACTCAGCAGATGTTTGACGCGAAGAACATGATGGCAGCTTGCGATCCTCGTCATGGCAGATACCTGACAGTAGCTGCTGTCTTTAGAGGCCGTATGTCAATGAAAGAGGTAGACGAGCAGATGATGAACATCCAGAACAAAAACTCTTCGTACTTTGTTGAATGGATTCCGAATAACGTGAAGACTGCAGTCTGCGATATTCCTCCTCGAGGTTTGAAGATGTCTGCTACCTTTATTGGGAATTCCACAGCCATTCAAGAGCTATTCAAGCGTATTTCTGAGCAGTTCACTGCCATGTTCAGACGTAAGGCGTTCTTGCACTGGTACACCGGTGAGGGTATGGATGAGATGGAGTTTACTGAGGCTGAGAGCAACATGAATGACCTGGTTTCCGAGTACCAGCAGTACCAGGATGCTACTGCTGAGGAGGAAGGAGAGTTCGATGAGGAGGAAGAGGGTGGCGACGAAGGAGACTAAGACTATTGCTTTTTAAGATTTGCATAGTATTTTATATTTTGTATGTATTTTTATTTCGTGAATACATTTCATGAGAGCAGAACTATTTGTTTTTCATTGCCTTAATGATTATACAAACCAGTGGGAACTATTATACAATAAGGGGACGGTGATTTGATAGAGTATTTTTTTGCGAGAAAACTGACTGGGTGTGGACCCTGAGAATATGTAACATAAGGTTCTGATCTAATTCAACGTGAGCATATTTACTAAGGGAACTTTATCCAATCAGACCACTACCAAAACTTAATAGGTACCCACCTAAATCTAAATATTTTCGTGTAACTTGTCACTTTAATACGTACTTACGAATACTAATTTAACGTCATCGCGTCAATATCGGTAGGTACAATAGGTAGGTAATGAAATGTATCGGTAGCTACCTACATAATAATGTAGGGTACCTATACAGGTATAAATAATTACCTACATTCTCTTAAAGACACTGAATAAAGACCGTATTTTTGCAACAACAAACTTTCTTTTCAAGCGTATTTTCATAAATATAGGTATTAAGTATGCGCTCATATATTCTACTCATCACATCAAAAACATTATCACAAAAGCATTCCTATTTTATTTTACCAAATGTCAGCGGATAGATGTCGCCTCCAGCGGCCGCAGTTGCCGCAACGAGATGCGGTATTAAAACATTAATATTGGAGAGAGCCATGTTTATTTTTACTATGCAAATGCAGGGATACACAGAGATGTCGCGATGCATACAATGTAATGGCAACTGATGTTGACTCTTGATTATTAAAGCTCTAGTGTATAAGATCGGTTTTGTAGCCTGCTTTCAAGACTTGTAGGTGATTAAAATTTAAACAAAAATAAATTGAAACTAATGTATATAAAAACTATATAATCAACAATGACATCGTAGACAGTGGCAAAAAGTCTAAAGTAATATTAAAACATTACTGCTAAAGAGGGTATAAATGAAAGTCTAAAAACTGGTGTCTACTGGTTTTAAAGAAAATAAAAATGAAACATTATTTATAGCTAAAAGAGCCACAATATAAGTCAAAATTAATAGTAAAAAAAACTTTTAAAAACAAGCTTTTATTTTATTGCCCTTAGTTTTCGTGTTCTCCTCAGCAAGCCCTTTCATTTGATTACCCATACTGTGGTAGTGCAGAAAAAATAACTATTCCGCCATCTTGGATGATCCGCCATATTGGAATTAGAATGACGTCACATAGCTAAGCAAACATTGTCATCCAGAATAAGTGTGTATACCAAATTTCAGCTCAATCGGTTAAAGATAACTGATTTAAAATTCAGTTGTAAGATTCCACCCGGACATACATTGCAAGTTAATATAAAGCTTGTAATAATAAAAACTGTTTTATTATTGTATCAATTTGACAGTAAGCGTGTTTAAAAGAATAAGATACATGATAAGCACATATAAAACTGCTTTACTTAAGGCTCTAGAGATTACATATCAGGGATTGGTACTCTTGGCAAAAATCTAGCGAACTATGATGCTGCATTTAAACTCGATCGATGTCAAACCTGGAGGGTTCAGTCGCGTGTCGGCTTGGCTATTTTGAAACGCTTCCAAGTTGCCCCGATTGCCTCAATTACGATATTTATACCTCCAATTTCAACGTTAAATCCTATTTATTATCAGCAGACCTAGCCTGTTTGTTTGGCTCGAGAATATTTTAGTAGCCTTATGAAATATTTGTAAAATTCACTTCTTCGTTTACGAAATAAAATAAAATTGTGTCACAAAATTGTACAAGATGTGGCCTGCACCTGCAATTAGCAGGTGTTCTGCTAATAATTAACCCATTAAGAACCTACTTGTTACCATATTTTTACATAACACAATAAAAAAGATAAAAAAAATATAAAAAAAAAAAGCAAAACCGGGTCGTCCCAAATGGGAACATTTGTATTTAATGGGTCAATAGCTATTACAATTTTAATAAGCAAGTATACAGATGACGAACAAATCTCCTCTTTTTTCTTGACAAAGTCTAAAATCAAATAAAACTTAAACCTAAATGGAAACATAAATATCAAACTTTACCTACAAATCAAACTGAAATCGTGGCAAGTGGTATATCTCAGGTTGAATCTAACCGGTAGCCTTTAAAACTGCATTCATTTGCGGCCCGATATGAATCTCGAATGTTTCGCGTCGGGAACGCTATTTTGGCACCGAGAACACGTTTCCGAGTTGCCCCGATTGCCTCAATTAAGACGTTTATATTCGTACATTTTCGAATCTATTTTTGTTAGGAAGCAGTGGTAGCCTCGTGGGCAAGAACGCCCGCCTTGAACGTAAGGGGTGCAGGTTCAAATCCCGGGCCCGCACCTGTGAGATAATTTTCATGTGCGCATGTCATTTTCAACAATGATTGCCACTTGCTGAACGGTGAAGGAAAACATCGTGAGGAAACCTGCACGTCAATAGAAAAGCGTGTGAAGTTCACCAACCCGCACTGGGCCAGCGTGGTGGACTATGGCCCAAATCTCGGTGCTCGGTGCTCGGTATAATGGCAATAAGCTCGCCCCCTATTACATTTGGACGAAAATACATCGGCGAGGTGTGGGCGCACTTCAGTGCACCTCTGCCTACCCCTTCGGGGAATACAGGCGTGATGATGATGTATTATTTTGTTAGGATATGTTTCTAACTTAACTGGAGCGTGAATTTGTATCGGACTTAAGGCTTGCGCACACAGGGGCGTAAAAAGTCACGCGTATTTTTTTTTTTTCAATACCAGAACGCACTCTGTGTGTACGTAACATGACTTTTTTTGAAAATGTACTCTATATCAATATCTATAAAGATTGAATTATTGTAATGTAAGCCGCGCCCCTACGCGTTATACGCCTGCGCTCTCAATGTCGTTTCATTGAAGAATGAACTCTTTTTATGTGTCAAGACAGTTCGTTTTGGTTTTGGTATGTGACGGCGCAATGTTCTCGGAAATTCTTATGTAAAAAAAAATTGACAGTATGTACTATATATTCTCAACTATCTGCGTCCACGACTTCGCCCGCGTGATATTAGGGAGTATGTCCGCAAAAAAAATGGGTTTTATATTGTCCCAGCGAAACCTTAATCCTTTTTTCTAAAATAAAAGTTGCCTAAGTTACTTCTAAGAACATCAGCACCAGTGGAAGTCCCGTCAAAATCAGTTTGACCGTTTAGGTGTTTACCTGGAACAAACACAGAGAGACAGACAAAACATTAATAAAATGCATTTTCGTTATAAGTATCGTATATACTTTAATTATGCATTTAGTAAAAAGATGTCATATTTATATTTTTTTAATTGTAAAGATATGGTCATAGGCTGATATGTTCTTTCTTTTTCTCAGTGCCCGGCATAAAGGCGATGGCGATACTGAACTGCCTTCTGGCGCGGCAGCTGTGCTTCGAGGACGCCTCCTGCTCCGCCATCCTGGAGATCATCCCTCGCGTCTGTGGCTCTGAACTTGGTAAGTAGGACTGTACCCACCATAGAACCCTGC
Organism: Ptilodon capucinus; assembly: GCA_914767695.1. Classification (NCBI taxonomy): domain Eukaryota; kingdom Metazoa; phylum Arthropoda; class Insecta; order Lepidoptera; family Notodontidae; genus Ptilodon; species Ptilodon capucinus. The sequence continues at coordinate 4,014,722 of OU611831.1, forward strand.
ACATGATTTTAGCCAACAACAAAATAAACTTTATTTAAACTACAATAGAGTACTTTTTTTAACGAAACGCCATTGATGACGCGTGTGAATTTCTACGCGTATTCCCATATTATAATAATAATAGTACATCATCACGCCTGTATTTCCCGAAGGGGTAGGCACAGGTGCACTGTAGTGCACCCACACTTCGCCGATGTATTTTGGTCCCAATGTAATAGGGGGTGAGCCTATTGCCAATATACCGAGCATATTCTCCCTCAATACGAGGGAGATTTTTGGGCTATAGTACTACTACGCTGGCCCAGTGCTGGTTGGTGAACTTCACATGCCTTTTTATAGACGTGCCGGTTTCCTCACAATGTTTTCCTTCACCGTTTCATAGCAAGTGGTAATTTAGGATGACAGTGAGATTTTTCTGAAATTCGATAAAAAAATATTATATCTACCATATGGTTGTATACCCAATACACGTAATGCAAACGGTAAAGGATTATTTCAGACTTCTGAGACACCAGGCATAGATATAGAGTATTATGTTAAAAATAAGTTTTATTAATTCGTTGCCCCAGTGTACTCATAGGGATAATTACAAGGTAAATATTTACCCGAAATCCCCCAACATACTACCTAACAATACGCAAACTTTCGCTGAAGCTTACTTTCAGGGAAGATCTGAAATGCGGTATCTTTTGTTAAAGACTCGCTATTATGTATGAGAAGATACGAGAGACTCGTACCGCGACACACACCAAACGATGGAACGCCTGTTACACCAATGCGTAACAATTAGATTTAAGATTTCTGAAATAATTACTGTAGGATAATGTATAAAACGGTCAACGGTGAAGGAAAATATCGTGAGGAAACCTGCACGTCTATAGAAAGGCGTGTGAAGTTCACCAACCTGCACTGGGTCAGCGTGGTGGACTATGGCCCAAATCTCCCCCGTATTGAGGGAGAATGTGCCCGGTATAATGGCAATAGGCTCGCCCCCTATTACATTGGGACCAAAATACATCGGCGATGTGTGGGATACAGATATGTATAAAAATAAGGTATCTCCAATCGCATTTTTCATACAAATGTAAACAGATTTTTAACATAGTTACATTAATAGCCTTTGTTAAATGGATCTTAACTCTATAAATCTGTGGATAAATATTTACGTTTTTCGTGTTCGATCTATAACTAATCATTTTTAGGGTTCCGTACCCAAAGGGTAAAACGGGACCTTATTACTAAGACTCCGCTGTCCGTCCGTCTGTCTGTCTGTCTGGCTGTCAGACAGACAGATACACACACCTCCTACTATTACTATAAAAACCAATGATTGACGTAGTGTGAACAAATTTCCCAAACACTTATTATATTGCTGTACAGCTATTTTTTAAGTATTTTGTACCGTAATACAATTTATTTATAGTTGATTTTTGATTTTCGAGGTTTGTTTACGTGCCCACTATCTTCAGATCGCGTTGTTACTTAATCTAATAACAATAAAATAGATAATAAATCTAAATTTCACGCAACCCACAACACATTTGATGGAATATTATTAGGTACATTTTGTATTAACTCACAAATGTAGGTACCTAATAAGTGAGTTAATACAAAATGGTGGATTCGATACGGTGTGACATGTTCTCAAGTGGTGTTTTGACCTTTCGCCGCTCTACTCGTGGCGCGGAGGAATAAAACATCAGAGGGCTCCTCGTCTAAGTGATACATCATCAAATAATCATCTCTGATGACAAATGAGCTCGCCCCTCACACAAACATGTTGAGAATGTACTGCTGTAACAAAAATCGTTACGAATTAGAAAGAAAGAAGAAATGAAATGCATTCGTTCACCACCAACACTAGAGGTTACTTATTCTTTTATTGGAAAAAAGCAACCATGGAGTTTCTTGCCCATTCTTCTCCATAGGAAATGCAGTTGTATTCAGTTGTATACCCGATACTGATGCAAACGTCAAAGTATTATTTCGGACTTCTGAAACATCCTGTATGTTATTGGCTTTGTATGGTGCGCGATATTGTTGTGCTATATATTATAGCGTAGTCTGAAAGCCGCTTTGGTAGGATTAGAAGAAAATTCCAACATGAATAAAAAGTGCGTTGATAGGACATAATTATACTTACAAAAAACCCCGCCAATGCCAATATAATACCAGTAATATGAATAAAATATGTCTCGTCAATACTCGGACCAGAATCAATAGAATTACTGAACAGATTTGACCCTCGGGTGTTTATAAATAATGAGAATAAGGGCGCGTTTTGAACGACACATAGATTTGTATATTTATAAGTGAAATTACTCGACCATCCCCAATGATATTATATAATTGACCATCCCCTACCCGAGTCACTACTCTATATCTATGTCTAAAGAAATATATAATCTGAATTTACGAATTAGAAAAAAAAATAGTTCACTATAGTATAATAGACTGCCGTGAGTATAATTCTTCTCTAGTATTGTGGCAAAGGTGCTGTTTGCTCTCATGGCATCGCTGCTCCTGAGAATGTATTACTCGCAATTATGATTTTGAATAGAGTAACCATTGAGTTTCTTACCGGCTCTTCTCAGTGGAAGCAGCATTCCGAACCGGTGGTAGAATCTGACTATTTGTAAGTGCTTTTTGACCTACACGAATAAAAAAAAAATTGATTTTGTATTTATAGGTATATAATACACACAACATACAAACCTAAACAAAACACTTAAGTCCTGGACATACTGGGTTGTCAAGACACGCGCGTCAAAATTTGTATCAATACTAAAAGTCACATACATACTGTATTCACTCCTATGAGTGAAAATGAGTTTTCTATAAAAAACCGGCCAAGTACGAGTCGGTCCCGCGCACGAAGGGTTCCGTACCATTATCTATAAAACGGCAAAAAAATCAAGTTTGTTGTATGGAAACCCCCTTAAAAATTTATTTTATTCTGTTTTTTAGTATTTGTTGTTATAGCGGCAACAGAAATACATCATCTGTGAAAATTTCAACTCTCCAACTATCACGGTTCATGAGATACAGCCTGACTACAGACGGACAGACAGACGGACGGACGGATAGCGAAGTCTTAGTAATAGGGTTCTCGTTTTACCCTTTGGGTACGGAACCCTAAAAAAATAATGGTAAAAAAACTTTTTAAAAACAAGCTTTTATTTAATTGCCCTCAGTTTTAGTGTTCTCCTCAGGAAGCTCTTTCATTGGATACCCATACTGTGGTATTGCAAAAAAAAAAAAACTATTCCGCCATCTTGGATGATCCGCCATATTGGAATTAGAATGACGTCACTTAGCCAAGCATGCATTATCATCCAGAATAAGCGCGTATACCAAATTTCAGCTCAATCGATTTAAGATAACTGATCTAAAATCCAGTTGCAAGATTCCACCCGGACATACATTGCAAGTTAATATAAAGCTTATAATAAAAATAATAAATACGGTCATAATGCAAATAAATTTCAAGCAAGTTATTCCTTTTAGTTTTTTTCGCGTGCAAAAGGCCGTATTGCGTGTTCGAAAAGTGCAGTTAACTAAATTCTAAAGTACCTATACTTACGAGTTATATACTTATAAGACTTATGGCTGTATTGTGACGACGAAAACTAAATAGAAGAGACAAAGGGACAAAGTCAGTCACGCGTAGGTACCGACGACCCTTTCAACGTCTAACACAGTTGCACCCTGTACGCACTGGAGCGAGCGAATTAATTTGAATGTTTTTGGAACGTAGTTCCTTATGGCGCGTTGCGAAAGGGGGCTAGACGGAACAAATGAAGACTGAAAGTGTCGGCCGACACTTTTGTAAATGTGTGTGTGAGAGTAAAAGTTGTAACGACACTTTTGCAAATATGTGTGTGATTTCGATTGTTTTATTTCAAAAGGAACTTCGTTCCATCCGGGTGTCCCTTGACACCTCTCAAGTTTTTGAAAATATACTTTATATCAATATACTTAAAGATTGAATTTCCATAGTTAAAGCCACGCGACCAATATTCGCTCTCGACATCGATAATAATTCATTAAAAAGTTAGCATCTTCTTAAGTCATCCGCCATCTTTGTCACCTCCATTACGCATTATTTATTTATAATTTATATTTATTAAAAATTTTATTGCCATTGATTACTTCAAACTCACTAATCGCAGGTAATCGCTAATTTCGTAAAAAAAGAGTATTTAATACAGGGAAGTCATCCGCCATTTTTATAACCTTCATTACCAATTTTTATTGTAATGTGTATTTATTGAATTATTTCTTGATAATAATGAATAATTAATGACTTCATAGAACAGAATACCCGTGCGGCGACACGAATTCGATTGCGCCAGTGTCCAAACTGCGATGCTCATTTGTTTGCGAATGTTTTTACTGCATTTTAAAATGTACTCTTTGCAATAATATTATAACTCAATATCGCCCATCGCGTTCCTTAAGTCTCTTCGCCTTTTACAAAAAACAGTTCGCGCGTGTATTGACGCGCATGTGTGTACAGGGCTTGAACCTTCGAGTTTTAAACTTCTTTTCTCTTAATCTACGTGTCTTCTAAACTACATACGATTAGAATTTAAAAGCTTTCAGTTTCTGATATGTTTCGTTAATGGTCTCGACTTTTGGACGCCTTAAGGGCAGGATTACATAATATAAAATAAAGGTCTAGGAGCAGTGATAATTTAAACGCAAGAAATGCAGGTTCAAACCCCGGCCTCGCACCTCTGGGATCATGTGCGACTGTTATTTTCAACAATGATTACCACTTGCTGAACGGTGAAAGCTAACGTCGCCGCGTCGTGACGAAACCTGCACGTCTATAGAAAGGCGTGTGAAGTTCACAGAACTAGTCTTAGCCTGCTTTTATTAACTTGAGCATTGAATTCGGTTAGTATATCGTATTTTTTTGTACCAGTAGGTAACGCAAAAATCGTAATCTTTTGCATTTTTTGGGTTCTAAGATTGGAACTAACTAAAGTTCTGGTATGGAACCCTTATTACGTGGGCCCAACTCACACTTGACTGTTTTATAGCAGCGCTCGCACCGCCGATCTGCCCTTAACCTATTTAACTTACCTAATACGAGTTTCGTGTTCTAAGACTATAAGCAATAAATTATTTAAATCTTTTTGTGTGTGCTTTCTAAGTGCTTGAAGGTCGGGGTGACTTATTCTGACTTTTAGGGTACTACAAATTGTAATTCATTAAAAAAATATGCGTAGGACATTTCTTTGGGATATTAAGGTAATCTAGGTCGGCGTAAGGTTAGGTACAACGATGTAGGTCTGCGTAAATAACCGCAGCAGGGCAATATAGCAGTGATAGCCGAGTGGTCGAACGCACGCCTTGCAATCAAAGTGTGCAGGTTCAAATCCCAGCTGTGCGAGCTGAGTTTATGTGCGAATCTCATTTTCATCCGAGATTATCACTTGCTATGAAACGGTGAAGGAAAACATCGTGAGGAAACCTGCACGTCTGCCAACCCGTACTGGGACAGTATGGTGGACTATGGCCTGAATCCACCTCGCATTGAGGGGAGGCCTGTGCCTAGCAGTGGGACGTTAAAGGGACTGCAGTAATAAATAAGCGCAAATAAAAACGTACGGTTTTTTTCTCCAATGCTAAATAACATAGAAAAGGCACAGTTTTTAACAGAATGTCGTCAATGAAGAGGGTGAATTTAGCCGCGTAGTCGCGTGGCTTTTGCCACGGACATTCAATCTTTATTCATATTCACATAGAGTACATTTTAAAACAGCATGCCATTCGGCTTGCTCCTGTACGTATAAGATAGCCGTGATGTATAAATAAATAAATACATCATCACGCCTGTGTTCCCCGAAGGGGTAGGCAGAGGTGCAATGTAGTGCGCCCACACTTCGCCGATGTATTTTGGTTCCAATGTAATAGGGGGCGAGCCTATTGCCATTATACCGGGCACATTCCCCCTCAATACGAGGGAGATTTGGGCCATAGTTTACCACGCTGGCCCAGTGCAGGTTGGTGAACTTCACACGCCTTTCTATAGACGTGCAGGTTTCCTCACGATGTTTTCCTTCACCGTTCATCAAGTGGTAATCATTGTTTAAAATGACATTCGCACATGACATTTATCTCAGAGGTGAGTGCCCGGGATTTGAACTTGCACCACTTACGTTCTCGGCGTTCTTGCCCACAAGGCTACCACTCCGTGATGTAAAAATGGATAATGTTATTTATCGTGAAGCCACAGAGGTGTCAAGGCGCGCGCTGCAAATTCGTTGGCAATACCAAAATGAACTCTAAATCAACACACATAAAGATTAAATTGATATGTTAAAGCCACGCTAGACTAGCTGCAGAATTCGCTCGCGTCATCGATGGAATTTCGTTATTGAATGAGCTTTTTTATGAGTTAAATAAATGCATTTATATTATAAAACTGACCTTATGACAACGCGCCTGAGTTGAAAAGCTAATTCAAAAATAAAATATCATTACTCTTTACCTTTTTACCGACCGTCCGTTACCGTTACCGACCTCAAGGAAATTCCAATATTAATAACAACGAAGTCATATTTCAAACATAATCCCTTCTCGACCCTCCGCCCTTAATATCGACCACTAAACTCGAGGACCATGATTTATAAGATCCCAAAACACTTTTCTGAAAGCCAGGAACAATACGTCAAAAAAAGTATATTAATAACAAGTAGTGATGCCCATATCAGCCTCGTTTTCGTAAAAGCAAGACCGAATAAAAGTCTAAGACGAATATCAAATCAAGTACATTTTATAGAGAACTAGCTGGCCGTGCGATCTTCGTACCGCCTTAGAATGAGTGACATACGAAAGCAGCGCCACCTACCGGGTCCAATTGTGAATCTAAACCATCCAGGGTGCCACCCAAACGCATACAAAAAAAACATTCAAATTGGTCCAGCCGTTTAGGAGGAGTTAGCTTACAACGAAGAGTGGCATTGATTTTTATATATATAGATACTAGCTTCTACTCGCGACTTCATCCGCGCAGTAAAATATAGCCTATATGTTATTCTGATGTACAAACAATAATACTGTACAGTTCCGTCAAAATCCGGTCAGTAGATTTTTCGTGAAAGAATAACAAACATCCATCCGTCTACTCATCCATCCATGCGTCCTCGCAAACTTTCACATTTATAAAAATCTCTGGAATCTTGGTACCTAACACCTTTATATGTGGATAGTAAGCTCCAATGTACTACTACTACAACCCTTTTAACGTCCCACTTCTGGGCACGGGCTTCTCCTTAATGCGAGGGGGATTCAATCCATAGTCCACCACGCTGGCCCGGTGCGGGTTGGCAGACTTTACACATCTAACGAGAACTAGTCAAGTTCCCTCAGACGTGCAGGTTTCCTCACGATGTTTTCATTCACCGTTTCATAACAACTCCAATGTATAAGCCGATAATTATATTCTTCTGTTAGATACTCTTAAATCAAAATCTACGCAACATTCTTTTTATCGAAAAAAGTTACTTCAAATACACAGATCTGTAATTGTAGCATGAGCGTCAAGACTAGACTTATTTCACAGGATATGTTGATTATATATCTTTCTCTCGTATGAAATAAGACAGAGAGCGAGATCTTGTCTTGACATGTGTGCTAACACCACAGGTTATTGTAGCTAAATATTATTTAAAATTAAACTACATAGCTCGGCTAACTATTTTTAGGGTTCCGTACCCAAAGGGTAAAAAGGGAACCCTATTACTAAGACTTCTCTGTCCGTCCGTCCGTCCGTCTGTCACCAGACTGTATCTCATGAACCGTGATAGTTAGAGAGTTGAAATTTTCACAAATCATGTATTTCTGTTGCCGCTATAACAAAAAATACAAAAAATCATAATAAAATAAATATTTAAGAAGGCTCCCATACAACAAACGTGATTTTTTTGCCGTTTTTATAGATAATGGTACGGAACTCTTCGTGAGCGAGTCCGAGTCGCACTTGGCCGGGTGTTTTTTTAAACAAAATGTTTTTGAATTTTAGCGAGACTTACGAATAGTATCAATAGATCATTGCAAGACTCTTGCACAAGTCACCAAGAGCAAGACTAGGCATCACTATTAACAAGTGTTGGTAACAAAAGGGAAGCAACAAAGGCTGACCGATATTCACGTGTGAGGTGGGGTCTGTAGAGCGTCCACGTGTCCGGACGGTCTGGGACATGTCCCAAATAAAAGGACGCGATGCCAAATGAACTCGACCTAGATTGGTTGAATTAATCAAGATGACTCGTGGATATTAATGTTAAATTAATTACTGGGACGGCTAACTTAACAATGTTCATGGCGTGTTAGTACACGTATAAAACATGTTTTTTTTAATTGCATGTCCCACTGCTGGGCATAGGCATGCACCTCCGGTTCATGTTTGTATTATTATATCATACTAGCTGTGCCCGCGGTTTCACCCGCGCTAATAGTTACTTTGGCGTAGAGTGATGTAATAAAGTCTATGATTATAAGTCTATAATACCCGATTCATGTTCGGGAATATTCCCGTTTTTGCCACATTATTCGTTGCTGCTCCGCTCCTATTGGTCGTAGCGTGATAATATATAGCTTATAACCTTCCTCGATTAATGAACTATTTAACACAAAAAGAATTATTCAATTCGGACCAGTAGTTTCTGAGATAAGCGCATTCAACCAAACAAACAAACAAACTCTTTAGCTTTATAATATTAAAAAAATAATATATTATATATTAATATATTATATATTATATATATATAAGTATAGAGTATAGATATTTTACAATTAAGAAAAACACAAAAAAAAAATATCCTTCATTGAGAAAAACCGGCCAAGTGCAAGCCAGAAAACGGCAAAAAAATCACGTTTGTTGTATGGGAGCCCCCTTAAATATTTATTTTATTCTATTTTTAGGAATTTGTTGTAATATCGGCAACAGAAATTAATATGGGAAAATTTCAACTGTCTAACTATCACGGTTCAGGAGATACAGCCTGGTGACGGACGGACGGACAGTGAAGTCTTAGTCATAGAGTTCCCGGTTTACCCTTTGGGTATTACCCATAATACCGAGCACATTCTCCCTCAATACGAAGGAGATTTGGACCATAGTCCACCACCCTGGCCCAGTGCGGATTGGTGAACTTCGCCTCACGATGTTTTCCTCCACCGTTCAGCAAGTGGTAATCAATATTGAAAATGGCATTCGCACATGATTATTATCTCAGAGTTGCGGGCCCGGGATTTGAACTTGCACCTCTTTGTATGTATGTATTTGTAAAGATAGAAGAGTTTAGTTATGTCTCTATATATAATAGAATCATGGCTACATCATTATACACCCGCCCATACACGTTCTAAGGAGGGTATAACAATGGAAGGAGGTCACTGGCGCGATAAGTACTTCACTTTCCAAACTTGAGTCTATCGATTTTCAACTCTTGACAATTAAACGTGTAGCGTTGTTCGTTCAACGAATCCGAGCCCAACACTTTCTCCTGTCTTCAGTGTCTATTCACACGGTAAAGTCGACTGCACAATTATTGCGGTTTAACAGGAACGGATTCATTGTGATTTAGAATGGATATAACAAGCAAATAACCCTTCATCATATTGACGGGAAGAGGCGAAGTGACCCAAACGCCATGTTGAGATAAATGGCGTTGGAATCAGCGAATTTTATTCCGTCTTTTGAGCTGGATTTCGTGAAAAGTTACCAAAATGGCGCCTGAGTCAATTCGCCTTTAACCCATCCATATACAGGGTGTTTCAGAAGTCCGCAATAAAACTTTGACTCGTAATATATCGAGTCCTATGTAAAATTTGCATGTTCTGTTTTGTGAATATTGGTATTCACCCCTCGTAAGTGAAGTTCACACTGCTGAATAGGGTTATGGATGTACCTAAAGGCCATAACACGATACCTGTGACAATTATTCAAAGGTATACAATTTCAACTCTGAAACTATGATAGTTAGGTATAAACTGTCTTCACTAAGCATCCACATATAACCTACCGCATATGTACCCAAAGTATTATTTCAGACTTCTGATACACTCTGTATAGTATGTGAAATCATTTTATGAAGACAGATTGGTAAGAAATTTTTTGCCATTACCAAATCGACTGTATATACTCAAAGATAAATCACATACTTCAATGAAACGTTATTGATGATAAGAGCGAATTTTGCAGCGAATTTTATATTTATCTATAAAGACATAGAGTTCATTTTGGTAATAACAAATATTTTGCAACGCGTGTTCTAGACCCCGCAGTGTACCCAGGGCGAAACATTTGTGCACAAAATCTGGCTTCAATCTTATACTTAAAAAATATAAGGAGGCCTCAGAAACTTGGAGGGCCACTCCAGCACTAAAGGACTCTTCAGGTTTATCCATATTCCAAGATGGCCGCCGATGAATGCTGATTGCAATGTTTTAAGGTTAGAGTGTGTCTTCCTGGAGGGATTCCTTTGAAGGTCAGGATATAAGTATTCTTTGCAACCTGGCGCCTACACGAAATTGGAAAAATGACCCTTATTAGCTCGTATTAAATGCTAGTTTGATAAAGCTATAACCGTGTACATGCAGACCCATATTAATAGGAACAGGGAAATAGTTCAATAACAAGTCTAGAATAGTAAATAGGTGAGGAGGTACGACTTAATATACTTATATAGTTCACAGTTATATACTCAACAACTACCGGCCCTTTCATTACTACTCACGCTTACCGGAACTAGGGTACCTTTAGTACATAATGTGTTTAAATTCATCCCTCGCCATTTATCGTTCTATAATATTACAAACTTCAGGTGATCTCCCTTAAATCCAGGAGAAGTGACATATCTTTAATCGAAGCTATGCAGTGCTCGATTGTGAAATTGAAGCGATTATGGACTTGACGCGCCCAAAAATTGTAATACATGAAAAATGATCGCAATAAGATCTACTTAAGACACCTTTTTATCATTTGCGGTATAAAATAAAATACAAAATTAAAAAAAAAAAAAATTCGGAAAAATCTCTTTAGAGGTGTGAACGGTGAAGGAAAACATTGTGAGGAAACCTGCACTTCTATAGAAAGGCGTGTGAAGTTCACCAACCCGCACTGGGCCAGCGTGGTGGACTATGGCTCAAATCTCCGTCGTATTGATGGGGAATGTGCCCGGTATAATGGCAATAGGCTCGCCCCTTATTACATTGGGACCAAGATACATCGGCGAAGTGTGGGCGCTCTGCCTAACCTTTCGAGAAATACAGGCTGATGATGAAGTATATTTTTCAGTTGTGTACCAGTTACTCATACACGAGTGATTGAATTATTATTTTGTGTTTCGAAAACACTCTTTATAGAAGTCTACTATAGTCTCCTTTATTCAATAACAGCGAAAAGCTGTATTCTTTTTTTATTACAAGCGTTTTATTATTATTATTTTACAAGCTTTATATTAACTTGCAATGTATGTCCGGGTGGAATCTTGCAACTGAATTTTAAATCAGTTATCTTTAACCGATTGAGCTGAAATTTGGTACACACCCTTTTTTTGGATGACAATACATGCTTAGCTATGTGACGTCATTCTAATTCCAATATGGTGGATCATCCAAGATGGCGGAATAGTTATTATTTTCTGCACTACCACAGTATGGATATCAAATGAAAGGGCTTGCTGAGGAGAACACGAAAGGACAATTAAATAAAAGCTTTTTTTTAAGTTTTTTTACCATTATTTTTTAATCTGTGGATTTGCCTTACTGACTATAAAATTTCCTATCTTCTCTATATCAAGTCCCAAAATTTATGCGAGTTTATCTTTTACCAAGGGCAACCGTCCTAATATTATTTTGATGACAGCTAACATTTTGGTTATCCATAGAAACTTCTAACTTATACTACGGCTAGGTTTGAATCCGCCATCTTTATCATATTAATCACCCATTTTTATTTATAATGTATATAAAGGAATTTAAAAGATTGCACTGGCAACACTGCAGTATAAAATAGTTAGTTTGTGCGGTTGGTAAAGAAAGTTCTAAAATGTAAGACGAAGTTTTTTAAAAATGTGTTGTGAGGCGAACAATCTTGTTTAAATCTAAATCTATTGTTTTTTTTTGTCGATCCCACATACTTATAGAATTTGATGTTGCTATTAATTACTCGACATTGCCATAAATACCGTTAATCGCAGGTGCAGGCATTCCCCATCTTATTACATCAAAATATCATCCTTTTACTCCATTTGAAAAAAAAACTGGCCAAGTGCGAGTCGGACTCGCGCACAAAGGGTTCCGTACCATTATCTATAGAACGGCAAAAAAATTACGTTTGTTGTATGGGAGCCCCTCAAATATTTATTTTATTCTGTTTTTTAGTAGTTGTTGTTAAAGCGGCAACAGAAATACATCATCTGTTAAAATTTCAACTCTCTAACTATCCTGGTTCATGAGATACAGCCTGGTGACAGACGGACGGACGGACGGACGGACAGCGAAGTCTCAGTAATAGGGTTCCCGTTTTACCCTTTGGGTACGGAACCCTAAAAAAAGGAAGAAGAACTACCGATGCGCCTACTATGGCTTAGCTCTTTCAAAAAATATTTGTAAATCAATCCTGGGTAAATGTTCACTAGAGGCTTGCAACATTGAAACACGGAACTATATAGCGGCCTTGATGCCAAGTACAATGGAAGGCAAAACAATGGGGCATTCATGGGGTTGATTCAAAACAATTAGTTCGTATAATTAGTTTGTAGTTATGTAGAAACTAGCTTCAGTTATGCCGCGGAAATAAGATAAAATTAAGATGGATTTCTCAGTTCCGTACCCAAAGAGTAAAACGGGAACCCTATTACTAAGACTTCGCTGTCCGTCTGTCCGTCTGTCACCAGGCTGTATCTCATGAACCGTGATAGCTAGAGAGTTGAAATTTTCACGAATGATGTATTTATGTTGCCGCTATAACAACATATACTAAAAAACAGAATAAAATAAATATTTGAGGGGGCTCCCATACAACAAACGTGATTTGCCGTTTTTATAGATAATGGTACGGAACCCTTCGTGCGCGAGTCCGACTCGCACTTGGCCGGTTTTTTTTTTATAATCTGTGACCTTTTTTTACCACAAGAATATTTTTTGTCTGTGGCGTTCCAATTACGGTCTTAGTATGAGAAGGTGTAGTGGGGAGACTTCAACACACACAAGGCGTCTCCTAATTTTAATTAAAAATGTGAATTAAATCAATAATATAACCGCGCGCCCTCCTAAGATCCTTACAGGGCGCAATTCGGAGATCTTGAAAACTTCGCCCATTTATCTATTTTGAACAAATTACTCAATGCTGCTACTTCAATTTGCAAGTGACAATGATGAGTTGGGGTTCGACTCCGATAATTAAGATGTATTCTTTAGATTTTAGATCGTGGCCACACTGTACTGTTCCCAGTTCGTAAAGGTTTTACTATACTATAAAGAACATAGTTACATTAATTAAAAAAAAATATCGCCAGACAGAGTCTGTCTGGCGATATTTTTTTTCTGGCGGCCAGACACGTACTCGTCTTATGATCCCAAGCTAAGCAAAGCTAGTACTATGGGTACCGAACAGTGGACTGGGGGCGATCCCAGATCACCCAGACCAGGGAAAATTCCGAAAAAGCCATTTCAGAAATTTGCGCAACTGGCAGGAATCGAACCCGCAATCTACGCTCAAACCACTGGACTAGTACGTTGTCATACTTTGATAGAACATTGAGATACTTATTTTTTTTTAAATAAATATGTATGCAGCAGTTGTAGCCGAGATGTCGAACGCACGTTTTACAATCTTAGTGTGCAGGTTCAAACCCCAAGATGATCACTTCCTAAACAAGGGTAAAGGAAAACATCATGAGGAAACCTGCACGTCCGTCTGGCGAAACTGATACTGTAGCATTACCGTGTAGACATAAGTGTTATCTCTTTCAACTGTCAGATTTGTCGAGAAACACTTCGAGCTTTTTGTACTGGACATGGCTCGGTGTGACGGCATTTTATCCACAAATCTGACAGTTGAAAGAGATACAACTTATGTCTACACGACATGCTAGCCTACTGCACTGGGCCAGCGTTGTATATTAAGGCCTACATCTCCCTCGTATAGACTCAGAAAGTTCCCGGTATAACGGCAATAGGCTCCCCCTCTATTAGATTGGGACCAAAATACATCGGCGAAGTGCAATGCAGTGTATCTCCACCTATCCCTTTGTGGAAAACAGGCGTGATGATATTGCATTTTCATATCACCGTAGCACCGTATCGCATGGCCGTAATGTATTGTATACCCGTATACCACTCTACATTATTTCGTTCTCCTTTGATGATTAATCAGTGAGGCCAGCCTCCGGCCCAATCAGCAGATGAAATGCAACATGTACGGGTAGAACAATGTTCTACGCCATACGTTGATGGCAGCTTGGTCTAGTAACTCAAGCGTAGACCGCTCGGCTCACTGCACTTGGTTGCAGGTTCGATAAATTTCAGCAATGGCCTATTTGAAATTTGGTAACTTGTATCGCGTCAATGTACGGTACCCATAGTGCATGCGTGTTTTATTTTAATTTTATGTCTAGAACTCAGTGCGGTTTAGTAACCTCACGCCTTTCTATAGACGTGCAGGTTTCCTCACGATGTGTTCCTTCACCGTTCAGCAAGTAGTGATCGTTATTGAAAATGACAATCGCACATGAAAATATTACGGGTGTTGGCCCGGGATTTGAACTTGAGGTGCAAGTTCAAATAAGGTTCAGGGCGTTCTAACTAGGCTACCACTGCTTAATGCATATCGACGAATTGAGTCAAGCGCCAGGTTGAGCGATATTTAGTCATATATATCTTTGGAATTAGCGATTTAATCTCTGTCTTTTGATCTGGATTGCGTGCAAAGTTACCAAAATGGGTCTGGAGTAAATTCGCCTTTTAACCATCGATATACATTTTACGCCTGACATTTACGCATTAACGTAGACGCTGTCGACTATCGAGTTGCATGGAAATAATGGTAGAGCCACTGGTGTGAATTTTCAAAGCATTAGCGTTGACAAAACGGCGCTATGTCAGAGGTCGGTCCCTTGTCACCGCGGGTTTATTGTGTGCGTCGCGTCGCACTGAAGCCGCGAGTGGACACCCGACTTAACGCTCCATTAACACGATAAAGCCGGCTTTACGTATGTAGACCAGTGGTCACCTAATAGATAGGACGCCCGCCTTGAACGCAAGCAATGCAAGTACAATTCACGGGCCCGCACAATTCTGGGATTTTCAGACTGCATGTGTGAATTACATTTTCAGTTATGATCACCACTTGCTGAACGATGGAAGAAAATGTCGTGAGGAAACCTGCACGTCTATAGAGACAAAAGTTCAACTCGCACTAGGCAAGCGAGGTGGACTATGAACCAATTCTCGTATTGACAGTGCACATGCCTGGTATAATGACAATAGGGGTGTACCCTTTTACATAAAAATACATCGCATCTTTAAAAGTATAGAGACCCATTTTGAAATTTTAGGTTTTCGAATATAAATCTTAAAGGGTCGTTCTAACGATCATTTCTCAACCACATTATTTTTGAGTTAGATCTCTATACTTTTGGACTACAATGCACGTCTGCCCATATCTTCAGGGAACACAGGGGCCTTATCTGGTAGTATGTACTTGTTTCTATAGTAGCTGTAATTTTTTTACAGATTTTGAACTTAACTGTCTAAAACTGAAAATAATATTATATACATTGCTGCTAAACGGGACAATTTTGCTTGAAAACGTTGAAACGAGTTGTCGGGTTGCAGGATCCCGTAATCTGATAGCTCATATAAACGATTCCATACAAAATGTTTTACCACATTTGTTATTACTGGGTAGCAGGCTGTGCCGTGTGAATAAGGACATTAGGTGTGCGAATTATATTTTCGTGTAGACGTGAGCGATCGTTTCGGGAATTCTTTGTAGGATTTCATGTAGGGAAGGAGGTGTCGTTGGCAAATTTAAGTCGGGGTATTAATGAATCTGGTAATGAACGACCATAAGTCCATTTTTAGCCAAAGTCGAGGGTATAATAACCCTGTTTAATATCGGAAAATCCTTTATGGATAACCCACGTAACTCTGCCACCTCGGGAGAGGAAGCAGGGTTATGTGGCAATCTCGGCAGAAGGTCGTATAGCCACTAACAACCGACGGTGTACCGTCCTCCGATCAGGGCGCCACGAGATCGCACTAGCATGCACCCTAAGACACTCAACTGATTTTCTTAGGGTGCATGCTGCGCGTAATTTTTTTTGCCATAGCAAAACAAATTGTATTGACACAAAGAAAAAGTACATTCTACAACGATATGACACGTGGCTTTCACGACAGCATTTCAAACTTTATGCATATTGATACAGAGTTCGTTCTGGTATTGACAAAATATTTGACGCGCGAACATCAACGCCCCAGTGTGCGGGAGGTCTAATAATCAAACTTTTCCGCTCCGTGGCGTTTGCCCCTGATGCCATTTGCCACCGTCCCAATTTCTCGCCAGTTCAAAGTTCCAAACAAATGCAATTACCAACAGAAAAATCATTTCCCCAAATGATCTGAAACAAACGGCACAAAGCGAAGTTAATCCGCCATTCGCCGCCATTAATCAACCCGGGCATGGCGGACTCCGTCACGGAGTGCACAATGGCGGACATTATGGCGGAGTGAGTCGACGGATGCATTGTTTGGAAACGTATTTTGCCGTGTTATCTGCCAAATAGTGCGTGCAATGTTCCAACGAACTATGACCGTATGGTATTTGCTTTAGGGTCGATTTTTCAATGCCCAGAAAAGATTACTAATAACTTTGTAACTACTAAAATTTATTGCGCTGTTTATCTATTTGTTTATACATTAACTCTTTAGGTAGCCGAGTTATTCATCCAATAAAGCCTGTAGGACAACAGAGAAACTTTGTTGTATGGGAGCCCCGTTAAATAGTTATTTTATTCTGTTTTTTTAGTATTTGTTGTTACAGCGGCATTATAAATACATCATCTATGAAAATTTCAACTGTCTAACTATCACGGTTCATGAGATACAGCCTGGTAACAGACGGGCAGACAGACAGACGGGCGGACAGCGGAGTCTTAGTAAAAGGGTCCCGTTTTACCCTTTGGGTACGAGACAAGCGTCAATTTTTTTGTCAATTTCAAAACGAACCCTATGATAATATGCATAAAGATTCAATTTCTGTGCCCCCGTCAAAATTCGGTCGCGCTGTCAATTGCATTTCGTTCAAGACTGAACTTTATCTATGTGTCAATACAGTTTATTTTGGTATTAGGAAAAAAAATATGCGCGAGGATCCACAGCGAGTGAATTTTAGATCTGTAGGCTTAGCATGACCGCGTAGACATAACTTTTATCCCTTTAGACTGACAGATTTGTCGAGAAAATGACGTCACACCGAGCCAAGTCCAGTAGAAAAAGCTCGATGTGACGTCATTTCCTCGACAAATCTGACAGTTAAAACTACACGATCATACTTACCCTACTGTATTTCTAGCCCAAATAATAGTGATGTACTTACTAAAATAATTCTAATTACATGAAAAATACCACGCCATTCGTCTGTCTTAACTATCAGTCTGCACGGGAGAAAATTGACGCCACGGTATTATAAAACCGTGTTCTAAGAATGAAAAATTAGGGTAATAATTCACTAGTTGAACAGCGCAAATGGCAAATTAGGTGTCTGCCTTCTGCTGAGGAATTTTTAAACGTTCACCGTCGATAAAGGCGAGGCGTCTACCCTCGTCAAGGCGTAATGGGCCGATGTGGACACAGCTTTACTGAAATATGACACTTAAAATTCTATAAATCTTTTTATAATATAAGTTGGTGAATTCAGTCGCCATCTTTATCACATTCGTTACCCGTTTTTATGTTTAACTAGCTGTGCCCGCGGTTTCACCCGCGTTTATGGTTACTGTGTCGTAGCGTGATGTTATGAAGTCTATAACCTTTGTCAATAAATAGGCTATACAGTGCAGAAATAATTTTTGAAATCGGAATGATAGTTCCAGAGTTTAACGCGTGCAACTAAACAAACAAACTCTTCAGCTTTATCTATACATCTTCTATACATACATATACATACATACAAATAAATAAATTTGGAGTGTCTGTTTGTAATATAAAAAATAACACTTTTTTACCAAATGCGTATGAAAGTATATACGATACCTATAACGAAAACGCAATTTTAATTTTTTTTGTCTGTCTGTCTGTCTGTCTGTTTGTTTGAGGTAAACTTCTAAACGGCTGAACCGATTTCAATGGGACTTTCACTGACAGATAACTGACGTTCCAAGGCGTAACGTACTTTAATTTTAGAAAAAGCATTAGGGTTCCGCGGGAAAAACATAATACCCATATTTCCGGGTAATCTCCCTAAAGTCCACGCGGGCGAAGTCGCGGGCACAGCTAGTAATATAATATAAATATATAGTATAGGTAGTATAGTGGTAGCCGAATGGTCGAACGCACGCCTTGCAAATCAAAGTGTGCGGGTTCAAACCCCGGCTCGCATCTCTGGGATTTATGTGCGAATCTTATTTTCATCCAAGATTATCACTTGCTATGAAACGGTGAAGGAAAACATCGTGAGGAAACCTGCACGTCTGAGGGAACTTGTCTAGTTCTCGATAGATGTGTGAAGTCTGCCAACCCGCACTGGGCCAGCGTGGTGGTGGACCATGGCCTGAATCCCCCTCGCATTGAGGGGAGGCCCGTGGCCAGCAGTGGGACGCGAGTCGGACTCGCTCACGTAAGGTTCCGTACCATTATCTATAAAAACGGCAAAAAAATCACATTTGTTGTATGGGAGCCACCTTAAATATTTATTTTATACTGCTTTTTAACGGTTATATGTTATAGCGGTAACAGAAATGAATCATCTGTGAAAATTTCAACTCTAACTATAACGGTTCATGAGATACAGCCTGATGACAGACGGACGGACGGACAGACGGACAGCGAAGTCTTAGTAAAAGGGTTCCCATTTTACCCGTTGTGTACGGAACCCTAAAAACATTGCCCCTAAACACGGTGGTAAGGGGACAGTTGGTATTCGTTTATAGTACCGAAAATGTTTTGCCTTAAACTTTTTTATTCCGTAACAATTTTTCTTATAAAAGTGTATTAAGTATATACTTTGTATCTCAAAGTGGATCCTACTGCACGTAATCACATATTCTATCAGGCGACTTGAAAGGCACATAAAGGAAAAAGTCTAATACAATCACCGAGGCCCACCCTAATGACTTATCGACACAAAAACCACCCTAATTCTTCGGATAATCGAGGGTGTGGTTTTTGCTGGAGCTTGTTAGGGCGGGGATTCAACTTTGACCTTGAAACCTTATAGATTTTATGTGCCATTCTACCCCTTTACCACAACCTGGCTTGCAGAAATGTTTTTATTATTATGTTCAGTTTTTGGCAGTTTCCTCAGTACAAAATCTGTCAAACATTGACAGTTACTATTTGAAAAATAATACTTTAAGAAGGTGATCAATAAAGGCTGTTTCAACAATTTAAAATAATAATTTAGGTACATATATATGATATTTTAATGCTTAGTGAAGGCAGATAATACCTAACTATCACAGTTTCTGAGTTACAGAACTTAGATTGAAATAAAACTATTTTACGGATTCTATCGCGTTTATTTACTATTTTATTTTCCCGACGTTTCGGCTGCTTTACAGCAACCATGGTCACGGGGGGACTAAGGTGTTAGACATCTTGATGTCATAGTTAATAACTGGGTACCCTCATATTTAGTTGTTGTTTGCGGTCCGATCCACGCAGAAAATGCTCACAGTGTCTTGAGGTCTTGCAATGGTACGCTTGGTTATGGATTTAATCATATTAATTACTGGATCCCAAGTTGGTGGTAGCACCCAGCCATCTTCCCTATTGAAATTAGGATTTTTAATTTCAATGGCCTCACGGTTCCTTGGTCGGAGTCGGTGTTCTTTTGCGAGGATATGCGGTTTAGTATTCGCGTAAATATAAGAAAACAATTACAGATCTTAGAGTAATACTTTGAGGTTAGCAATACACTTTTTTTAAACTTAAAATCCACTAACAAATATTTTTATTTTAAAAACTCGAGCTGTAAATAATTTGGGGATGACTTTCAATTTCTATACAGTTAAAGGTTCATGTGTAGTTAAGTTTGAATATTTTCGTGTGAAACACATTACTCTTCATTTTGTCAATCTTGTTTGTTTCAGTGGCTTGCTCTACCGTGACCGTGACCAAGTGCCAGGCTGCTCTGAGGACTCTACAGGCGTTTCCGTTCTTCAAGCCGACTTGCCTCTGTCGAGAGCCAAACGTGGACCCCGAATGCAACTCCTTCCGCGACTTTCTGTTCGACCATCCCTGCGTGTTTGTCATGAAGAAGGGTAAGCAGAGACACTCTTATTAACTAAGACTAGGTACTTTTGAAAATGTACCCTTCAATATACATACAGATTGAATTTCTGTGGTAAAAGGCCACATTTTCAAAATTCGTGTGTTTTCAATAACATTAAATTGTAGAATGAGCTTGCGCTGTGAGTCAATAAAGTTCTTTTTAGTATTACCAAGAATTTTGAAGCGCGCGGCGTGACGCCAGAGTGTGTGCAGGGCTTAAACCCATCATGATAATATTTATATCGGCAACATATAGAGTATAGTAAGTAGTGGTAGCCTCGCGGGCAAGAACGCCCGCCTTGAACGTAATGGGTGCAAGTTCAAATCCCAGGCCCGAACCTCTGAGATAATTTTCATGTGCGAATGTCATTTTAACAATGATTACCACTTGCTGAACGGTGAAGGTAAACATCGTGAGGAAACCTGCACGTCTATAGCTTTCTATAGCGTGTGAAGTTCACCAACCCGCACTGGGCCAGCGTGGTGGACTATGGCCCAAATCTCCCACGTATTGAGGGGGAATGTGCCCGGTATAATGGCAATAGGCTCGCCCCCTATTACATTGGGACCAAAATACATCGGCGAAGTGTGGGCGCACTACAGTGCACCTCTGCCTACCCCGTCGGGGAATACAAGCGTGATGATGTATTTGTATAGAATATTCTTTGACCCTAAAATCTATGGAGTCACCATTGCCAATGCAAAAGTCAATTCGCCCGAACGGATTTCTGCGCACAACCTTATAAAACATGATGTTTTTTTTTAATTAAATTAAATACGTCTGTTGTTACAACCCGTAGTTGTTATTAAGTTACCCTCAATATATTATATTTAGACGTTATAATAGTTATAATTAGACGTTGCGTTTTATCAAAATAACATTTACCCAACTCTCTGTTTCATTAATGCCTAAATGTATTTTTTTGTTCAAGTATTTTTCCTCCTAATTAAAATTCTCTGCGCCCCGTCCATTACCTCTCCTAAGGACATTTAATGTTTTTAAATAGAAGTCATTATTGGATGCTGTTAATTATTCTATTTTGATATTAAATGTCATAAGTCATGGACCCTTACTATGAGCAATCCTCCGCCGAACAATCGCATCTAAACAAATAATACGACACGTGTTTCGCCTCTCAACGAGGCATCCTCAGGACGGTTGGGCTGCGACTGAGCCAATTTTAGAGTTTAAAAAATACACAAATACATATACTCACGCCTGTATCCCACGGGGGTAAGCAGAGACTACCGTTTGCCACATGCTACGATCCTGACATCCATGTTTCGCTTCATTCACAGTCATAGATCTTTTCATGCACTCCTGTCGATTGAGGGTGTACAGCCTTGACCTTTCTGGAAGAGACCGTTAATCTGGTCATGACAGGCTTCTCTTTAAAAAAAATGGTTCAGGCATATTATCTTTTTTTGTATTTTTAGTCTATCTAGTTATTTTTAGTCCTAGTTAACGTTTGGTAGGTATGTTTCAACATCACTCTCTCAACTTCTAGAGTGCAAACTTCAAGGTTTATTTATAATTTTAAGTTACTTAAAAGTTTTAGTTCAAAACTATAAGCACGGGTTCCAAGTTTGGGGTGCAACTTTAATTGAAACCCTCGGTTACCTGTGTCACACAAGCTTATGAAAGATGCATGTAAGATATCGAGGGTGAAAGGCAATTTGACTTAAGCGACACTTTTGGGTGAAATGTCACCCAAGTCAATAGACTTATATACACATTTTGAGTCAGTATTTTTTTCTGCGTCGAATGAGTATCCTCTGCTGTACAGTTAAAACAATGTCGTTTAAGTTAAATAGCCTTTCACCCCTCGATATAATCTAAAGTTCAGTATCATATAGTCGTAGTACGTTTAAATGGATTTAAATATCTCCAATCCCAAAAATACTTTTGCCGTAAGCAGCAAATTTCGGAAATGGTATTATTATTCGATTTTGCTAGATGCTCAATTTGGAACCATACTATGAATGTGGGTTGCTTGAAGATATTAAGTACTCGAATGATGTCAAAATGAGGAGCACCATGCCGTATCTATAGTCCACGCTTTTGATGACGGCTTGGTCTAGTCGTCAGACGGCTCTAAGCTCATTGCACCTGGAGGTTAGATAGATAGATAGATAGATAGAGTACTCTTTATTGTACACACGAAACAAATAAAATAATACAACATTCTTATTTCTAAATACAGTAGCTATGTACAATTGGGCGGTCTTATCGCTAAAAGCAATTTCTTCCAGACTTTCTTTGGTTACGGGTTTGATTCCCGCCAGAACATGTTCAGAAGCGACGATGGAATTTGCCCTAGTCTGTGTATAACTGGGCTCTCCCCTAGTCCATGGTATCCATAGTACAAGTTTTGTTTAGTTGAGTTTGTATTGATTCATTATCTTTTAATGGTAGAGAAAGACCCGTACCCCGTGGAGACTCTACCAACCTGTACCTACGCGCTGAGTGTCTGCCACAACGAGAAAGCCTGCTCCGTACTCTTCGACCGCTTCAAGAACGCCTGCAAGGCCCGCGATGGGGAATGCAAGATGGAGGACAGGTTAGTACCATATATTTTAACATGTTCGCTGCATTTTTTGTGTATTTTCAGCTTGTGCGTCATGGGATTGACTCATAGAAGTTAATCTAATAAAACATCATTAAGTTTGTGAGTGCTGTGCACTGTAGAAAAGTTCGTCAGGAGCCAATATGACCTCATAACGTAGTAATATATAACGGTGAAGAAAAAAAATGTTTAAAAAAAAACATTGTTATACGTCAGTGCATCTCTCTCAAAGTTAATTTTAGCATAGGCAGTGAAGCTAATGAGTGATATGGAGCCCTGTGCACACTGGGGCTTTAAAACGCGCGCGTTAAATATTTTGCCAATACCAAAACGAACTTCATTATAAAATCATCGTCATGCCAGTAAGTCCCGAAGAGGTAGGCAGAGGTGCGATGCAGTGCGCCAACACTTCACCGATGTATTTTGGTCCCAATGTAATAGGGGGCGAGCCTATTGCCATTATATTACATTCCCTCTCAATACGAGGGAGATTTGGGCCATAGTCCACCACGCTGGCCCAGTGCAAGTTGGTGAACTTCACACGCATTTCTATAGACGCGCAGGTTTCCTCACGATGCTTTCCTCAAGTGGTAATCATTGTTGAAAATGACATTCGCACATAAAAATTATCTCAGAGGTGCGGGCCCGGGATTTGAACTTGCACCCCTTACGTTCAAGGCGGGCGTTCTTGCCCACGAGGCTAACACTGCTTTATTAACTCAGAGAAAAGGTTCATTCTTCAATGAAATGACATCGACGGTGTGGCTTTTCCCACAGATATTCAATCGTTATGTGTTATGTTATGTTATTTTATGTGTGTTATGTTATGTGTGTTATGTATAAGACAGGGTCTCACACATAGTTCGATATGGTATTGACAGAAATGTTGACGCGCGATTTTTGACACCCCAGTATGCGGGAGGTATTAGCAGCGCGCTAACCACGCATCCCTTGACGTTTTGTTTTTATTACTCACCCGTGTAGAGTTTATAAAAGAGTGTTAATTAATTTATGCTCAGGTATAAAAGAGGTACTTTATGTGGATAATCCAATGCAGATCGGATTAAATGGGAACTACTTAAAATATGTATAAAACCAAACAACACACTCATCGTAAGGTCCTAAACTAAGCAATAATGGAGTGGAGGCGATCCCAGTTACACCCAGGACCCCAATTCTCGCATGAAAACCGGCCAATTGCGAGCTGGACTCGCGCACCGAGGCTTCCATACCACACACATACATACACATTCTAGGTCAACGGGAAGTACCCTATAGGTTTTTGATTCCCGTGCAAATGTACTGAAAATGCAACATAAACCGCCGTATCTTTTGATTGCGTTAACCTAGAAGTTTGATTTTTTTAGGTCACCAAGGGACCGCAGACATAAAAGTCTTTGTTATAAATTTCAACTTGATACCTTCACGCGTTTCTGAGAAACGGGGTCTTGACAGACAGACAGACGGACAACAAAGTGATCCTATAAGGGTTCCGTTTTTTCCTTCTTAGGTACGGAACCCTAAAAATACGACCAATTTGACATTTTGTTAATGTATATTTTTGATACATCTCGAATAGAGATGATGTCGATTTCGCAAGAATTGCCCCGCAGGGCACATTCCGAAAAGGTCATTTCCGAAATTGGCCGCTGGCAAGAATCGAGCCCGCTATCTCCAGGTTCAGTGAGCCGGGTGGCCTACTCTGCAACCACCAAGCCATCGTACATTTAACTATGCACAAAGCTATTACAAAACATAATTCGTTTGTAAATATATATAAAGATTGAAATTCGGGTGACTGATAATAAAATTGAGCTGGTCTGAATCGACTACGTCAATAAAAGTCCTTGCTTCGCATCACGTTCCGAAAAGCTCACGTCGAAAAAAACATTGGTCGGTTCGGAACGTGTTTCGAAACAGCCTATTCAAAAAGAGTCCTTGGGCGGTTCGGAACGTTGTGTGAACGGCTTGTTGTGCGAATTACCCCACCACCCACACAACACCCATCACAACTTGCTCGCGCTGTCAGTGTCATTTCGTTGAAGAATGAACTTTTTCTATCAGTGAATACAGTACATTTTAATATTGGCAAATAATTTAACGCGCGGATTTTGGGGCGCCCCACTGATTTGAGGACTCGATTCAACAATATATAATAATACATCATCACGCCTGTATTCCCCGAAGGGGTAGGCAGAGGTGCACTGTAGTGCGCCCACACTTCGCCGATGTATTTTGGTCCCGATGTAATAGGGCGCGAGCCTATTGCCATTATACCGGGCACATTCCCCCTCAACACGAGGGAGATTTGGGGCCATAGTCCACCACACTGGCCCAGTGCGGGTTGGTGAACTTTACACGCCTTTCTATAGACGTGCAGGTTTCCTCACGATGTTTTCCTTCACCGTTCAGCAAGTGGTAATCATTGTTGAGAATTACATTCGCACATGAAAATTATATCAGAGGTGCGGGCCCGGGATTTGAACTTGCACCCCTTACGTTCAAGGCGGGCGTTCTTGCCCGCGAGGCTGCCACTGCTTTAGAGCTTCAACAATATATAGAGCTGGTAAACCCGAGTTAAAATAAGCCAGCTAGTTCGATAGCTCGTAACAGCTTTATTTAGCTTATGCCGCTATGAATTCATAATGTTACGCCGTTTATAAAATGAAGGCAAATAGCACGCCGGTGACGTCACTCGTTTCATATTTAATATGAAACGTATGCGCCGTTAAATGTTTACTGTTATATACATTTAAAGGTACATATGAAAACGTTTTTGCTAATTGACACGAATGAATTCGCTCCGAAATAATCCTTATTTAAATGTAATGCATAAATGAATAATGAATACAGTCCTCTGAAATCTTGATGTTATATGAATTGACAGTATCCGACTTTATTCGGAAGATGGAAAAACCGGCCAAGTGCGAGCCAGACTCGCGCACTAAGAGTTCCGTACCATTATCTATAAAACCAGCAAAACAATCACGTTTGTTGTATGGGAGCCCCCTTAAATATTTATTTTATTCTGTTTATTAGTATTTGTTGTTATAGCGGCAACAGAAATACATTATCTGTGAATATTTCAACTCTCTATCACGGTTCATAAGATACAGCCTGGTGACAGACGGACGGACGGACAGCGAATTCTTAGTAATACGGTTCCCGTTTTTCCCTTTGGGTACGGAACCCTAAAAATTAGCCTTAATATATCCTATACTTCTTATTTCTTTATCAGGGAGGCCTGTCGCGAGGCCTGGGCTGGTCTGCGGCTTTCTCCACTGTTCGGCTGCATCTGTCCCAACACCCACATGAAGAAGCGCTGCGATCGCATCTTCGCCGTGGTGAACCACAACCCCTGTGTCGGTGAGTACGCACCTTTATATCGCTGATGCTAACTTTCAAGCGGGCTCTGAGTGGGAAACTACCTTTAAATCAAAGTCAAATAATTTATTTCGTATACGCCTACGGGGGCACTTACAAATTGTTACATACAAAAGGTTTTTGATAACAAACAAAAAAAATTACGCAAATTTTGTGCTTAATATTTAAACAAAAAAAAATATTATAACTATATTTAAAGCTGCTTGTATATAAACAACTTAAATTTAAGTCATACAGAAAACCCAACAAATTTATTGACTTAACAGGTAACCACATTGATTAACTTACCTTCAATACACAAACTAAATATAAACCTATTTGGCCATCAGTAACCACATCTGACCCGTCTCAGCAGGAAACCCTTTCGTAGCTCAAAACTATTTCCATTAAGACAACCCCCTTTCCGTAGGGGGGCACTGTCTATTATACTTGAATCACTCGATAACCACTCACTCGGCTAATATAATGGCACTGAGTAA
Source organism: Ptilodon capucinus (assembly GCA_914767695.1). Lineage (NCBI taxonomy): Eukaryota > Metazoa > Arthropoda > Insecta > Lepidoptera > Notodontidae > Ptilodon > Ptilodon capucinus. Next base: position 4,041,669 of record OU611831.1, read on the forward strand.
CGAAGTATTGGCTATACTTTATTTGCGACTGGATTTGTCAAAGAATTTAAGTATAGACGAGACATATATTTGTACTCAAACAGTTTTATGCCTACACTATTACGTAATGGACTCTTAACTCTTCTTCTTTCACGAAATAAAATATGACATTTAATAAAATAAGATGAGAAATGGCTGCAACTGCGGTTAGTGGGTATTCTGTCAGTGTGAAGCAATTAATAGCAAGAACAAATGCAATAAATACGCAATAAAAATAAAGTTGGTGATGAACGTGATAATGATGACGGATGGCCCCAACTGTATTAACTCATAGAAAAAAACATATTTTTCAACATAAAAACTTATGTATGTAATTTATTTAAGAAAGATTTATTTCTAAATTACAGTTAAAATAGTACAGATCTTTGAAAAAAACCGGGCAAGTGCGAGTCGGACTCGCGCACGAAGGGTTTCGTACCATTATATATAAAACGGCAAAAAAATCACGTTTGTTGTATGGGAGCCCCCTTAAATATTTTATTTTATTCTGTTTTTAGTATTTGTTGTTATAGCGGCAACAGAAATACCTAATCTGTGAAAATTTCAACTCTCTAACTATCACGGTTCATGAGATACACCTGGTGACAGACGGACGGACGGAGAGCGAAGTCCCAGTAATAGGGTTCCCGTTTTACCCTTTGGGTACGGAACCCTAGAAAACAAGTAGATTCGAAAAATATGCTTCAAAGTAATATAACCTTTAACCTTATTTTTATCTGACTGCCCCAAAAAATATAACCCTCCTTGGGTTATATTTTTTTAAACATGCCACCGTCTTACATAACAAATATATTTAGTTAACTATAACAAAACTACTGAAATTATATATATTTTATTTTTAATTATTTATTTATTCATTTTTATCATATCGCGTCTCGCATCAAATAATCTTTGAAAATCAATATATCGTGAACGTTTGATTCATTTCTTATAATCCCGGGGGAGTTCTTATTGCGAGGGCCCGGATCCCGGGGTGGAGGGCCTAATCCCGCGGTAATCCCGCGATCATCCCTCCACCGGCCGCGTCAACTTTCAATCTCTCGAAATCCCTTTAATTCTATAAATTGGTCGTGACTTCTTCTCGAAGTTTCATTATTGGAGTTGGTAAAGGCGAATTTACATTACGAAACTAGTGGCATGAAAGTAGTTACGTGACATTAATTTCATCAACAATTTCACGTGTAAAGGTCAAGTTTCACGTGTAAAGGTCAATGCATGAATGACACTGAAACAGTTTCGTGTCGCGCGCGATTTTTGTTTAAAACTAGTGTAATGCAACTAATGTCATCGTATCAACGCAACGCGAAACCAGTGTCGCGAAATCGCCTGCGCTGATAGGACGTGTGTTTTAAATCGTGGTGTGGGCGGTGTTAGTTATTCTAACAGCAAAAGCTAGCTTCCCACGGTCCGTGATATCGCGGACGGACGCGGACCAGCTCGCATGACACACCGTGGGAAGGGTCTCGCCCGTGGCGGTGCGCCGGTATCCGTCGCGAGGCGGTAACTTCAAAGGTGCGGTGAAAAAGTGAAAGAGAACGCGATACGTTCTCTTACACTTTGCATTTTGAAATGAAGCTATCAAAAATCTACACAGACCGACACGCACCGTGGGAAGAGCCTGTGTGCGTTGCCGTCCATGGTCGTCGGGTATGCGTGATGATTCGTAGAATTGCGCACCGTGGGAAGCCAGCTAAAGAGGGAGCTTTTCGTAACATTTGACAGTTCCTCACATTCAATTTTGTGTCTACTTTGTCGTGTTCATACGTCAGATTGTCTATGTCAAGACGTATAAGACGAGACGGCAAATTTCGGAAATGGCCTTTTCGAAATTTGCCCTGGTCTAGGTGTAACTGGGATCGTCCCCAGTCCATTGATTGACAACGGTCAAACGTAAAAATCTAATCCTACTGATTATAAATGTGAAATTCTATTAGGATGGATGTTTGTTACTCTTTCACGCAAAAACTACTGTACGGATTTTGATTAAACTTTACAGTATTATGGTTTATACATCAGAATAACACATAGGCTATAATGATATTTTTACTGACTCAGACGTAGATATATTTTCTTCATCACAGACGCGTTTTAAGATTTGTATATTCTTCAAGTTAAAAGAAAGTGTCAATTGAACGTCGGGAAAATAAAATAGTAAATAAACGCGATAAAATCCGTAAAATAGTTTTATTTCAATGTATAGTATTCGCGTAAATATAATAAAACAATAGTGTCAATCTTTAGTTTATTTTTGTTGTCGTTGATGTTGTGTGTAGTGTTGTTATTCTGTTATTAATTTGTGAACTAAGAAACTGCATTTATGTACCACAAATATCTTTTCGTGGATGACGTTGTGGGTTGTGCTATTAAGCAACAACGACAACAAAAATAAACTAAAGATTGACACTATTGTTTTATTATGGGTAATCCCATACAAATCTAAAACTGTTATTTTTAAGCCGCTGCACAATTGTTTGTTGTCCTAAATAAAATAAAATAAGATATTGGATAAAAAGCAGTGGTAGCCGAGTGGTCGAACGCACGCCTTGCAAATCAAAGTGTGCAGGTTCAAACCCCGGCTCGCACCTCTGGGTTTATGTGCGAATATCAATTTCATTCGAGATTACCACTTGCTATGAAACGGTGAAGGAAAACATCGTGAGGAAACCTGCACGTCTATAGAAAGGCGTGTGAAGTTCACCAACCCGCACTGGGCCAGCGTGGTGGACTATAGCACAAACATCTCCCTCGTAATGAGGGAGAATGTGCCCGGTACAATGGCAATAGGCTCGCCCCCTATAACATTGGGACCAAAAATACATCAGCGAAGTGTGGGCCCACTACAGTGCACCTCTGCCTACCCCTTCGGGGAATACAGGCGTGATTGTGTATTTTTATTGGATAATAGAAGTGTGCGCGGGCGAAGTCGTGGGTAGTAGCTAAAATATGAAGGTAGGTATTGTGCGATAAGTTTGGAGTCCTGTTTACCTACTCAGAAAGCGGAAACAGTATGCGAAGTAAACTATTTCTTGGCGTTCGTCTATTAGGCCGTCTCGTAAAAATATTTGAGGAAAAATATTTGCACTCGTAATATGAAGCGATTTATATTTCCTCCGGGGAATTCCATTTCTTACTTTATTGGCACGGAATATCTTCATGTATTAAACATACTACATATTTTAAGGTGTATAAATCAGCGGGGCAATTCTCGCATGTGCGACATAATTTCTATTCGACATGTGTCGAAACAAAACGTCATTTTACTTGTATTTTTTTTTATCAATATTATATTTGTATTCTAAACACCCTTTTAAGGGTTCCGTACCCAAAGGGTAAAACGGCAACCCTATTACTAAGACTTCGCTGTCCGTCCGTCCGTCCATCCGTCCGTCTGTCACCAGGCTGTATTTCATGAACCATGATAGTTAGAGAGTTGAAATTTTCACAGATGATGTATTTCTATTGCCGCTATAACAACAAATACTAAAAAACAGAATAAAATAAATATTTAAGGCGGCTCCCATACATCAAACGTGATTTTTTTGCTGTTTTTATAGATAATAGTTTTTTTTACTCTGACCTAACATGTGTTTAAATTTTTTATCAATATTATACACTTCTCATCAAAAAAATCGAAACACCTCGCAGTTTATGATTTGATAAGGATTATCAGAAAAATGTGTATATTTAGGAATAAATGTAAAATGTCATTTAATAGTGAGTAGTATGAGGTTTATAAATCCTAATGTTAATGTTCTAAATTCAAATTAAGTCTTCATAGGTTTCGTATTTTGTATGATGAGTAATTTTAAAAATTAGGACAAAAACAATAAAAACGAAAGTGTTTCGATTTTTTTGATGAGAAGTGTATTTTGTATTCTAAATACCCTTATAAATTTAATGATACTCTGGTTGACGTCTGAAACTCTAAAAACAAACTTATTACGTATCATAAAAGACACTTTTGCCTTGCACCTCATCCGGGAAGTTCAGATTGTAACGCGAAACGACGGATTAAGGATTAGTAGGATTTAACAAACAAATATAAATAGGGACGTAATTCACGTCTTACAGTTCTACAAGGGCTTCCCGCGGGAAACTGGAGCATTCCCTTTAGGATATAAAAAGGAATAGATTGATGTATACAGACAGTTTCACAAAGACAGCTGGGGTGAGAAAATTATCTTGACGTTTTGAAGACATACTCTATGTCATTCATAATGCAAAGAGTTATTATATTAAAGAGGATCCGCCATCTTTATCACTGTCATCATTCATTTTTATTTATTACGTGTATTTATTGAATTTGTCCTTGCTATTAATTACTTGACATTGGCGAAATACCCGCGCTAGTCGCAGGTGATGCCATTCCTCATCTTATTCCATTAAATATCATTTCATCGGTCATTTCGTATAAAATATATTAAAGAGGGAGTTTTTTTTAACTTTAGACAGTTTCACACACGTCCGATTATTCGTGTGACTTTGATGGATAAATACGTCAGTTTACCTTTATCAATACGCATAGACTGGACGGTCATCAATGAGACCGCTTTCAGGCCAATTGACTTGGACGTCTTTTTGGGCACTTAGGTATCAGTACTTTCTAATATCATAGACATTAAAGATTGAATCTTTGTGGTAAAATCCGAACGGCCACGAACGATCACATCGATGACATTTCATGGAAAATTATGTTTTTTCTATATGGTAATACAGTTCTTTTTGATATCGGCATACTATTATCGCTGTGAAATAGGTAACCGGTATTATTCAGGAGACTTAAAGAAAAGAATGGTCTTCTTCTTTTACGATATATAATGAAGTTCAATCGAATAAATTGAGGAATTACTGCACCCGCAATAAGAATAAATTCTACCGTTGTCAAGTAATGAATAGAAACAACAAATTAAATAAATACAGGTAAAATGGGTGACAAAATTGGCGGATGAATCAAGGCGGAGGTTTGCAGTTCGACTCGTATTTTTGGTACGACCTCTGACTTTATGATATTGACTGTGTTACCATAAGTTATCGACTTTGAATGTTATGGGCGGTGGGCGGCAATTGTATTAACAATTGCCACCCACCGCCCATCGCCCACGCAACAGATTGACGTGTAACAGGAAAATAATACACAACTTTGGGCGAGAAATTAAAATCAACAATTAAAAACCACTTACGAACAAACTTAATTGTAGTTATTTTTGTTATTATATTGATCGTCTCACGGGTCAGTGGTAGGCTAGTTGGTAGAACACCAGCTTTCAAGTCAAGGGGTTCAGGTTCAAACCTCAGGCTCGCACCTCCGGGATTTTCAGATTTCATGTGTAATGTCATTATCAATACTGATTTCCACTTGCTGATCGGTGCAGGCAAACATCGCAAAGGAACCTGCACGTCTATAAAAAGGTGTCTGAAATTCACCACCCCGCACTGGGCCAGCGTGGTGGACTATGGCACAAATCTCCCTCGTATTGAGGGGGAATGTGTCCGGTATAATGATAATAGGCTCGGTATTATATGGGCGAAGTATGTGTGCACTGCAGTGCACCTCTGCCTACCCCTCCGGGAGCATGCATGACTTTTAATTATATAATATTTCATCATTTTGAATGATGATAAAAGAAGGAGAAGATATTCATTCTACTCAAAGGACGCGTCGCCAAAATTAATAATTAAGTATTTATCTTCACAAGTTAAAATCTATATTTTTGCAACAGCCTCAGTCAGCCACTCTTATAGATCAAACGCTCTCCACAAATAAGGGCCCTGGGTCCCCGGGCCCTCAGACCCCGGGGCCACAAACTGTCCATAAGTAAACGAATCGTTTAGAATCGATTGAAACGTAATTAAAACTTTTTTTATTGACTCCATGGCATTCCGAAACTGAGATGAGATAGGTCAGATCTTTAGGGAGATATCCAGATTGGATATGACTACGTAAAGATGTTTGTTTTGTACACAAATTGTATTGTATACAGGGTGTATTGAAAGTCCGAAGAATTATGAAAAGTAAAAAGAATAAACGGAACCCTTATAGGATCACTTTGTTGTCCGTCTGTATGTCTGTCTGTCAAGACCCTTTTTCTCAGAAACGCGTGAAGGTATCAAGTTGAAATTTATAATAGAGACTTATGTCTGCGGTCCCTTGGTGTTTTCCAACAATAAATTTACAGTTTTCGGATTTTTTCCTTTACTTGTGCTATAAGACCTTGCTTCTTGCCAAATTTCATGATTCTCGGCCAACGGGAAGTACCCTATAGGTTTTTGATTCCCGTGCAAATGTACTGAAAATGCTACTTATACCGCCGTATCTTTTGATTGCGTGAACCTAGAAGTATGATTTTTTTAGGGCACAAAGGGACCGCAGACATAAGTCTCCGTTATAAATTTCAACTTGGTACCTTCACGCGCTTCTGAGAAAAACTTGACAGACCGACAAACATACAGACATGGTCAACAAAGTGATCTTATAAGGGTTCCGGTTTTTCCTTTTTAGGTACGGAACCCTAAAAATACGACCAATTAACGTTTTGTTTTGACATAATGTCGAATTAGAGATGATGTCGATTTTGCGAGAATCGGGTCCCTGATACATGCTGTATTAACTTGAAAACATTTCAATATATTTCGTAATCCCACTTGTAATAAAAAAACCGGCCAAGTGCGAGTCCGACTCGTTGACGAAGGGTTCCGTACCATTATCTATAAAAACGGCAAAAAAAACACGTTTGTTGTATGGGGGCCCCCTTAAATATTTTTTTTATTCTATTTTTTTAGTATTTGTTGTTATAGCGGCAACAGAAATACATCATCTGTGAAAATTTCAACTCTCTAGCTATCACGGTTCCTGAGATACAGCCTGGTGACAGACGAACGGACGGACGGAACGGACGGACGGACTGCGAAGTCTTGGTAATAGGGTTCCCGTTTTACCCTTTGGGTACGGAACCCTAAAAAACTTAAGTGAAACATGAATAACTAAAATACATTTACAATGGTTATATAAAACAAATAATAACAGCGTTTGTTTGGCCATGTTTGTCGTCATTCGCATAAATTAAATGTCCGACTTGTTCGCTGCTATTACACGACAAATTTCAGTTACAGGAAATTGTAGAGCGGAGACTCAGTATATTTTATTTTTATTTAAGTTGAAAGTACAGCTCATTATTAGAAAAATTTTTACTGAATACATATTGGTATTCATATAAATCAAATATGCATTTAAATATGATTTGGAGAAATGGTAGAGACAATAGATTTGGTGACTCTACTAATCTTTATAGGGCTCAAGAAATCTTTTTACTCATGCGTGCTTTGACCATGTTTTATTAAATGTGTAACCATAGAGTTTCTAGTTCATAAATATTGAATTTCCAATTATTTATAGTCTCACCCCCCAAATTAAGAAAAATATCAATTCACCAAAATTTGCTTTAATAGATATGAGTTTAACAGGGCTCCTTGACATAAATATTTTATTTTTATAAATTTCAAAGATTACAGACCAATTTTATGGTAAAAATAAAAAACTCAGTCTAATACTTTCAAGTAAAATGTAGAGTAGCTTCGTACACCAAAAATAACGCACCAAGTGCCAATAACTTCAATCGAATATTAATTTGGATGGTGCGGAACACCCCAGAATGCGAAACAAAAGAACCCCCCCCCCCTTGGATGGTGGGGGCAAGCCCCAAAGTGCCTTTTGAAGAATTGGCGTTTCTTTGACGAGGGCTACCTACGCTCGCCGTCCCGTACCTACCTACATATATATGTTTATGATTGAAAATACTTTTGGATATGTGTGTTTTGTTATCTATACCAATAAATAAATTTGAGTGTCTGTTTGTAATATCAAAATAACAGCTTCTTACACATTGAATATATAAGTATACGCGAAACCCATTATGGAAAAGTAATTTAAATGTTTTTGTCTGTCTGCTTGTTCCCGGTAAGCTCCCGAACGGCTGAACCGATTTTGAAAGTACCTTAATAGACAGACGTTATAAGGAGTAACTTGGGATTATTTTAGAAAAAGCATTAGGGTTCCGTGGGGAGAACATAAAACTCACCTAAGCTACTTTAATTTTGGGAAAATAATTAGGGTTCCCAAATTTTGCTCGTATGAAGTGACGAGATCAGCTAATAATCTCATAAAAATCAGACGCAAGACATATACGCACCTTAATTCATAGTATTAATTCGACCCCTTAATTTGACTCATGAGAAAAAAACCCAATCTATGTTTCTAATTTTTTTTTTATGACAGCCGCTTTAAGAATATTAGTTCGACCTTCCACAGAACACACCATCCAAAATATCCTATTCTCTGCCAAAGGTTACAGAAACATTCAAATTTGTGAAAATAAACTGAAAACGTTCGAACGCTCATTGTTATATTACTGGAACAACTGAAAACTACCATCCGATGTAACAAAGTTCCATTGTTGGTGTAACAAAAAGTAAACTGGGCATAGACAAAGTTTGGAGTGTTGTCGCTGGTTACCCAACTGTGGTGGACAGGGATCTAGTAAATTGGACTTGCACTGATCAGACCCTTACCACTTCTGCTATTGCAGCATTGTTTTTCATATTTCTTCCCTTTTCTAGTGTTCCGTACTCCAAAAAAATAGAAAGGAACCGTGGAGATATTATAACGGAGATGGCATTTCGAGCCCGTACTGCGATAAACTTTTCTGGTTTATCTGACTCCGCCATTGTTGTTTTCCCATATAGTTGCCGTATACTACAGGTACATGAGATAACAACAATGAAGAAAAATCGCCGCAGGTCTATTCGAAAAGTGGAGTCGTTATGGGTACTCTAGATACTCTATGGAAGGAACCCACATCACTTCTTTTTTCATCTGTCTAGCAAGACCTTTTTTTCTTACGAACGCGTGAAGGTTTGATAACTTCTAGTAGAAATTTGAAATGAATATCAATGAAACAGATCTGCAATAACTGAAAACCCTTGAAGCTGTAAAATTCAGACTTCTAATTCAACACAATCAAAATATACGGCTGCATATTTTACAAATCGCAAAGGAATCAAAACCTAAAGGGTACTTCCCGTTGACCTAGAATCTTTAAATGGCAAAAAGCACTATCCAGAAAAGATTTTTTAAACAAATCTCTCACCGTAATTCCAATAAGTATGAACTCGCTTCCATTCCATTATGCAGTCATTTTTCATTGAGCATCTTGTTCTTTATGTAATCATTATTTCCATCTTATAAACCTACAATCTAAAGCGTCGTGAACTCGGTAATATTACCTAGCCCTCCGCCGAGGGGTTTCGTGAAGACTGTGGTAGTTTTAAGGGCAATATCCAGGATAATGTGCAGTGCACGTTAGGACACAGGGGGAACCACGTGCAATCTGAAAACGGGAGAACATTAACCCCTAACGCTGAGTGTTGCTCACTAAACAGCCATACCACCACCTTCTAAAGAATTATTCATTATTTTTACGAAATGAGTGTTTATGAAATTTTAATAGAGCAAGGTGAGGAATGGCTGCACCTGCAATAGTCCTCCAATAATAACTTGAATTATTCATCCATAATATTGACCAAACAATTTAGTAAATACAACACCGCATTCAAACTTCATAAACAATAAAATAAATCTGTTCAAAAGTATTCCATAATTAGCATTTCACCGCAACAAAGATAATTGATACATTTTTTCCATTTCAAAAACTTAGGCGAATCTCTTGAAAAGGTTTTTATTATTTTTACCGTACGCATAATAAATACGTGGCAGATATATATATAAACGTCCGCTACATTACCATCAGTCTCTTTTATTTCTATAAAAAACACTTGCTAAATTTAAATGGACGTCCGCTTTTATTTCGGAAATGAAAGGAGACCTCTCACTCTGTTTGTCCGAAGTTTAAAATTTAACGTGGCGACCTTTCAGAGCGTGAGAACACACAACTGTTGAAATTACTTTCCCCAAGTTGGCCAGGGAAATATCTGTTCCGAGAAAAATACCCTTCAAACTGTGTTGTTATGTGCCTTGGGTGATCTGTAAATGACATGCTGTTAGCACCAGTCGACCCCTTGTTTCATTTCAGATTTACTGATAGAAATCAAGTTTATTTTGTTTACGTAATTGAACAATGCGCAATTTTAATTGTTTCAAAGTTTGGGAAATCACCACTCAGAGCCCTCTTATACTGTTATATTATAAAATAGCAATAGCTTTAAGTGTTTAACATGCCGACGCGTAGGTACACGCGTAACCTTCCGACACATAAAAATACCAAATCAATGTGTGTAATATATTTTACTACACTTGGGAGCCAACATCGAGCCTTTCATGGGACATCATCACCAAAAATCTGATACTGAAATAATATTTTATTAATTTAATACAAATTGAATCAATTATAACGCGTCACAACGATACCGTTGGGTTTTACAAAACGTACAGTAAAAATAACACATAAATAACAAACACTGACACCATCAAACGCTTTAAGGAGTACTAGACTCACTTTCAAATAGCCGTCAACGTGTTATTAGTTGTTTTAAGTATTTGATTTATTTTAATTTTACTTTCTTATACGTGCCTATTTTATTTCGACACAATTAGATGCATAGGCCTTAGGATTGACTTAGATCACTACTTTACCACACCAGGCTGTTTACAATTTGTGTTTCACCGGACACTGAGCTTCTTATTAGTGTACTCCTGACCTCACACACCGTACAAATGCCCGCAGTTACCTCAACTCTTGGCTTCCAACACCTTCGGCCTTCGGTGATGGTCTTGACGATATCGTCTTTCGGGGCGGCAAAGACTACCTTGTATAGAGTACTCTGAACGGATTCTGGTCCGTTGAGGGTGTTCGTAGCGGGCACTGGGCGGGCAGGAGTAGTGGTCGTTGGTAACGTGGTTGTGGGGCAGCGGCGGCGTGGGGTGAATGCCCGCCGGCGGTTCGGGCGATGTTCGAAGCGCCCCGCCGGCCGAGTGCGCGTGCGCCGCCGCTCACGCGCTACGCTTCGCCCGACGGTACCATCCTGCTGCTCACGGAGAATGGCACGAGGCTGATGACGCGCGCCGCCGCCGCGAGCCTCCTGCGCGCCGCCCTCCTCTCCCCGCGCCCCCCTCGGCCCCGCCACGGTGAGCCGCCGCCGCACCCTCTCTTCATCTTCTCTTTAACTCTATGTGTCTCTGTCCGATTCCGTCGCCTCTCGCACTGCACGCTTCACACTACGCTTCGTAAGGTAGGAGCGGTAACTGTAAAATTGTTTTTTACCTCTTTGACAACCCACAATACACTAGAGAGCTGATTATTGTAATAACCGTCTCAGTTTTCCTAAAGACAGGTTCCTTTAGGATGCTCATATTTTAGAATTTAACTGGAGAAGTCCAATTTAGGCTCGCCTTATTTCAATTTAACGAGATAGTGATTACGGAAAAATAAGTCATTTTCATTGTAAATATTCGCTCCTACTTTATGCCTGCATGCTATTAGATTACTGCTTTTCTTTTCCCTTAACCACTTCAGACGTTCATCAGTTCCTGTCTCTGAAGGTCTATAGTGGTATCACTTGATATGTGCATGGCTGCATGTTTCCTTTCTGCATCTCCTATTTTTCTACGATCTCTATGGTTACTGCGCGGCATAGACTTGGCTTTGGACTGCCAACCGGGGAGGCTTTGCTACTCGTTTCCTTATCCGGGAAATTTTGTAAATCGAACATTCTTAATATGCCCGTCAATGTCGTAACGTTTGCGATTATCGTTGTATATTGTATGGATTGTCGTTGTTGGTCATTAGGGACTTGTTTGTGATGTGTTGCCGATCGGCCGGCGCGATTGCCTCTGAGTTTAACATTTCGGAGTTCCGTCGCGTTGACTCGGTCGCCGGGTCAGAGCTAAGAGTTCGATGGATGCAATTCCAGTGAAGCTGATGTCGGACGGATGGATGGGGAATCGGAACGGGACTGGCGTGACTTCGTGGATTGGCGGTATGTCCATAACGCACGACGGGAATCTGATCGCCCCGGACAAAATTATGAGCCACGTTCACCGATACGCGAGCCCCCACTACAACCCGCACGGGCACCATTTCCAGCGATGGAACCATGAGCCGGGGGGGAGCGAAGACCCCCTCTACGCCACCAAGACTGTCTACGGCCCTGGATACATTGATGATACCCGTACGTATGGTTGGAATTTTCAATACGTTAACTAATCTTTTCTAATTTTGTCCCCTGAATACGGTAGCCAACAGCAACAACTTTGAAAATACATGTATAGTTTCTCTAGTTTACAAAATCCAATTGAAGTTTTATGCTATGGCTGACACAAAGAAAATTGTGAAGATAGAATATACCGCTTTCAGCCAATGAAAACGCAGTTAATGATGCAAAACGTAATTAGAATAACAAATGAGAAACCATCAAATAATTTGAGAGATTAGTTAACGTAACCAATACTATAGGTGATATGAAATTGATGAGTAAACACAAAACAGATATACTAACCATAGATATCGTAATTCACAGTCACTAAGCTTCAGAGTTGTACATAATGGTCCAATAGGTATTCTATGAGAGGTTTGACTCATAATAGCACCTTCATGTACTCACTATGAGTGCTCTCAACCCCTTATATTATTTAACCCCATTTCAAACACATAGATTAGATCTTCCACAATTTTCTAGTTACGATAGTTGATTTACGAAACACAAAATAAAGCTTTGATTAGACGATTATTAGAAGGGATAGATCTAGAGACCCCGTGTGCTTCCCCTCCCCGCCCGCTTAATACCCCCTCTGTAGCAATATTGTTTCAATATTACTCTGATTTTTGACTTTACACATTCAGGTTTCCAGAGCCGCGCGTCAGATAATTTGTCAATACCAAAACGAACCTTATGCCAATATGCGTAAAGATTAAATTTCTGTAGTAATAGCCACGCCCGCATGCGTTAAAGTTCGTTGGCGCTATCGTTGTCATTACATTGAAGAATAAACTTTTTGTTTGATTCAATACGGGTCGTTTTAATATTGGCAAAACAATTGACGGGCGCTTCTCGATGCCCCTGTGAGCAATTCAAAGTAATATTATAGTCATATTGTTATCAGAGGTAGTGGTGCGGTCTCTGATCGTGAAATATGTAGAGAATTTAGTTTGTAAACGAGTGATTTAGTAAAAGCTCTTGGGTACGAAAATCTCCGTGAAGTCTCGCAATTTTCGCTCGAGATCCACCCGCCGTGAATTTAATGCGATCCCATCGATCCACGAACGAACCAACACCGAGTACGTTTAACAGAATTACTAATTAATTATAAACTACACGATCTACTGCATGATTTGATAACGTATACTATTTATATTGAACACATATCGACCCTTGAAAGGTAAACCTTACTAAGCCACAAAAACATCGTAAAATTAATTATATATACCAAATGACGCAGAAAAATCTGGCCGTTCGAATGGTACTCAATTATAACTCATTTTACGATTCATTGTCGCTTGGTAAGGATCGCCTTTTAAGCGACGATATATTTACCATTGATTTATTTGCCTCGCGAAACGACAGACGTTCTCATTTGAAAGCATGTTCAGAGTTTATTGAGATTATTATCGCTTGTATTTTAAACGTACCATCGAATTTTTCACACTACCTATTCATATGCAATCCATCGTGTTTCACGAGATATTCTGTTGATTCACATCACACACAGTCGTGTCCATATTTTACTTAAGTATTATAAGAGTTTTTCCACAATATGTAAATTGATACTTAGCATGAGCATTTTATCACGTTTAAATATATTTTTTTCGTCGTTTTATTTGGTTATTTTTTGATTTTATGATACTATCTTGTTTAAGATGACAAATTACAAGTTATGATTTTGAAACTATTAGGAATAACAATCGAGCAAACTAATTAAACCACGGCGTTGATACAGTCGAAACTAATTGAACAATTCCTCTGTGTAAGCTAAACGTATATGACTGTAATAAATTTATAATGCTATCTCCCATATTAACACGAGTAAATTGATAGCAGTTCTAAGCCAACTAGGAATATTTTGAGGTGCACTTGCAAAATAGATTAGCAAATTCTCGTACGCTTCTGATTAAATTTTGTGCATTACAAAGTGCTGATATTATATCCAATTATCATTTTCGATCAATAAAACTACATACCCATAAGAAACTACGAAAGACGCGATAATTTCCAAATGTACCAAACTAAAGTACTGCCATTGTGTTACTGACTGCCGGTTAGTTATGGGTTTATTGGAAACGGATGTACAGTGGCAGAACATTATCTGTGGAACCGTTCACACTAGCCGTCGATTTACGTGAATCCTGCTATCCGACTGCAGTGTGATTCATACAAAGATTTACTACACATTTGTAAGTTCGTAATTATCGAGCAGCTGGCTTTATTCCGTGAAACAGACCCTTTCGTGGTTGGGCTACAACTAAAACTAAGCCATCATCCTTTCACCTTTCTTTTTTAACGTCTAAAAATCCTATATGGATACCCTGCCACCTCGGGGGTAGTAGCAGGGTTATGTGGAAGTCCCGGCAGAAGGCCGTATACCCAATAACAACCTACCGTTTATGCCTCCGCTTGTATAGGGGCGCCGCGGGAGCGCACTAGCATGCACCGCAATCTCATCATTGCCTACTCAACGTGAAAAGATCAAGTTAATAAAAATAAGAACATCATAACCATTAGTAACACCAATGTTATCACTACCTTCCACATCATACACTAACACAGAACAAAAACCAACAGAGCGGATTGGCAAAGAGAACGGTAAATCAGGTGATGACAAGGTGGCGCTGCAGTCCACCTGCCACGTGGCTCTAGACGCTTGCATCAAGGACAGCGAGTGTGTCACCTCTCTCACTCCGGTGCTCCAGAAGTGTCATGTGAGTGACTGCGACAGAGAAGGTTGCATGACTGCGCTTCGAGGATTCTACAGGAAGTCCGGAGTGCACTGGAACACGGAGATCGCTTTCTGCCTCTGCAAGTGAGTATCGGTAATGTAAAAAATTAATGGTAAAGAAACTTTTTAAAAACAAGCTTTTATTTAATTGCCCTTAGTTGTCGTATTCCCCTCAGCAAGCCCTTTAATTTGATACCCATTATGTGGTATTGCAGAAAAAAAAAACTATTCCACCATCTTGGATGTCCCGCCATATTAGAATTAGAATGACGTCACATAGCATGCATAGTCATCTAAAATAACCGTGTATACGAAATTTCAGCTCAATCGGTTAAAGATAACTGATTAAAAATTTAGTTGCAAGATTCCACCCGGGCATTGCAAGTTAATATAAAGCTTGTGAAAAGGGTCTTGACAGACAGACTGACGACAAGGTGACGTAGTCTTTAAAAGACCAATCAACTTTCTGATGCTTTTTCGAATTTGTTTACGATAAAAAAATGCCTTGATTAAAATCAAACGCTTTGGTGGATGATAGTGACGAGAGAATCAAACGCCTCTTAGAGACAATAGAGTAAAGCCCCCCACATGCTGGCGAATTTTTGACGCGTAAGGGTTTAGCTTTTACAACAGAAATTCAATCTTTATGCATATTGACACAGAGTTCGTTTTGATATTGGATTTTTTTTGCCGCGCGAGCGTTAAGGCCTCAGTGTGCGGGGAGCATTAAGAATTGGCCTGTAAGTAAGAGTCGCTGGAGGCACAGTATGGAAAAAGATAACACTTGCACCTTAGGTCATCAAATGTATTAGGTTATGCAACCTCAACAATTAGCCTTCATTAGTAAGTCTCATGAAATTTTTCAGGAAAACTGATAATCGTGAAGACTCGTGCATGAACGCGCAGGAGCGTCTGCATCCATCGTGTGCCCAACGTCCACCGGTGGGCTCCCCTCTCCCCGCCTGCCACACCCTCGCCCACGCCTGCCGCGAAGAACCCGAGTGCAGGTTGGTTATTTTTTTCCAAAGAAGTATCCAAGTGCCGTTTTGTTCCAAATGTAACATCTGAGTGCAGTTTTGTTCATTATTTTTAACGAAATCTCATTCTATATTGGAAGTAATGTCGCTGAGAACTTACAGTACATACTTCTATGTCAAAGATCTAATTACAGCTACCATATAAACGCGAATCAATACACCCCTCTTTGTGCATTGGCGGTTCAAACACGCCCAACGCAGACATATTGATTGATCCCATAATCCACACTATATCTCTCATGGATATACACGTCCAGTCTACAGTTATCTCGTGCTCAAAACTCCCTCACAAATGCATTACCCACGGTCGGTTAAACTCGGCGCAAAATGGAGTGGCCGGGATAAAATTGAATCTGCCGAGACTGGGATGCTGCGGCACGAACTATAGCCTTTGAACATAATAACAAACCTCCGTTGTATCTACTCGACCGCACAAAGTTAGAATTTGATTGAACGAAAGTAGATTTGGCGTAAGATTTACGATTCAGACGCTGCTAATATTTAAAACTGTGTTCCATTTTTATTAATACTTTGTTATCGTGCATCTTCAAATCGTAGTAGTGTTTGAATGTAACCATTTAATTTACAGTGTTTTTTTTAATCTATTCACAGTAGCTTAACAAAACACTTTTGTTTCGAAATATTACACTTTAGACATTCGGTAATGGGCCTCCAAAAAAAATTGGTTAACACGTTCGCTGCTTAAGAATTTTTAGTGTACTTTCAGCTGGTGCGTCATGAGGTTATATTGACTCATAGAGGTACTAACTTTGTGAGCGCTACACGCTGGATGACAGTTCGCCATGAGCCAATATGAGCTCATATCGCAGCGATCGTATTAAGGAAATTATGAATACCGCTGGTAAAGGGTTGCCAACTATTTTTTTCGAAAATATAGTATTTACTAGCCGGAGTCATAAAATATATAGTACATTGCTCAAAAATATAGTACATTCACAAAATTCCTACAAAAAAAGTGTCAGTGAGTCCAAAAAAAAGTCTAAACAATACGGCACCTTTTTAAGCGGTACCGCGGTACGTAAAGAAGACCAGTAGTTTTGTTTGTGAAAACGTCTTTCACTTGACAGTGACAGTTTCGTTTAGCTGTCGTTCCGTTCCGAAACACGCTATAGTATACGCGCAAATCTCCATGCAAGGCACAAAAATATAGTACTTTTGCGTACTATATATTTTTTCAACAAAATATATTACGCAGAGCTAAAATATACTACAATACTATATTTTATAGTACGGTTGGCAACCCTAGATAAGTGGGACCTGTGAAAACATGTTATTATTAGATTTGTTGTTTTTATTTAATGACTTAAGTAACCTTTTACACGATCTGTACAAAGACAGAAAGAAATTCAAAAGTGAAAAGGATTCCAAAGTACGTATTTTGCGCTAAATTTAAAGTTATTTTAATCCGTCTACAATCCACCTGCTAATACATTTTTTTGTCTCTCACACGATCACCGCCCTCCTCGACCCGGGCGTTGAGAGGGCCACCAACACACCTACACCAGCCTCAAACAGACACCGACCTCGCCGGCGAGGTCGAGGAATCCCCTCTTTCGCTCGTAGGTGCATCTTCGCACCTAGGAGCGCAGTCACTACCTCTCCGCTCACGGTAACTGCCCAAGCCGAGGTCGTGCCCTCTGTGCCTTTGAGCTTGTTGCCACCCCTTTCCGCCCTTAAGGCCTTCGTTGGAGTGCACTCTGCGCTCGCCACTCCTCCGGTAAAGCTGTAAAGGCCACCTCACGGCCAACAGTGTAAGTCTTTAAAAAAAAAAAAATTGTACTGAAGTGTTCTATAATGTGACTGTAAACGGTTTATAATATCATTTAAATACGTGAGTCAATGTGTCGCTATAAATGTTAGTACAATAAATATGGCTTCGTTCAATCACAAATTCATGACACAAAATTGTTGTCAATTAATGAGGAATATGACACAACTCGTGTATAATGGCCTGTGTTTGATATTTCCAATATAATTATGGTAATTACGGTGTACAATTATAATGATCGTTTGATACACATTCAGTGGTAGCCGAGTGGTCGAACGCACGCTTTGCAATCAAAGTGCGCAGGTTCTATCCCCGGCTCGCACCTCTGGGTTCCATGTGCGAATCTCATTTTCATCTGAGATTATCACTTGCTAAGAAACGGTGACGGAAAACATCGTGAGGAAACCGTTGTGCCCGGTATAATGGCAATAGGCTCGCCCCCTATTACATTGGGACCAAAATACATCGGCGAAGTGTGGGCGCACTGCAGTGCACCTCTGCCTACCCCTTCGGGGAATACAGGCGTGATGATGATGATGTGATGTATCAAACTCTAATAAATTCCGAATCAGATAGATTTATAACCGACTTCAAAAAGGAGGAGGTTCTCAATTCAACCTGTATGTATTTTTGTATTTTCTTTTTTATGTATGTTACCGCATATCTGCGGCGTTTATAAACCGATTTCGAAAATTTTTGTGGTGTTTGCTAGAGATTTTTTCAAGGTTGGTCCCATTTTTAAAATATTACCAGAAATCAACCCCCTTACGGGTGAAATGATGGGTTGAAGGTCACACAATTTCAAAATTATTTTTTGATTGACTTGGAATTTAGTACATAAACTTTAAGTAAAATATGACGAAACACGTGTTTCAGGAATTTTATGTGTGTACTAGGCAATAGTCTAACGTAGATTGACACCTTTTTGGAAGTCGTTTTTTAGTTTTTTTTCAGGGCTGTCCGGTGTCCCTTACTGCCATCCGATGATGGCTGTAGGTCGTTAAGTGATATTTTGGCTACGACCTATTTCATCTTTATAAAGCTCTCTAAAAACTTCACAATCAACGTTTGAATCTCTAAAATCCAGCAAGCATTATCGGTAAACCCACCCGTTTAGGTAGGTAAGTCGTTAGTGGACCACCGCGCGATCCTGTCGAGTCAATCCGGGCGAACTGGGACGCCATTGTTTGCTTGCACTAGAAAACATCTAGGTTGTTATAACAGACGTTTAACGGCTATGTTAGATAGTGATTAAATTGGTTGTCTTCTGTAAATTTCGCTGTCGTTGTGGTGATTGAAAATAATTTTGGAAACGTTTGCCCACAAAAGTTCTTCGATAGATATGTCGATTCTGCGCCTTTACTACCACCGTAGCAGTAATGTTTTAATATTACTTTGAATTTTCTGTCAGGTAATGTGTAAACGACAAATAAAATAGTAATATTAAAAAACGGGGTGGTAAAAGGGTCTGACCCCCATGTCTATCCTTTATAGGTGTAAGACCAAGTGACACGGCTGTTATTAACCTGTGGTGGTTCGAAATACAAAAAATATTGTCAGACTGATAAGCATATTTATTGGCTTTAGGGTTCCGTACCCAAAGGGTAAAACGGGTACCCTATTACTGAGACTTCGCTGTCCGTCCGTCCGTCGGTCTGTCACCAGGATGTATCTCATGAACCGTGATAGTCAGAGAGTTGAAATTTTCACAGATGATGTATTTCTGTTGCTGCTATAACAACAAATACTAAAAATCAGAACAAAATAAATATTTAAAGGGGCTCCCATACAATAAACGTGTTTTTTATACCGTGAAACCTTCGTGCGCGAGTCCGACTCGCACTTGGCCGGTTTTATTGTTTGTTTATATTATATTGCAGAAGTACCTACCTAATCCTAACCTAAGTAAGTAACCCTTAAATACCCCCAGGATCCGTCTGGAAAATTACGAGCAGTGGTGTGCAGTGGACGCCGTCACCCAGGGATGTGCCGGCTCTCCTGCCGCCTGCCGCTCCGCCGTTGTGGCAGTACTCGGTACTCAACTGCGAGCTGCCTGCGCTTGCCGCGGCACTGATTTTGGACAGTTATACGACTGCCTGGGATGGCAGCGGCTGCTATGGCTCAACCCTTGCGTCGGTGAGTTTCAAAAATTACAAAATATTAACAAGGAAAAATGCTTATATTGTGACTAGAACTACATTTATAGCACGTCATGGTTTTTCAACGAGCAGTCTCCGAAAAATAAACATGAATACTTGATTATCTTGATGACATTTACGATAAGTTTAATATGACAGGACATCGCGTGATGTCAGATACTTATTCAACTATATTCATCAACGGCAATTGTTCAACATTGATTACCGATTAGAAACTTATAAGCAAATTGAAACGTGCGCGACTTTCCTTCAATGTTAGGGGGATTCATAGACCTAACTGGCTTAGTGCAGATTGACAGGATTTACGTCTGTTTAAAAAAAATATTTCTATTCCACAGGCATACAGGTCTCCACGAATTCTCCTTTGCATTTTAGCAAGTGATAAACTTTGTAAAGTTACCAAAAGTTCACGCAGGTATTTCACTGTGAAAACCTTGTTTTGATGCTTGCTTCGACTAGTCAGCTATCCCCACTTGCAGTAGCAGGTTCAAGATCAAGAATTAATTGATTTTTTTCTTCCAGTGGAGTCCCAAAGCGATTATCACGTGAAGACCTACGGCTCCCTGCACACCACTACTCCCTTCGATAATGGCATCAGGTACATCACGGTAGCCCCCGAGCCTCCAGTGGTGCACCGCACCACTACCCATCACAGGCATACCACGCAGCATGGCACTTCGCAGATAGACCCTGTTCAGGTAATTTACTTAAACTTCGTATTAGACCTACGCTTAAATGACTTAACATACCACTTTTGGCAACTGACCAGGTTGGTGTGGAATCAATTATCTTTATCGCCGAAATCAAATCACAAGCGATATATTATCTAAAAACATCGGATGATCACAGGAAATAGTTTTATATACCGTTATAGTAAATTTTGCAGTTGCACACCAGTCAAAATATCCAAAAACTGGATGGCTTTATAAACTGTTTATGAGATAAGTTACAAGATTACTATTATAAAGAACAGTGTGATGATCTGAACGGTTAATACAATGCAAAAATCAGGCAGAACCCACGGCTTGTTTGAACTCACATTCCTTGGGATATTTAGACTAATGAGCTGTATGTCTTGTTGTAAAATTAAAAGTCCTTAACACTCTGAACTCCTTTCAGAATTATCTCACCACCTGTAACCTATACACGGGCCCACCACCTCTTAAATAATTGTTGTTTTGATAGTACCTAACTGTAATTTTTTTCCAGATTTAGTACTGAGTTAACTGTAAAAAACTTAAATAATATTTAAAATATTGCTGCAAGACAGGTGGCAAGGTAGCTGAGTGGTAGCCAAGTGGTCCAACGCACGCCTTGCAATCAAAGTGTGCTGGTTCAAACCCCGGCTCGCACCTCTGGGATTTATGTGCGAATCACATTTTCATCCGAGATTATCACTTGCTAGGAAAAAATCGTGAGGAAACCTGCACGTCTGAGAGAACTTGACTAGTTTTCGATAGTTTGTGAAGTCTGCCAACCCGCACTGGGCCAGCGTGGTGGACTATGTACTGAACCCCCCTCGCATTGGGGGGAGGCCCGTGCCCAGCAGTGGGACGTTAAAAGGGATGTAGTAGTAGTAGTAGTAGGTGGTAATGGTCAGTTTTAATCAAAAACGCAGGAGACAGGAGTTTTAATATTTTCCATTCTACTGTATTTTAGGAGACCAGAGACGAGCTGAGCCCAATCACCACGATGTCAGAACAAACTGTACTACCCCACGAGATAGCTCAGATCTCCGAGCCGGTTGTTGAAACCACCACAGAAACGACCACAGTGGCGACCACAACCACTTCTACTACCACAACTACCACAACTACAACAACGACTACAACCCCTAAACCGACTACCCTGGAGCCGACGAAGTATTGCATTGTTAAGAAGCCTGAGAGCGATGATCAGGCGCAGTATATCAAGCTGGGAGAGACTAGACGGGTAAATATGAAGCTAAGCTGGAATATTTAGAGGGTGTAGCCATCGGCGGCCTAACCCATTGCGAGGGGCTCCGGGCGGCAGGTCTTTGCGAGGCACTTTGTCCTTCCTGTGATATTTTTTATGACCCCCGCCCTCTCTCGGGGAGAGCGACCGGATACTTGAAACTAGAGATGAAACGGATATCCGGTAACTTTCCGGCCTTGTTTTCACTATCCGGCCGGATACCGGATAGTAAAATTAAAAAATCCGCCCAAACTACTATCCGTTTCATCTTTACTTGAAACACTATAAGAACGTAATATTAAACAAATTGAAAGATATGTACGGTACAGCAACGATGTTGTAACTCATACTGCAAGCAAAATAATTCCAAGGTGACAAAAGTTGACGAACGAAATGAAACAAGGGAATTCCTCAAGCGACGGGGATTCCCCGAGCGATAGACGAGCAGAACATTATGTCCCGACTCCCGAGTGACAGACTATATAATACGATACCTACTTTTTTTTTATATGACTACGCTGTTGGCCGTGAGTTGGCCTTTACAGCTTCACCTGAGGAGGATGATACCTACTATAAGTGCTATCCGTTTAAAAAAACAATCTTCAAGTGTTTCGAGGCGCGATATTCAAGTACTACAAAATGAATTTATCAATTATGATGTGAATGAATGAATTAGTTAACTTAATTTATTTTAATTTACCGTTATGTTATAACCTTAATAAATAATTAAGAATCAAAATCAAAAGTATTAAATTAAAAAAAATATAGTTAAAAAAAACTTTTTTTTTTATTAGCTTGACGCGAGGCCCCTGCAAGAACGAGGCCCCGGGCGATTGCCCTGTTCGCCGCCACTGGGTGTAGCATTGTTCCTAATAGAGTTATTTTTTCATGTAATTGAAAGAATATCTTGAAAATGATGACGGCATGATCAAGTGGTCTAAGCGTAGTGGAATCGGCTCACTGCATCGTGTGGTCGCAGGTTCGATTTCCGTCACCAGCAATATTGTTAATTACCGTTTTGGATTTGGTTTTGTATGGATATAACTGGGATCACCTCCAGTCCATTTTGTGGAACGAATAGTGCAAGCTTTGCATAGTTTGTAATCATACAATGAGTACCTATGTGATGTCTGGCGATATTTGTTTATATAGCTTAAACATCATGTTTAATGTGTAGTATTATTCCTAGAAGACAGTTCAAGTCAATATTGAAAGAAGTCAATGAATTATTACGACATTTTTCAGCTGTACCGCTCAGCAGAACTAGCTGAATGTACGGACCTGTGCGTCTGTGAAGCGTCCCTCCAGGTTTCTTGCAAGGTGGCGTGTGTCCCACGAGCCCCCTGCTCGTCCCGACTGGCACACTACTCGCACGCGGCCCCAGCGTACCAGGCTTACAGAGGACGCTGCTACTGCTACTCCGGATCCTTCATCTGCATGAGACCAAATCCAGGTAGTGAGTTAAAAATCTCCATTTTTTTATCAAAGCCTTAGAGTGTATAGAACGGACGCGACAACGCGATCAATCCGCTTAAATTTATGACATCTATGCTGAGATACACTTACGTACTCGAGTTATATAAATGTTGGAATGAAACGTTTTTTTAGAACATGCTTAAATGCCCAACCCTAAATTTCAGGAGAATACAAGCTTCCTGAAGGCGTGTACTTACTCCTGGGCTTCAGCGCCGTGGACGAGGCTCTGTTGCGACCACACACAGGCCTGGGAGCTGAGGACGCAGTCAGGCTGCTGCAGCAATACTTATACTCTGTGCACAGTGAGGGGGTAAGTAACATAAGGATACGATGATGTAAAATTAGCTCATGCTGTCAATGCCATTTCGTTGAAGAATGAGCTTTCTCTATCAGACAATACAGTTAATTTTAGGTAAACATTTTGACGCGCGCGTCTTGACACCCAAGCATACCCGAAGCTTAAAGCAATCGTAAAAGGTTTGGTATTTAAATAAATATCACATCGCATATTCCCCAAGTAAGCAAAGCTTGTACCATGGACACAATACAATGGGCTGGGGGCGATCCCAACTACAGCCAGACCAGGACAAATTCCGAAAAGGCCAGTTCCGAAATATGCCACTGGCGTGAATCGAATCTCCAACCTCCTGGTTCAGTGAGCCAAGCGGCCTACGCTCGAACAAGTCGTCGTAAAAATTCATTTATATTTTCAGACAAATTGCACCCTTACCCTGTTTAATATAAGCAACGAGAACGTGATCATATCGGCCAGTGTACCGCAGAAGGAGCAGGAGACTCTCCGAGAGGCTGGCGAAGCTCTACTTGACAGAGAAAAGGTAGATTTTATCTTCAACTTTAAACAACTACTTCAACTATTAAAACAGTATTAGATTTATAAAGTTACATAATAAGTAGAACGTTATTGAAGAGTTGAAAATCAACTGGTCTAGCCGCTATTATATAATAAGAGCTTCAGGAGTTTTTAATATTGTCGTTATCTTCGCAAGTGCAATCTCACGACCACTAAACACGACACACACGACCACATCCTCGAAGGGGTATACAGAGGAACAAATGTTGGCCCCAATGTAACAGGGTACTAGCCTATTGCGGTTATTCCCTCTCAATGTGAAGGACAGATTTGGGCTATAATCCACTACGCACATAATCACACGCCTTTTTATAGACGTGCAAGTTCCTCACGATGTTTCAATTCACCGTTCAGCAAGTAGTAGGTAATTATTATTGACAATGACATTCGCATATGGAATGCGAAAACACCAGAGGTGAGAGCCTGGGATTTGAGCTTGTACCTCTTCGTTCAAGGCGAGCGTTCTACCAATTAGGCTAACACTGCTTATGTATACTTAATAATATCATTAAAACTTATGCAAACAAATGTTATCTTTCAGGAGGAATGTATCGACGTCCTCAAAGTTGTTAAGTCCCGGATCAATTCCCAACATGAAGACATCTCCTCTCACCTTCTTCTATCCATCTTCAAGATCGCAGAAGTTGATGTGGTATATCCCACGCCGCCGAGCTCAGCCATCGCCACCCACAGGCCTATCCTTAACATCTATATCACCATTATCATCATCACTCTTCTTTCCAATATCAACCAAACTGTATCATTTCTCAGCGCAATAATTAACTTCAAGAATTTTGTCAAGATTTTGTTGAGTGTACTGAATAGTGCGCTGAGTTTAGTAAGCAAATGTTCATATTCTAATACGGTAGACGTGGTACGTAACAAAAAATATATTTCGAATGAAACTAACAATTTTATATCTATTTTGGAATGTTACTATGAATTTATTGAATATAATGTAGTTGTTATAGATAACATTGATTATAAGCACGACGCACCTGCTTTAGACTGCGCACAAACGAAACATATCACCGTTGATAACGTAGAAGTAAGTAATTATAAGAAACTTATACATATCATAAAAGCTGTGAGTATTACAATATATAATAATTCTAGTGAACTCGTTGCCGATGCAATTATACTTAAATATTTTTCTAGAGATGTGTATTATGTAATTGAAAGTACTTATTACGGTTCGACGAAGCTTTTTGGTGATTTAGTTTTTGGAAATATCGCGTCCTCTTCTTATGAGATTGTAAAATCCGTTAGCTTAGGACTGACTCTAGTAGTAGTTTGAAGACTGAGATGTTAAACTAAACATATCATAGACATATTTCGTTTTATTTTCGACTTAGAACTGGTGCTTGTATTAGGTCGATCTTAAAGGCTGGGGTTATGTAAATAAGTGTTTAGCCTTTGACATCCAAATTAAATAGATTTTTCTATATACAGTGACAATGCAAAACAGTTCTTTAGTAACAAAATGTTTTGCAAAGCTATTGTGCGTATTAAAATGTCTATTATATGTGGGGGTTAGTGTTCTGTTTCATATTTCCGATAGAACAGTTTACTTTCATGCTGCAGACATTAATTAGGTAACATACAATTCTTTGTAAACAGATGCTACACTACATATTATATTCCCCCATTTTTAACAAACGAATAAATTTAAAATATTGCATATGTGTCTCCAAAAGAGAATTGAAACTTTTATACCTGAGAATAGATTTTCCTATCGTCATAAACTGACAGACAGTATTTACTTCACTCAACAAATAGCAAGCAATACAATCGTTTAATCGACAGAGCTTCTTTATCTGATGGAGTTATGATCGATATCAGTCGACTGACGCCGGAGACATTATTACATACATTTAGAAAATATAGATACGAGTCGAATTGAGAACCTCCTTCGTTTTTTTCGTCGGTTACTAAAGTCTATTAACTATCATGAATTGAATTGGCTCAGGAAATGGCTCAGGATCGGGATCGGTGAAGGGTTTCAGAGAGGGGAGGCATTTGCCCAGGAGTGGGACACAAACTAGGCTATTTAAAAAAAAAAGTATTGTATTGACAGACAGATAAATAAATAAACACAACACTAAATAACTTTACGGAGTCACCCACCATCTTTACTTAAGTATATAATGTGTATTAGTTAAATACACATATATATTTATTCATCATCATTTGCCTTACCTTATCCCATTATTTGGGGTCGGCGCAGTATGTCCTTTTCTTCCATTCGTCACGCTTTTCCGTCATACCGACATCGACTCCGATCTCATTCATATCACTTTTTACACACTCCATCTTTTCTTTGGTCTTCCTCTCGCTCTGTATCCATCCACATTCCTACTCATCACTCTTTTAGTCACATACTTCTCATCTCTTCTCATCACATGCCCAAACCATTCTAGTCTCTTACTTCTCACTTTTTCTGTTATGGGTGCTACTTTTGCTAGTGCTACACATATATATTTATTAGTGCTACTTAATGTCTGCAGCAAGGAAATAGTATTTGGTTTTGTCATCCCTAGGGTAGCCTCTGATGTAGTGTCGCCTTTCTGTTAGATAATTGTAAAGGTATTGTAATCTATATGTAAATGTTAATGCACGTTAGGAACTAGTTGGGATAAGAGGTAGCAAGTTTTGGTATCAATGAGATCTTTCTAACAGCGGAAAATAAACCGGCATGTCTTATTTATCTTGCGTTCCAACATCCATGTGAGTTTCCTTATTAGGGTTCCCTACCTAAAAAGGTAAAGACGGAACCCTCATAGGATCACTTTGTTGTCTGTCTGTCTGTCAAGACACTTTTTCTCAGAAACGCGTATCACGTTGAAATTTATAACAGAGACTTATGTCTGCGGTCCCTTGGTGCCCTAAAAAAATCAAACTTCTAGATTAACGCAATCGAAAGATACGGCGGTTTGTGTTGCATTGTCACTACATCAGTGCCGTAAATAGGGCGGTGCCACCGGTGCCCAGGCATAGGGCGTAGCCTCTAATTCGGTTTGCTCCTCTAAAAAACAAGGGCGCAGTTATAGAAGCTCGCACAGGGCGCAGAAAAGCACGGGGCACATTTGCACGGGAATCAAAAACCTGTAGGGTACTTCCCGTTGATCTAGAATCATGAAATTTGCTGAATAGGGTTTTGGATGTACCTTAAGGCCAGAATACAACACCTTTGACAAATATTCAAAGATATATAACTCAGAAACTTTGTTATCTAGGAATAATCTGTCTTCACTAAGCATCCACATATAAGGTTTCGTATATATACTCAAAATATTATTTCGGACTTCTGATACACCCTGTATACCTTTACTATCTCACTGTTAGGTTTGCTAACTCTTATAACCAACATAATAGGTGTTATTATGTTAGACCATATAAACAACACCTAGATATATTATATATCCTGAGACATTACACAATGGCGCTAATTCTGTTGTCGTCAAACTAAACTTTACTAAATATATCGCCGATCTTCTGACGACCGTTATTTTAGACTTGTCAAATTTAGTTTAGTCACAGTCTGGTGCCAACATAATCAGCGCCGCCGTGTTATGTAATGTAAATTGGTAAATAATGAAGCTTTAATTTGAAGTAGACATAGATGTTCTTATGTTCTGGGTGGGTGCTTTACCACCACATTTCCTAGCAGTATTATAGCAGACAGGAAAAACTCACTAAGTACAAAAAAAATGTTTTTTACGCTAAGTACCTTAAAATATCATCAACTTTCTCAGGAAAAAGTCATCATATCCATATAAGTGCATTACTTTACAGAATTCCAAGAAGCAAAAATTACATTATTTTAACAAAATTGAACTTACTCCTTATAACATTAGCTATCTCCCAGTTGCAATTTGACCAGCCGTTTGGGAGCTTACCTTACCAAACAAAAAGGCAGATATATTTTTTTTAATTGCGTACCTATTCGATAAAGGTAGCGTTCCTACATACTTTCATTGGCATTCAGTAAAAAGCTATAATTCTGACATTACAAAAGACATTTGTTATTTTTTTGTATAGATTAAAACAAAACTGCGAAAGAAGAGATCAAAAGTAATATTGAATTAATACTGCAGGAGACGTGGTGGTGAGGTGGCTGATGTTTAAATTTTAGTGAAGTGTTTAGATGTATAGGTACCTATCTGTTTAGACGTTTTATCAACTTACATATGCCATTATGCCAGTATCTTAATTTAATTAATCACACAAGTTTATTATATTGTACGTGCTATCAGAGACACTACAAAAATAGTAAAAAAATAAAATTATTGTTACTAGATAACATTTTCTATTTAATTTTTAAGATTATGCATATTTTTATTCATTTGTTTGGCACATACAAAACTAATTCTACAATCTGATTGATATCTATATTATACCTGTAAACCATAAATTATGTGAAAGTATCTGAATTCATTTTGTGGGAGCAGGATTTCAATTTAAAAAAAAGGAAAAAATGTCCATTAAAATTATTTTTATAGTTTGGCAACCCTAGATATGGTCACTTTGATTGTTTGACCCTTCTGTTGTGTCAAGTTATTTTACAAGCTTTTTTTTTATATCAAAGAGAGTTTCATATTAATTTTGCGTTAAGTTTTTAAGAAAATTTAACAAATCAATTTTTTTATCTAAATTTATTAGTGATGCTATATTATTTCTCACTACACATAATCGTTTAAAATAAGCTAGAAATCTTATATTTTAGTAATAAGTTTACCCATTCTCAATCACGTTGCATAAAAAAGGGATAAAATTAAAATATATACAACTAGAATTGTATCTAAGTACATAATGGGGTTGATTCTGTTGGCA
Source organism: Ptilodon capucinus (assembly GCA_914767695.1). Taxonomy (NCBI): domain Eukaryota; kingdom Metazoa; phylum Arthropoda; class Insecta; order Lepidoptera; family Notodontidae; genus Ptilodon; species Ptilodon capucinus. The sequence continues at coordinate 4,070,749 of OU611831.1, forward strand.
CAAAACTAAACTGGACTAAACTAAACGTGTTGTCGTAATGAACGAATAAGACGGCAATATTTTTAATGCTGTTCCAATAAATAAATATCGCCAGGCAGCTCATACTCATCGTATGGTCCCGAACTAAGCAAAGCTTGTAGAAGGGTACCATACAAATGGACTGGGGCTGATCCCAGTTACACCCAGACCAGCCCCCATACCACCACCTATCTTGCAGCAATGTTTTTTAATATAACTATCAGTTTTAGTCAGTAAACTCAGTACATAATCTGTCCAAAATTAACATTAACTATTAAACTACTACTACAGCCCTTTTGACGTCCCACTGCTGGGCACGGGCCTCCCCTCAATGCGAGGTGGATTCAGGCCATAGTCCACCACGCTGGCCCAGTGCGGGTTGGCAGACTTCACACATGTATCGAGAACTAGTCAAGTTCCCCCAGACGTGCAGGTTTTCTCACGATGTTTTCCTTCACCGTTGAAACAACAATACTTAAAGTGGTGGTGGTAAGACCCCAGTGAAAATTCCGAAAATTTCAGAAATGTTCCGAAATTTGCCGCTGACGAGATCGAACTTGTGAGCAACCGGTGCAGTGAACCGAGAAGCCTACTATGCTCAGATCACTAGACCGAGCCGCGTCAAATCTAATCTAGTTTTAGTTTGTATACAACAGAATCGGCGTCATAAAAGCTATGTCAGTATATAATGTTGTGTCAATTGGTCGTATTAAAAACTATTAGATAAATATATGTTATATTATAAGTAATCACTAACGCTTATTCAAATGACACTGACTTTACAAAGCTTTTTAACATGTTGATGACGTTTACAACCTTGCTAGTTAAGGATGAATCTACATAATTGCAATTAAAATGATTTTTTTTTAATTATTTAGTACTAATTTGTGGCCACCCCTATATCTCGCCACAAAGTTGAACTTCTACTATACGCTAATAGATGGCGCGACAACCAACACATTGCGATTCCACACATACAAGAATCTGCGTCGCCACACAAAGTTGTACGGAAATCCTGAATCGCGAAAGAAGAGTTCTCGAAGATCTTATTTATACAGGGTGTTTCAGAAGCCCGAAATAATACTTTGACGTTTGCATCAGTATCGGGTATACAACCATGGCTTTTCACCTTTTTTCGTCGTCAATTTCTATAACTCGTAATATCTCGAGTTCTATGTAAAATTTGCATGTTCTGTTATGTGAATATTGGTAGTCGCCATTCATTAGTGTAGCTTACACTGCTGAATTGGGTTATGGATGTACCCAAAGGCCAGAAGATACCTGTGGCAAATATTCAAAGGCCTGTAATTCAGATACTATGATAGTTAGATATAAACTGTCTTCACTAAGCGTCCACATATGAGCTACTGTGTATGTTCCCAAAGTATTATTTCGGACTCTTATACACCGTGTATATACAAATCTACTGATAGTAACAGTGGGAGGTAGCGGACCCCGCCAGGCATACCACCAGTCTGGTAGGAAGATCTTCTCTTTACCGTCGAACTTACTTCCGAAACATTTCTCATCTTATTCAATTTCACCATTTCGTAAAGAAGAAAACTCACAGTTAATGTATTATAAATAAACTCTTCGTAAAGGTCAGTTTTCGTCAAATATGAAACCCGCTATCCGTCGCACCATATTCGTCTGTACATTTAACCTTATTTCAGGTTTATTTCTTGAGACTGTTTAGTGAAGCCTGGACGAACTGTAAATATTCTGAATGAAACAAGAAAATTCTTGTTCACTTATTATTTGCGTCACCAAGACTATATTTATAATTTCAATCAAATTTATAGGCATCCTTATCCATCCACAAACTATTTACAACGGCACAACAAAGCACTTTTTGATAAGAAAGTGTTTTGCAAACGTCTTTGTTGATGGATTGGAAGTTACTATAAATTTACCGGTAAACTATTTTAATATATTTATTATCTGTTAATAATTTCCTAAATTTGAAAATGTTATTTATTTTATTGTTGTTATGGAATTAACTATGTAAATGGACACCTATTTATGTAACGTTGGATCACATATGGTTTAGTTTCCACTAAATTAAATAATTCCATTTATTATATTCTTTTGTAACACTAACCCTTAAGTTTACAAAATGTCCTTAGCGGCCCAGGTAACATAAGCTACACTTTAACCTCTTTTCCGTAGTCGGGTTACAGTTTTCTCGTTCGCTAATTTAATTATTTTTTAATTGCGTGGTCGCCTGTGTGAAATCAGAACTCTATGTCAATATTGACAGGGTTCGTTTTGGTATTGGCCAAACAAATTTACGCGCGTGTCCCTACGCCTCTTCATTCACATCTTTTTAAATAATCGATTGAATGTGTATGTGATCCAACTAAAACGGTGATTTAAAACTAAAAAAATCGAGACAAATGTAACGATACATATCAACAAAGCTCAATTTTATACTTATTGTATTCCTAGCATTAGATGTTGCAAAGCAAAAATGGCGTACGTATGTAGCTTAGTATATAGACGATGTAGTTATGTAATAAAATTAAAATTTACAAAGGAAATTAGAAAAAAGTATTTCTTAAAAAAATGTCAATGTCGAAAAATCTGTTGTAGTAATTAAATGTGAATGTTTGTATGTTTTGTTTTGTACGGATAATAGTATTAGTTACTTATTCCTTTATTATATTAGTTATTTCAACAGCACTTACAGTGATTTTTTATCTAATTGCAACGTCCTTTTTATTACACCCCTTACCACCACCTTCGTCACTACCGCGTCTTAACTCAGTTCAAATCTGTCAAAAAATTACGGTTACTATTGAAACCATAATACTGTAAGTGGTGGTGGTAAGGCAATGTAATGTAATATTGTTAAATGCACATGCCTAATGCCTTCCATGTAAATAATGATAAGTAAATAAAATAATAATATAATAACACTGGAAGATATATAATTTTTAAAGAAATATTGTGTACTATCAGCACCTACTTATAATAAAACATTATTGTTATTTAAATAAAATGGAACAAAACAACGGTTTGTGGAAAAATATTAGGTGCAGTCAACAAAGTCGGTGTTAGTACAGCAGTAAGGACCAAAATCGTTTGCTCATTAAGGGTTAAAACAAAAAGAAAATCCCGCACCCATGAAAAAATTTTTCGGACACCTGACATCCACTGTGGAACAAAACTGTTCTCTATGTCAATATACATAATTATTAAACTTATGTCTGTGGTAAAAGCATGGAGATATTATAACGGAGATGGCATTTCGAGCCCGCGCTGCGGTACATTTTTCTGGTTTATCTGACTCCGCCATCTTTGTTTTCCCATATAGTTGCCGTATACTACAGGTATGCTTAGTATATGTACTACCAACAACTGGGCCGATTGCATCTACCCTAATAGAATATTAGTTTTTCTGATTTTTAAATATTAATATTGGACTCATATGTTAAATATATGTTAAATTTGTAAATTATCTTCATTAGTTAGATGTTTTTTTTAATTTAAAAGTTAAGAATTAAGTTGATATTTGTCGCTTGTAAAATTGTGTGTTAGTTAAACTTAACCGTGTCGGCGACTTAAATGCGTAGAATCATTGTATAGCAATATTTATTATAGATATGTTTAATATCGGTTTGGAAACCTAGTTATTGAGTATTTTTTAACCTATTTTTTAACCTAGCGTTTAATTAATAGCCTCTATAGCTGTGTTGTTGTGTGTAAACGCTCGTAAATCAAAGGTTCCGGATTTGGAAACAAGCATTAAGTTTGGTCTGACGTGGCATGGTCCTATTGAATAAACGCACATTGCTAATAATTTTAAGTATCCGACCTTCAACTTTGACCGATAAACCACTTTCAGACAAATTTTCGGTTTCTGGTATTTTGTTCGGAAGGTTGTTGGCAGGTGGCAAAATTGATGGAAATGTTGCATCAAGACGTGAAACGCGAGGGATGAGCGTCATACTGCGTTAGACAACCCGGCCGCTATCACCAGGGCCCCTATTTTCGCCAGATAGATATCTTCTCGAATACGACCATACATCATCATCACGCCTGTATTCCCCGAAGGGGTAGGCAGAGGTGCACTGTAGTGCACCCACACTTCGCCGATGTATTTTGGTCCCAATGTAATAGGGGGCGAGCCTATTGCCATTATACCGGGCACATTCCCCCTCAATACGAGGGAGATTTGGGCCATAGTCCACCACGCTGGCCCAGTGCGGGTTGGTGAACTTCACACGCCTTTTTACAGACGTGCAGGTTTCCTCACGATGTTTTCCTTCACCGTTCCTTCACAACCAATTTAACGTTTTGTTTCGACATAATATCTCAAATAGAGATGATTAATGTGGATCTCACGAAAATTGAAAGACATAATTTAAAAAAATATATATTGGAACGTAGTTCCTTATCGCGCGTTGCGAAAGACATACATTTGTGTATACAATAAAATTCGATTTCCATTGCGATTTTCATTGTGTATATGTACATTTTTTTTTACTTTTTTTTTATTTCAAAAGGAACTTCGTTCCATCCGGGTGTCCCTTGACACCCCTCAAGATTTTTTTTGTTAACTTTTCTCAAATCTTGAAATGAATTTCTTAGGGTTGTTAAGCCTTCGGCTCAGCCCGAAGGTTGTGGTTATGTCCGAGTAATAGGCCTCGGCTTCGGCAAAATATCGATTTTCGGTCAAACACTGAATTAATCTTAAATTTAAAAAAACAACATTCTTGTTTTGAGCTTTAAGATAATTAATTCTACGATTATTATAAATTACAATTAAAATTTCCGTCCTAATGTAGTAGAACTATAAAAAAATTGACGTCAATGTAATAGTATTTGTTTAAACGTCTGCTTATGGCGTTGTTGTTTAAATAAACATTAAAGTCACTTACCTAATACCTATACTAATACCTACTAAAAAAAAATAGTTTCAAAAGCGAATTTCTTTGACCTTTTCGTAAATATACTATCAACATACAAAAAAAATTATAACTACACGACTACGTGCCTCAATTCGCTTCCGAAAGTCCCATCAAAATCTGTTCAGCCGTTTCGGATATTACCAGGAACAAACAGTCAATCATTTTTAAAGTAACTTGAATTAAGTAACTGTTATTTTGATAATTACAAACAGACATTAATTTTTATTCATTGTGTAGCGACACATAAGGTAGGTAAAAAGCGACCGACTGGCTCACTCCTCCGGTAAAGCTGTAAAGGCCACCTCACGGCCAACAGCGTAATCCATCCAAAAAAAAAAAAAAGACCGACTTGCCAGTATGTTACGCCAGTCGTCGCCCACCATCTACGTTGTACAGTCGAAATACAATGGTAGAGCTGGTAAGTAACACATTGAAATTATAGCATTTTATTTATACCAACAACAAATATATATATATATCCCCAAATTTGTATAGATAAAAGTCGTTTCCCGTTTCCAAGCCGATATTGGATTATAATGAAAAAAAATTGTGAATACACAGCACTGTAGTGATATGCGGTAACGTAACTGAGCTTCTAAACGATTCTATTGTTTTGTTTTATACACTAATAATATGAGCTTGTCCAGAAGGGGCGAATTCGCCGCGATTCTCTCGTGCGTATCACGCGCGACCGTTGCGCCCAGAAGGAGCGTACCAACGCGCGAGCATTTGGCGACGAATTTGAAAAAATTAATAAAGTTCGCGCGTTAAAGTGGTTGCAACAAGGCGTCCCTAGTATCTCGACTCGCGCGCAATACGCGCGAATCAAGCGCGAGTCGAGGGGCTGGCGTAGTGCACGCGATTTACGAGCGTATTTTGAATTCGCGCGATGCTTGTGGACGCGATGTATTGATGTCTAGTACCTCGACAACGCGCGTATGAATTCGCGCGATACGATTCGCGACGAATTCGCCCCTTCTGGACAAGGTCTATGTCGTCGGTTGTGGCGCGGTACTTGTGTCATTATGTTGTAGCTAAATAAATACTATTCATACAATTTGTTGTTTTAATTCAACATGTGGGTTACCTAATTGATTAATTACTTCCCAAATAATTTTAACACATGAACCCAAAATACTGGCAGTGGCTAGTTAAGGTACCACATTAACTCGTGTAATTTTGGTAATGGTAAGCAGTATGTTAAACCCATGTTTTCTTAGATAACCGACATCAATTATTAATCGAATGAAGGTATGAATTTTCGTGAATGAAGGTGATTAAGATGGGTGATAAACCCTCCTTTTTCAATTGATGGCGCCAAAATGTCTCTGTTATTGTCCGCTAGAGGCGCTGTTCAAATTTTTTTTCCACAAAAATATTTTTATAGAATAGAAACAGGTTGCAATTTTTTTAACGGCCTGTCCTACCTACCGGCTACCCTAGTAGGTATATCAACTATAGGTACCTACTTACTTATCTATATGTTATAGTATTACTATCTATATCTATTTGTGTGAATAAAGGAGAACAATGAAACACCAAAGCACCTTTAAAATATTAACTTTATTTTAAAGATTTAAATTTGGAACACATAAAAAGGATCAGTCTCACATTCTGGCTCAGCCAATACTTTGGAATCAAGAAACTTAGAAACAATTTCTTTGTTTGGAATAGTTTTAACCATAGACTAGTTTACTTTTCTGCCTTCTCGGTGACATTGGTCTGGTCCTTGATCTCCTTTCGGACGGGGCCGGTCTGTGCGATGGGGACGCTCCTCTCGCCCTTGATCGCTTCTGGAACCTTCCGCGGCGCCGTGATGGTGAGCACGCCGTCCGAGGACAGCTTGGACTCCACCGTCTCCGGCGTGGTGCCCTCCGGCAGCGCGTACCTCCTCACGAACTGCCGGCTGATGTACCCGTGCTCGTCTTTCTTCTCCTCATGCTTCCCCTCCACCACGATGTACCCATCAGCGGTCTTCACGGATATCTCCTCGGGGGCAAAGTGCTGCACGTCCAAATTCACCTGGAACTTGTCCTTGTCTGATTTGATGCTGGAACCCACTTCCCTTGCAGCCGTCGCGAGCTGCCTCCAAGGTCTGTAGTAGTCTTCGGAGAGGAGTGGCGAGGCCACAGCCGTGAGGAGATCGTTTGGTGTTAAGGCCAGACCAAAGTGTTGATCCAGAAGACGAGGGCGACGGTATCTGTAGTCGTCGAAGAAGTATGGTAGCAGCGACATTATGATGATTTCTTTTAAAATTCTTCTTTGGAATAATAATTATTACTCGAATTGTTTAGCTGTGAAAGCGCTTTTTGAATCTTCGCTTGTTCGCTTGGTAACTGAATGTCCAGTCTCGCGCTTCACCGCTTTATATATTGGTCAAAGCGCCATCTAGTATCACGTAGAAAATGCTCGAAGCCAAATAACAGACAGCTATTCAAGTTCAGGGGTAATACAGTTTGTGGGTCGCTATAACATTAACATTATAGCATTTTATTATTGTTTAATTATAATACGGTTTTAATTCACAATTTTATGTAAAAATATAGTTAAAGTATATATGTTATATTTTAACGATTGGTTGTTATAAAATCGTGTTGCAACTTTATTTGACTGCTCTATTTTATAGGTTAATTAGATTATCTTAGAGTAAGTGGTAGCCGAGTGGTCGAACGCACGCCTTGCAAATCAAAGTGTGCAGGTTCAAACCCCGGCTCGCACCTCTGGGTTTCATGTGCGGATCTCATTTACATACGACTTGCTATGAAACGGTGAAGGAAAACATCGTGAGGAAACCTGCACGTCTGAGGGAACTTGACTAGTTCTCGATAGATGTGTGAAGTCTGCCAACCCGCACCGGGCCAGCGTGGTGGACTATGGCCTGAATCCCCCTCGCATTGAGGGGAGGCCCGTGCCCAGCAGTGGGACGTTAAAGGGCTGTAGTTAGTTAGTTAGTTATTATAAAATTATATATTAAAATGCTATACTGATAGTACAAAATCATGTTTTCATAATATGGATAATAAGAAATAATACATTACAAAGAGTAAAAAGTTTACATAAAGTATTAAAGTAACATGAAAACCTAGTTACATGAAAAATTTACATTATATCATTGAAAAAAAATGACGAGTGGCATTAATGGTATTTGGTGAATTGTAATAGTTGCTAAATAATGAATAAGTAATATATTTTTAACTTATTATGTATGAATTAAACTTGAATAACTAAGCTACTTCTTATCCATACAGATTTCCAATGAATTTATAGAGGCATATCGAACGCTTTTGAACTGAAAAATGCAATTGTGCCCGTAGTTGGTATATGGAATAAAATAAGTGAAATCTTTATTTAACTTTATGAGAAAATAATAGCGGGCCCACCTTAAGCGCCCCTGCGATGCAATACGTATTAAGCTAGGCCGTTGCCTTATCGCGTATCGCGATCCTTCTCGAACATTACCGCTGCGCTCGGAACCTTCGTCCTAATTCTAGACGCTTCGACGACGATCAATGCAATGCAACTTGGATAGGTCATGGACAAGGTCAAATTATTTACAGCAGACCGTAAATAAAAAAAAAAAAATAGGTAATTTTCTAACTTTTCTAATTTGGGACTTATTGAATATTTTCTTTTTTTATTGTGAGTAAGTTAGTACTATGCGATTCAAATGAGAATAGGATCGACTTTGCGCCATATTGTGACGTGAAAAAACTAATTATGACTTTAAATAATTAAATATTATATTATGACAATTTACTACTAATTCAACCTTTTTATTTAAATTTGATGTAAGACTATTATTATTGATATGCAAATATGTGTTTGCAAACTATACTTTTCAAGTGACATTTGACAGATAGAGGTTATTGACATTCCTAGTCTTATTTGGATCACATAGTACCTACCATGGACGTAGGTATATAAAAATATTACATAACGTATATTTTTATATACGTCCATGCATAGTACGTAAGGAAGTCGATATTATTTCGGTACAGACAGACTCATGAGTTGATTTTTAAAGCACAAAATGAAACAGTTTTTTTTTATTAGTTAGTACCTACCTAGTCAATAACGTTCATAAAGAATACCTACGCTAATCAAATAAGAACGCATAAGTGCCTAGGTACTTAAAATTATCAACATCCAATAGGTAACTATAGGTAGGTACCTACTTAACTGACAGATTAACGGCAAAAAGAGCGCCGCGCGCGAGACCAATTATTTATTTATGAGCAAAAACCTATATTTTGCCAAATCTGTGGATTTGCCATAATATGGATAAAATTGCCTATCTTTTCTTTATTGCATATATATTCATGTGTGTTTATCTTTTACGAGGATAAGGCTGACAGAGCAATCATCCCAATATTATTTTGATGACAACCTACATTTTTGATATCTATTCTATTTGGTTAGCTAACTAGGTATCGCATATCTCTGTGAAAAAAACTTAGGGACGTACAATGATATTCTAGAATATCATTGGGGGAGACGTATAACATTATAAGTTGGTACCCAATAATAAAATAATAAACCTTTTAGTAAAGTATTTTTAAGTAGGTAAATATAAATGGAAAAAACAGTTTACCTAAGTACATAATCTCGTAACCACGTAATTCGCATACTTTGTATACAAACAAACAACATCACAGAATTCATCCATTCCACCACGGTCATCGATTCGCCGCGAATTTTCTGGAGTTGCTAACAACTTACAAACACTTGCGCATTTCATAAACATGTTGTGATTCATATAAATGTAATATCTAGAAAATTACGCACACACCTAAATCATTTGCCAGATACTTCTACTCAATACTAGATGGCGCTGTCTATGGGATATAAATATCGCGCGCTTACAAGCGACCATCACATTCGTATCAAGCGCTCAAAGTGAAAACACTGTACTACTAGTACTTAGTAAACCGAAGAAAAAAAACTTCAAATGTCTCTGCTACCATTCGTATTCGGCTACGAACGCCCTCGTTCCCGTCACATCTGCCCCGCCCGCCTTCTCGACCAAGACTTCGGGCTGGCTTTAACACCGAACGATCTCCTCACGGCTGTGGCCTCGCCACTCCTCTCCGAAGACTACTACAGACCCTGGAGACAGCTCGCAACGGCTGCGAGGGAAGTAGGCTCCAGCATCAAGTCGGACAAGGACAAGTTCCAGGTGAATTTGGACGTGCAGCACTTTGCCCCCGAGGAGATATCCGTGAAGACCGCTGATGGGTACATCGTGGTGGAGGGTAAGCATGAGGAGAAAAAAGACGAGCACGGGTACATCAGCCGGCAGTTCGTGAGGAGGTACGCGCTGCCGGAGGGCACCACGCCGGAGACAGTGGAGTCTAAGCTATCCTCTGACGGCGTGCTCACCATCACAGCGCCGCGGAAGGTTCCAGAAGCGATCCAGGGTGAGAGGAGCGTCCCCATCGCACAGACCGGCCCCGTCCGCAAGGAGGTCAAAGACCAGAGTGATGCCGCAGAAGAGAAGAAGTCAAAATAAATTCTTTTAATTGAGTTGAAAGCTTTCCATGTGTATTTAAAAATGTTGTGAGACTGATTACTTTTGTAAAGTAGATATTAAGTTTTCAAATAAATTTTTCCTTTTTTTGTTGTGTCATGCATATTTTTTGTTTTATTTTGTCGTTCAGGTGATTTCGACAACCAATTTCTACCCTCAACTAAAAATCATGATTTAGGGTAGGTAGATTTATAAGGTTAGCATGTCATAGGTAGGTAAACTCATTGTTAATTCTTTTCGGATTACCTACTTACGTATCGAGGGGTGAAAGGTATTTGATTTAAGTGACATATTTTAAACTTTACAGGAGAGCACTTTTGGCGCAGAAAAAAATATCGCCCAAAAGTATCGCTTCAAATAACCTTTCACCCCTCGATACAAATTATGAAGAGAGTAACATAATTAAAGTGTCTACTATAATCTAGACACCTGTGTGAATTAATTACTTATAGAATGGGAATTTATAAGCGTTATTCTATTTGACGATTACTTGGGTCGATGGTTATAGCGTTGGCCGCTCGTCCGACTGCTACGGGCAACAATTTTCGGAAATGCATTGTTTCGGAATTTGTAACTTTTCATAACGGCAACGGTATTATTTCACACAACCTACATATTAAATTGATTAATAGATATTTTTACTTACATCTGCCCACACATCTACCTTAATAATTTAAATATGCCTGTAATACGGTAATAATATCCGTGATATGAGGTTCTAAACCAAATTCATTTATCAATTGAGCCATTGTCTCTCTCTATGGCCATTGTTAACCAAACTGTTAATCACACAAGTAATGATTACTTCTTTTTGTACGAAATTTAAATTGAATAAGATAAGTGATGCCTGCATCTGCGATTAGCGGTATTTATGACAATGTCGAGTAATTAATAGTATGGACAAATTCAATAAATACCACAGAGATACGCATCTATACTATACTATATATATAGGCCAAGTGCAGGCTGGAATCGCGCACCGAGGCTTCCGTAGTACCTACTTAAACTATGAAAGCACCGAGCATTACTCTAACGAAAAGATAAACTGGATAGAGAGACAAACTTTACTTTGCGGTTGGTATAGTGGTGTCCCCATACAAACTAACTACAAAATAAGTTTGTAATCGCATAAAACATTTTTTAACAATAAATTTACAGTTTTCGGATTCTTTTCTTTACTTGTGCTATAGGACCTTGCTATTTGCCAAATTTCATAATTCTAGTTCAACGGGAAGTACCATACGTTTTTGATTCCCGTGCAAATGTACTGAAAATGCAACATAAACCGCCGTATCTTTTGATTGCGTTAACCTAGAAGTTTGATTTTTTTAGGGCAATAAGGGACCGCAGACATAAGTCTCTGTTATAAATTTCAACTGATACCTTCACGCGTTTTCCAGAAAAAGGGTCTTGACAGACAGACAGACTGACGGACAACAAAGTGAAACTATAAGGGTTCAATTTTTTCATTTTTAGGTACGGAACTCTAAAAATGGATCTAAAAAACTACTACTACAGCCCTATTAACGTCCCACTGCTGAGCACGGGCCTCCCCTCAAAGCGAGGGGGATTCGGGCCATAGTCCACCACGCTGGCCCGGTGCGGTTTGGCAGACTTCACACATCTGTCGAAAACTAGTCAAGTTCCCTCAGACGTGCAGGTTTCCTCACGATGTTTTCCTTCACCATTTCATAGCAAGTGGTAATCTCGGATGAAAATGAGATTCGCACATGAAACCCAGAGGTGCGAGCCGGGGTTTGAACTTGCACACTTTGATTGCAAGGAGTGCGTTCGACCACTCGGCTACCACTGCTAAAAATGGATCATGACAGTGATAAAGATGGTGGTTGAAACCGATTATATTCTCTTTGAATCACATTATTTATTCCATAGATTATATATATAGGTATATTTATTCTGTCAATTACGTCAAATAAATCCATGTGGGCACGTAATTTTAGTTACATTTCCAAACATTTCGTCATAAAAAATGATTCTACGACCACTCATAACGATGCATATTAAACCTTTAATGTACCCAATACTTAAATTGTCGAGGAACTTGAGACCGACTGTTAAAATAGGCAAGGACAGATTCCAAGTCAGCATCGACGTCCACCAGTTCACTAAAGACGAGATTCGCGTGAAAGCGTTACCTGAATACGTGATAGTCGAAGGTAAGCAGGAGAGGAAAACTAAAAGAGGGTGCATATTGAGACAGTTCGTCAGAAAATTCAAATTGCCAGACGGTTGTAGCCCTAATACGATGAAAACTCAGTTATCAGCTGAAGGTATACTGACTATAACTGCTCCAAGGAAAGTGCATGATGCGAATTTGCCTTGTGAAACTGTAATACCGATAACAGAAGTAGGGCCACAGAAGAAAGATGAAATGATAATACAAGTGGAACCAGTAAAGCCAACAGATCCATGTGCAGCTTTCAGAGTGAATTCTGATGATAAAAAGCCTTGAAATCCGTAAAATAAATTGTTTAAATTAATATGTGATAGTTTTATTATTAAATTAGATGTGCCTAAAAAATTGGTAAAAAATTGAAAAAAATAGTAATCTATGTTACTCCTTGTAACAACCAGTGAAAGTCCCGTCAAAATCGGTTCAGTCGTTTGGGAGTTTATGTGAAACAAACAGAAAAACAGACGGAGAAAATATAAATACGTTTTCGTCATGGGTAGCGTATATACTTTCATATCGAGGGGTGAAAGGCTATTTGACTTAAACGACACTTTTGGACGATATTGACTTATATACATATTTGGTATCAGCTAATTTTTCTGCTTCGAATGAGTATGCTCTCCTGTAAAGTTAAAAAACGTCGCTTAAGTGAAATAGCCCTCGATATGTATTTAATACCTACTACTACTACTACAGCCCTTTTAGTGTCCAACTGCTGGGCACGGGCCTCCCCTCAATGCGAGGGGGATTCAGGCCATAGTCCACCACACTGGCCCAGTGCGGGTTGGCAGACTTCACACATCTATCGAGAACTAGACAAGTTCCCTCAGACGTGCAGGTTTCCTCACGATGTTTTCCTTCACCGTTGCATAGCAAGTGATAATCTCGGATGAAAATGAGATTCGCACATAAATCCCAGAGATGCGAGCCGGGGTTTGAACCTGCACACTTTGATTTGCAAGGCGTGCGTTCGACCACTCGGCTACCACTGCTACGCCGTATTTAATAATAAGCTGTTATTTTGATCATTACAAACGGACACTTCAATCTTATTTATTTGCATTATGCAAATAAATAAGAATAAATAGGAATAAAGAATAAATAATTAAATAAGTAGAAACATCCAAAGTTGATCCATTCAGATACGCCAATTTCGCCATTTACGTCAATTTCGTAACATTAGACCACGCAATCATTTTCTTTCAGTCATAACGTTAAGATTAGACAAAACTCTCATTAAGAAAACCCACCTACCGATTGAAGCAGTTCTCATAATAGTACCACTGTTTCTAGTAGGCGTACTCTAGAAATAGATTGAAACTCGCAAACAAATCATACATTACGTACTATGTGTCCAAGTCCAAAGTCCTTTGAACTCTCTTGTCGTCACGCTGGTATACCTTAAAATAGTTGACTGAGGTGCACTGGGACAGGTGTTGACCCGGGCGTCGAGAGGGCCTCAAACAGACACCGATCTCGCCGGCGAGGTCGAAGAACCCGCTCTTCCGCTCGTAGGTGCATCTTTGCACCTACGAGCGCAGTCACTACCTCTCCCCTCACGGTAACTGGCCAAGCCGAGGTCGTGTCCTCTGTGGCGCCCTTGAGCTAGTTGCCACCCTTTTTCCGCCCTTAAGGCCTTGGTTGGAGAGCACTGTGCGCTCGCCACTCCTCCGTTAAAGCTGTAAATACCACCTCACGGCCAACAGCGTAAGTCCTTCAAAAAATAAGCACTGCGACACTGTACTCATATTACGCCGATGAATTTTGTTTCCAATGGAAGGTGAGAAATAAAGAAAGGAAAAACATTTATGGGGATTAACAACTACACACTTTAAACATATACATTGACACAGTGTAAGAAAAAATATAAAGTTATAAAATATGTATCATCCCAAGATCCCTACAATATTCTTAGGTGTTGTTATCTGATTCAAATTACAATCTTATTGTATTTAATTGAAAAAATATTCATCATTACATAACTATGAAGGTTACAATGATATTCCAGGATATTCTTTCTTCTTCGGTGATTTATATTACTTTTGATACTTCCATAACTCAAAAACGAAAAGGCGTAGAGCTAAGATGATTATATAATATAATAGCTGATCCGGCGAACATCGTACCGCCTTAGAATGAAGGACATACGAAAGCAGCGCCACCTACCGGGTCCAATTGTGAATCTAAACCATCCCGGGTGCCACCCATACGCAAAAAAAAAATCATTCAAATCGGTCCAGCCGTTGAGGAGGAGTTAGCTTACAACGAAAAGTGGCATTGATATATATATATATATATATATGTATATACAGATTGTAGGTAATAATATATTGCATTTTTGCGTTGTATTGTAAATAATGGTTATGAAAATTAAATTTTACTACACACAGAAAAACATTATATAGCTGAAGTTGTCAAAGGCTAGGTCGTGGTCTGAGCGTAAGGCAGCTAGGCTCACTACACAGAGTGGTTTCCCGTTCGATTCTCGCCAGCGGCAAATTTCGTAAACGATCTTTTTGGAATTTAGCGGGTGTAACTGGGATCGCCCCCAGTCCATAGTACAAGCTTTGCTTAGTTTGAGATGATATGGTAGTATGTGTTGTCTGTCGGTATGTATTTATTCATAGTTACAGCAAATACTGTAAAAGAGGAAAATACATGGTTCGTACGTAGTTGTAACCACAACAAGGTCCATTGCGAGCTTATAGCCGTTATAACCAACCTACTTCCTTTCACCGTGACGGGATTCGGGCCATAGAAAACCCTGCAGGCTCACACAAGTACCAAGGTAAACACTAAAAGGCAACCAAATAAATATATTATTATTATTATCACACACTTAAAACACCTCTTATTTACATACGTCAATGATCGAATGCATCCCGAATATTCTCGTTACGTTCTAAATGCGTCCAACTCACTTGCTAGCCAGAGTGACTCACACGCACAGTATATAAACGGGTTTCACGGTCATTCCATACACTACTACCAACCGCGGTGAACACAACACACAAAACATGTCTCTATTGCCTTATTTCTACGAGGCCAATTGGCCCAGACGCCTCCTGGACCAGAACTTCGGACTGACGATAACGCCTCACGATCTTCTCACGGCGGCCACGAGTCCAATTGCCACTCGCATCAAACCCTGGTGGCCTAAAGACGCTGGCTCATCAATCAAAGCTGATAAAGACAAGTGGCAGATCAACGTTGACGTCCAACACTTCGCCCCAGATGAAATCACAGTCAAAATAACAAATGGAAGCATTGTCATTGAGGGAAAACACGAGGAGAAGCAAGATGAACACGGATTTATATCAAGACAGTTTCTTAGAAGGTTCAAGTTGCCAGAAGACAGCAATGCTGATGCGGTGGAGTCTAGGTTATCTTCAGATGGTGTCTTAACTGTAGTGGCTCCGAGGAAGGCTGATGAATTGAGGGGGGAAAGGTCAGTGCCAATCACTCACACAGGACCTATCAGGCATGTAGTCACGGAGGAAGCAAAGGATGATAAACAGTGATGTTTCAAATGATATCATTAATTAAGAGACTGGTAATTTATGTTGAGATGTTTATTTTTTTAACCGACTTCAAAAAGGAGGAGGTTCTCAATTCGACCCGTATGTTTTTTTTTTTTATTTTTTTTTTTTTTTTTTTTATGTATGTTACCGCATATCTCCGGCGTCTGTCGACCGATTTCGAATTTTTTTTTTAGGTTTGCTAGGGAATTCTTCAAGGTTGGTCCCATTTCCAAAATATTATCAGAAATCTAACCCCTTGGGGGTGAAATGGGGGGTTGAAGGTCACATAATTTCAAAAATATTTTTTGAACGACTTGAAACTTTGTATATATATTTAACATACAAAATAAAAAAACACGTCTTTCAGGAATTTTGAAAAAAAAAAATGTAGGGGGTGAAATGGGGGTCCAATCCGGAATACAGCTTATCTCCGGCGTTAGTGAACCGATTTCGAAAAATCTTTTTTTGTTTAATACGCATTGTTAACAAAGATCGAAACCCACCCCCAAAGGGGTGGAAAGGGGGGGTGAGGGGGGGTGATTTTTTTTTTGGCTGTAAATTTTTACTTTTTTAGGGCTGTTATAAGGTGAAAATATTTGCTAATTTTCAAAGATTATTGACACTAAAAATCGTGAAAAAAAATTATTTTTAACAAAAAACAAAAACCGACTTCAAAAACCTAGGTGCACTAAAAAGCTACAAATAACCTTACAATTCATTACATTTGGAGTCGGTGCCAATTCATGTGTGTATTTGCCTTGTCCGACGTTGATTGGCACCTACTCCAAATGTAATGAATTGTAAGGTTATTTGTAGCTTTTTAGTGCACCTAGGTTTTTGAAGTCGGTTTTTGTTTTTTGTTAAAAATAATTTTTTAAACTTGTATTTAATAAAGTGTTTACTTTTCTGATTGCAGTGGTGTTAGTACGCCTGTCAAGACAAGACCTCTGTCACGGATTGGCTCGATCGCTCTCCGTCTGATTTCACACGAGAGAAAGAGATATAATCAACATATTCTGTGACATAAGTCTAGTCTTGGTACTGATGCTAAAATTACTGATGCATATTTGAATGCACTGTATATTTTCACTACTGGGGTTTTACAAGTAAATTAAAATTTAATTAATAAAAACTTTTTTTATAACAAGCTATGACTTAAATGCCCCTAGTTTTCGTGTTCTCCTCAGCAAGCTCTTTCATTTGATACCCATACTGTGGTAGTGCAGAAAAAAGAACTATTCCGCCATCTTGGATGACCCGCCATATTGGAATAAGAATGACGTCACATAGATAAGCATGTATTGTCATCCAAAATAAGCGTGTATACCAAATTTCAGCTCAATCGGTTAAAGATAACTGATTTAAAATTCAGTTGCAAGATTCCACCCGGTCATACATTGCAAGTTAATATAAAGCTTTTATGTAATGTAACAATAAAAATGTATTTAATTGAGAATTAACATAATTATAACTAGGTTAGCATCATATTTTACATTTAAAAAATTAAAACTTTTGTAAAAAGTACCTAAGTTTAAAGTAACTTTCTATTCACATTGGCATTATTAAACACATTTGTACTTTGATTTAAATTTAAGCGTCGTATACGTCATAGAAGGTAAAATGTAAGTAAGTACATACATTATTTCCTATGATTGATTTATTTATTGGACGACGGTTTGTTCTACTAGGGGTATGAGCATAGGCCTGGTTTGTTTGTAATTGGGTTCACCCCCAGTCCATTTTATGATACCCATAGCATAAGCATTGTTTAGTTTGGCACCATACGATGAGTATGTGTTGTCTGGCGATATTTACTATTACTTATCTTAATATATATATTTCTTCTGTACGTGTGTATGTCGCTGAACTCCTCCTAAACGGCTGGATCGATTTGAATGATTCTTTTGTATGCTTTTGGCTGGTGCCCTGGATGGTTTAGATTCACAATTGGACCCGGTAGGTGGCGCTGCTTTCGTATGTAATTCTAAAGCGGTACCAAGTTTGCCGGGACAGCTAGTTAATATATTATGTTTGTTAAATTTCTGTGTTATATTATAAAACTAGCTGTGCCCGCGACTTCGCCCGCGTGGACTTTAGGTAGATTACCCGGAAATATGGGTATTATATTTTTCCCGCGGAACCCTAATGCTTTTTCTAAAATTAAAGTAGCCCAAGTTACGCCTTGGAACGTCAGCTATCTGTCAGTGAAAGTCCCATTGAAATCGGTTCAGCCGTTTAGAAGTTTACCTCAAACAAACAGACAGACAGACAGACAGACAAAAAATTTTAAAATTGCGTTTTCGTTATAGGTATCATATATACTTTCATACGCATTTGGTAAAAAAGTGTTATTTTGATATTACAAACAGACACTCCAATTTTATATATTTGTATGTATAGAGTATAGATAGATTCCGTATTTAACAATAAAAATACTCAACTAGAGTAACAACAATCTTCAATTTTAACTCCTTAGCTACTTAAATACATTACTTTAATAGAACATAGTACATCTACGCAGGTATTTGTGGATCTACGGTCTTAGGGACTGTCATCACAATATCCTTATTATCAACTTTATTTTTACTATACAAAGTATTTTCAATTTCCTGTAAACTCGTTCCGGTATTCGTCTCCGGTAATATAAAGTTCGAAAACTAGTTTCACAGGTACTGATGGTGTCGTGAAACTAATTTCATAATTAATGAAACTCGTTTTGTAATGTAAATTCGCCTTTAACGTAGCTGTAATAATTACTTGATTAATACAGCCACCTATTTTAAGTGGCTGATTGTAAAACCAAATGTTATTCTAGAAATAAAAGTCTAGTCAATTCTTTCTAGTTGAATTTGACATTTTTAATTTTATATATCTATTATCCGTCTCCGCTCCGTAACTAGTGGATAATCCGAAATAATTTACCGTAGCCGTATCCGAAAACCTGTTTATTATTCTTATATCAATGCTTAGCATATCCGGGTAGACGATAAGTTGTCTTTCAACTGTCAGATTTGTCGAGAAAATGACGCACTTCGTGCTTTTTGTACTCGACATGGCTCGGTGTGACGTCATTTTCTCGACAATTTATTTGTTTAATAAACTTAACACTTCACTAATTCTGGTTATGCTTAGTCTACAGAACCAAAATTTCATATCCATAACATCCCTAGTCTCATCAATGATATGATACATTTACCTACCTACTTATTATACTGCTTAAGCCAGATAGCTTAGCTAAAGCTAGATAAAGGTAAAGGTTGATACCTACCCTACGCAAATAAAAATGAAACGACCAACTATCAAATAAGTAATTTATTGAACTTAAAACAAAATCAGTCTTACACAAAGTAAAAGAAACCCTTTTCAGAGACTAGAAGACGCCTAAATACTGCAACTGTCTCTTAGCATTGGTGAAAAAGAGAATTAGTATCGCATTACTTGTCTCCGTTAGCCTGATCCTTGATCTCCTTGCGCACTGGGCCAGTCTGGGCAATGGGCACGTTGCGCTGGCCTTGCACACCCAGGGGAACTACCCTGGGCGCTGTCACCGTCAGCACGCCATCCGAAGACAGCTTAGACTCAACGGTTTCCGGAGTACAACCCTCAGGCAACGCGTAACGCCTGGTGAACTGTCGGGAAATAAATCCATGTTGGTCCTTCTTCTCCTCATGCTTGCCTTCGACCACAATGTATCCATCAGCCGTCTTCACGCTAATTTCTTCCGGCGAGAAGTGTTGTACGTCCAGGTTGACTTGGAACTTGTCCTTGTCTGACTTGATGCTGGAGCCGACGTCTCTGGCGGCTGCTGCGAGGTGGCGCCACGGTCGGTAGTACTCCCTGGTGGCGAGAGGTCCGGCGATAGAGAGAAAATCTTCGGGAGTGATGCCCAAACCGAAATGTTGGTCCAGCATGCGGCGGGGGCAGTTAACTTCGTCGAACAGGAACGGGATCAGCGACATTCTTGCTAATTTCCACTCGTTACTTCTACAATAACTGAATTTGAGGGTATTTGCTTGCTGAATAATTCTCAAGGAATTCCTTCTCGTTGTTGTTTCACGTTCAATTGTTTGATTTGAAATGTGTCGGAAAGGCGCGCGCACCTCGCTTATAAACCAGTAGCGCCATCTACTAGGTGTCGCTGGAATATTCGGGATCGCAGGTCTATTGAACCAAGGGTTGGAATTATATTTTTATTTATTGTTCAATATCAAACGTTACACAAATTAGTTTTTGGTTATATAAGTAGTGTGTTGATAGAATGAACAAAGGGGACGTTTTGTTAAGTTATTACAAAAAAACATACGAATTGAATTCAGAACCTCCTCCTTTTTGAAGTCGGTTAAAAATATAATTAATTTTAATTAATTATTAATTAATTAATTTCATTTATTTGTCAAACATGAGTATAACATATAAAAATAAAAACATGTCAGGTGTTACATTTTGTGAGTTCAGTCATGTTTAGCCGGTCAGGCGTACAAATATTAATTTTGTTCATAGATTTAAAATCAAGAAGCTTCATGCATACATATTGAGTGTGTCAAATAAAAGTGTACATTATAATTTTTTAGGTAAGAGGTATGCATTCATAGGTAAGAATTATATAATAGCAAGGATGTGTCAAAAAGAGAGTAATATAAATGTACTTGATTATGTGTTAATGGCGTCCATAAAAAAATCTCTAATATTGTAATAGGCTTTAGTTTCTAAGAATTTTTTCAGTTTAGTTTTGAGGTATATAAGGTCTTGTTCCTTCCAGGTATTAGGGATTTTATTATATATTTTAGGAGCCATACAGAAAATACTTTTATGTAAAAGCTTGGTCTTTGATGGATGTATGCATAGTTTATTGTTATCGCGCCTGTTGCGCTTCGCTATGTCACATAGCCGCGGAAATAGATTTAGGTTTGATTTTACAAACATAACAACTTCAAAGATATACAGTGAATATAAGGTCATTAAGTTATATTTTATGAAATAAGGTTTGCAACTTACTGTCGATTCAATCTTAAATATGGACCTGATGCATCTCTTTTGTGCCTTAAAAGCTATATCTATATCTGTCGAGTTCCCCCAAAAGATGATACCATACCGTAAGTGAGAGGAGACCAAACCATGATATGCTGTGAGCAACGCATCGATATTAAGTACTGGAACTAGTTTATGTAATAGAAATGATACTTTACTAAGTTTTTTAGTCATCGTTTCAATGTGAGCTTTCCAGTTTAGATTCTTATCAATAATGATTCCAAGAAATTTAGCCGTATTTACTTCATTAATAGGTTGATTATTATGGTGGATTTTAAGGTTAGGTGTTATTACTCGTTGACTGAAGTGCATTATATTAGTTTTGTTTAGATTTATTTTTAAGTTATTGTTATTTAACCAATTTATAACGTTCGACAAGGCGTCATTTATGTTGGGTTCATAGTTATTTTTATTTGTACATTCGATGGTAATGGTACTATCGTCTGCAAAGAGGGTCATGGGTTGTTCCGTGCTCTCAGGTAAATCGTTTATGTATAATATAAACAGAAGTGGACCAAGTACACTGCCTTGGGGCACGCCATGTTTCACTATGCGTCTCTCTGATTGAAACGTTTCTTCGCATTTCATGTTTGTATCTATCGCGGATATTTCGGTTACCTGGATTCTGTTGCTTATATAGGATTTAAACAGTCTTAAGATATTGCCTCTTATGCCATAGGCTTCTAACTTTTTCAACAGAATATCATGACGGACATAGTCAAAGGCTTGTGTCATATCACAAAATATTGTGCATACTGGCACTCTTTTATCAACACTAAGCATGACTTTGTGTAAAAAGTCATAGATTGCCATATTTATTGTTTTCTTTTCTCTAAATCCCTTTTGTTCTTTTACTAGTATATTGTTTATTTCCAAGTATTTATTTAGTTCTTTATATATATGCTTTTCAAAGATTTTAGACATTATGCTTATAAGGCATATAGGTCTGTAAAATTCCATAAGTTCCTTATTTTCCTTTTTAAATTGTGGTTTGACAATGGATATTTTTAACGCTTTTGGAAAAGTACCAGTGATTATACTTAAATTAATAATATGGCTGACGTGATGACTAATTTCAACAGCAACTTTCTTGATAATTTTAGTTGATATTCCGTCATAGCCTACGCTGTTGGTATTTTTTAGTGATAGGATTATTCTCTGCACATCTGTTGGCAAACATGGCGCCATAAAAAAGGAGTTCATTTTATTTTTAATACGATCTGTGACCCTGTTACCAGAGCCGTTTAAGGGTATTATTTTGTCAATGAAATAGTTATTGAAGGCAGAAGCTATGTTTTTAGGATTAGTAATTGTTTTATTGTTAAGTTTAATTTTATCAATCGAGTTACGAGGTAAGTTAAATTTTGACTGGTTAATAATCTTCCAAGTAGTCTTAGATTTATTTTCGGATGTTTTAATTTTATAGCTATTTTGTGAGCGTTGTGTTTGTTGAATAATTTTTTTAAGTAACTTGGTATATCGTTTGAATTTAATTTTGTTTGCTAAAGTGGGGTTAAATCTAAACTGCCATAATAGAGTTCTTTTTTGTTTACTGCAGTTACGTATGCCACGTGACATCCACTTAGGCTTTTTTACAGTTTTTATAACTATTGTTTTTATGGGAAAACATAGATTATAGTAAAGAAGAAACGTTTCTAGAAATGACTCATATGAGATGTTCGGGTCGTTATTTTCATATATTTCGGAAAATGTGAGACTAGTTAGACAGTTTTTAAATTTTAGTATATTTTCGTCATTGTAGTCGCGTCTTTTTATTTTATAATTAGTGATGGAGCAAAGTTTCCTGACAGGTAGTTTTAGCAATTGTGCTGTATGATCAGATAAAGCCAGTTCCAGAACTTGAGCTTTGTAGTTTCTATTAAAATTGTGTATGATATTATCTATACACGTCTGGCTTTTCAGCCTTGTCGGTTCAGTTACGGATAGTTTACAGTTAAAGTTAAGAAGTGTACATTCAAATTCTAGTGAATGATAACTCCCTTTCAGTATATCTATGTTAAAGTCTCCCGCTATTACAATATTTTGAAACTTTTTTTTTGTGATGATTTGAAGAAGCGTGTGTAATTTATTCATAAATGCATTAATATTTTTATCGTTAGGGACTCTATAGATACAGATAACAGCAATCTTATAGTCTAGCAGTTCTATTCCACAGCACTCAAAAACACCTGTTTCTGATAGTTTTACTAATTGCTCTAGTTCCCTAAACTTATGTCCATGCTTTAAAAGTATGCATGAACCACCCCTCTTGCTGTCCTTTCTACTGAAACAGGTTGTAAGCCGATAGTTTGGTATATTTATATAGCATTCATGGGTTGAGGTTACGAAGTGTTCCGTAATGCACAAAACATCGACACAGTTATCTTTTTCTGCTAGTTCATTTAAGCATATTGACATTTCATTCGTTTTACTAATTAGCCCCGCAATATTTTGGTGCATGATATATAGATTTTTAGTTACGAAAAAGTCGATTCGATATTTTGTCAGCTGTGGCATCTATTTTATGATTTGTATTGAGAGATGCTTCTGTATCCAACTCTTCAATTAGGTGTATTAGGTCTGCTAACATAACAGAACCGCCGTTATAATTTAGTGTGCCACATTGTGTAAAATACATGTCATAATCGTACGATAGATTGAGATTCGAGTCAAGGATATAGGCATATTGATGTATCTCATTGTCCATGTATAGTAAATTATTAAACAATTCAATTCTATTATTAAATAGTAAATTATGATTATTAATTTTAAAAGTAGGTAGACATATAATTATATTTGTATTTTGAATTGCCATGATAGTGTTTCTTATATCTAAGACTAGTTTTACATAATTGTTCGTCATTGTGAAGTCCTGTTCACCAATAAATATAATACAGTAGTCAGATTTCGTGAATTCTCTTGTTAGTTCCTTTAAGCCATTTAGTATTTGTTTTATTCGGCAATTCGGTTTTCTGAAGTGGCATATTTGATACTTATCCAAGTAGGTTTCTTTTGTCTTTTGTTTGGTTATTTTATTTCGAGATTCATTGCTAAAAATAAGTAGTTGGTTTCCTCTCTGTGTGTTTTGTGTATTCGCTGAGTTACATTGTTTTGTATTATTATCGTTATCACGGTTTACAGTATTGATTTTGGATGTATTTTCTAGGATTTCGAGACTAGAGTTCCTGGTTGCGGTGTTTATAACATCGTCTTCAGTCGTGCGGAATGAGAAATTGTCGTTAATATCGTTAGTGTCCGTTTTATCAGTTGTTGCTTGTTTTATTTTTATTTTTGTAGTTAACTTACCCTCTTTTTTGGATGTTTTAGCTTTTTTACGTTTTCGTCGCGTTAATTTTGTCTTCGGTCTTTCTAATAATTTTACCTTGCCCAACTCATTCTGTAAAGTGCTTATTTCGGTACGAAGGTTGGTAATTTCTGTAATAGCTGATTGCAATAAACTTTTAATTGTATTTAACTCGTCCTTATCACTGTAGATAGTGTCATTCAATGTAGTAGATGTAGATTCTTCAAACAGCGGCGAATTCGATAAATTTGCGATGGTGTTAGCCTTGCGTTTTGGACGTTGTGTAATATTGTTTTCATCATCAGCCATTTTAGGACAATTGCAAATTTTAAACTTTCAAAATAATTTGCGTGAGAAGAGGATCGAACTTACGACCTTTACCCTAGTTACTTGCTGGTACCACTCCTCTACGGAGCTAGTTATTGAATTGATGAAATTATCAGTTATACTTGGTATCTCTGGGTAGTGCAGTTTCATTGAAATAGATGTCGCTTGTGACGGGGTTGAGATTTATGTATACAGATACTAGATGTCGCAGTTATTAGTTTCACCTTGGTTCAAGTAGGAGTTTAGTGTTTAAATAAAAAACGGTCGAGGTTGTTAAATTCACAGTCGTTTTGAACACTTTTACACACTGTTTCTATTTTGTTTA
Source organism: Ptilodon capucinus (assembly GCA_914767695.1). Taxonomy (NCBI): domain Eukaryota; kingdom Metazoa; phylum Arthropoda; class Insecta; order Lepidoptera; family Notodontidae; genus Ptilodon; species Ptilodon capucinus. Next base: position 4,095,906 of record OU611831.1, read on the forward strand.
GGTAGTAATTTATGGTTTTGAATGAGTCGATTAGCGATAGTTAAAACAACTTCAAGAATTCTGGTTTTATATTAGTTTATAACTTATCTGATCACTGTAGATATTTTGTCTTTTAACTTCACAGTTCTTGGTGGAAATCACTCACAAACACTATCACATAGTCATTATCCTCCCTATTTATTATTACGAAACTTTTGAGGTGTATAGTTGGAATTATCTAATTTTCGTGATTTTTTGTACGTGACTTATGAATTTTACGTTCGACGCGAGACGGTGGCGCCGTAACCAGAAATCAATAGTAAAGTATTATGCCATTTTGCATTTCCGATCATACCGACTTCAAAAATGAGGAGGTTCTCAATTCAACCCGTTTGTATTTTTAATTTTTATGTATCTTACAGCATTTTTTTGCTGTAAATTACTACCTTTATAGGGGTGTTGTGAGGTCCTAGTACTTACATATGATCAACGATGATTTACATTTAAAAAGAATTATATAAACAATGTTGAAAAAAAATTTAAAAAACAGAAACTGACTTCAAAAAAAGCTACCAATAACCTTATAATTCATTAAATTTGGATTCGGTGCCAATTCATGTGCGTATTAATTTGCCTAGTCTGACGTAGATGGCACCTACTCCACAAGAGGTGGTAGTTTACTACCACTGCCATGTTATGCATCGCTTAATAAAGAGTTTGCACAAAAGTTAAAAAAATTATATATCTAAATTTTTGCTAATATGTTAATAAATATAATTTCTGTAATTGTATCTTACGTAAAGGGAATCTTCTATAGATTTAGTTAATTCATTATTAAAATTATAAAATTCAAGCCTATGGTTTAACTCCCCTGATATAGAATGATGTAGAACTTTCTTTCCTCTGTGAACGAACGGAACGAAATTCGAGAGCTATCGTGAAAATTCTAAATATAGTGCTGTACTCTAGTGTCGAGTGGCGGAACCAAAATAACATTTAAGTGTCTATGAAACTAGATTTGATTTAGCACTAAAAAGATTTAATAGATGTCGCGACTACGCAAATGGGCACTTATAATTGTACTGCATGGAGATATTATAATATGTTGTACTGGGATTTCTTCTTGATTTCTTTCATGCGTATTGTTCGTCAATATATTTTATTTAAAATATAAATTGACTTTGAGATGACCTAAAATATTTAAAACTGGTAACATTGATTCCTACACCAACGCTGAGTAGTGCTGCAGCTACAAATTATCGAATGCAATGTAAGAATGCTTCATTGGCTACGATTTATTATGGATGCCATCTCTTCTGGAGGTAAGATGGCAGTCTATCATTGCGGATGCATGAAACGATGCGGATGGTTGAAACGTAAACAAAATTCGGCACTTTACTAATTTTCCACATCGAATGCTCGTATCTTTCAAACCGCTTTTTGTATTCTCTATTATAATGACGGCAAATATAACGAAAAAAATATCGCCAGACAACACATACATAACGTATAATCTATAAACTGAGAAATTCTCGTACTATGGGTACCATGCAATGGACTGGGGGCGATCCCAGTTACATCCAGTCCAGAGCAAGTTCCGAAAAGGCAATTTCTAAAATTCGCCACTGACGGGAATCAAACCCAAAATTACCTGGTGCAGTGAATCAAACGGCCTACACTTGAACCATGCCGTCGTCAAATCGAATAAATACATCAACATCGATAAATACATGTATCGATACCTTAAGCTGTTACCCACTTGCTTGTAGTACATCACTGGTCGACTATTCCGTTGAGCAGTGTGTATGTGACTTGACGTGTTTTATAATTTTATTGCACTCTTTTATTTTATTGGCGAGACCGTCTTGTGATAATTAATTGTGTCGTGTCTCCCTCCGCCGTTGTAGTTGCGAGTGCTGTGATATTGCATTTATATTTTTATATTAACTTGTGTATATAGTGAGAACGGCGAATTAAAAAAAAGCACCCGCGGCGCTGTAGATGTGCTTGCTGTTTTTGTGATTTTAATCGTGTGATGATGGCAGATAATTCAAAGTTGACCGAAGAAGAGCGGGTCGAGATCAGGGAGCAGTTCGCACAGGTATTTTTCACTTAAATCTTTGTTTACTTCACTAAAAGTAGGTCTGCAAATTTGGAATCGTTTCTTTTATCGTTACAATTTAGGGCATCTGTTACCTGCATCGTGTTTTGCAATGTTATGTAGCGTTTGGCTTTAAAAGAATGCATAAGTTTGCATTTTAATGTATTATTACATGAAACCGCGTGGGGTCCAGTTTTGTCACTATGGTTGCGATGCCGGCGCCCGTAATAATGTAGACTCCTGCTGACTTCGCAATTCTCATACTCTTTAATGCCTGAATATTAAAAAAAAACTGTATTTGAATTTCGAATTCTGCTTTTTTCTATGAGTTGGTAGTAACCATTAATGATTTTATGTAAGCAAGATATCTAAATAAGTAAATTTAATTAAAAGGCAAATATGTCTTGAAAAGGTCCAAGCTATCTTTATGAGATATTTGTTAGTATGCATTGGACACATAAAAATCCATTTGGAAGCCACATCAGTTTAGAAAAGCTAATACATAAACTTAATGCACCCTTCTACGACATAAAAAAAAGCTTTAAGAGTTTTGTGATAATTTATTTTATAAATTATCACAAATTTTATCTTTTTAAGTCACTACTACATAGCAAAGTAATTGATAGGTACATCATATGTAGAGTTTCTAGTGCTAAATATCTTATCTTTTGGTGCAAAATATAGCCATTTTAATTACTAGTAGCTGGTTTATAATAGATAAACCACAATAGAAAGTAGGTATAACATTTCACTGCAGCATCTGCACTGCAAAATTCCTTTAAGGGCCTTTCCCAAATTTGCTCCAGTTAGGGTGTAACTGGGTCCACCCCAGCGTGATACCCATATTCAGCTTAGTTTATGACCATCTGATGAGTGTGTGATGTCCAGCGATAATTATTTATTTCTGAAAACCTTTTGTATATTTATTGTCTCTGGTATGTAGTTATGTATTGCCAGTTATATTACTAACACAATTAAAATGAAGAATGCAATATTGTTAGTTCATTACCATGCAGACAATGGTGTTTCCATGCAAAGTATATTCAAATCAGATTATAGTACTCAACTTACATTCTACCACTATGGCCATCAAATTAATATTCATGATTATGTGTACACTTTCAAACGCTCACCAAACTTAACCTTACTGTAAAGCCTTACGGTATGTTAGGGTTTTCCATTGGTAATGGGTATTCCTGGTAGCCCCTTAAATTAAGCTTATTTATTTTCCTAAGTGTGGTTCTCACAACTACTTGTTGAAAGGGTGTAGATTAAATGCAGTACTCCTCACAAGTACATCATCACTCCTGTATTCTGGATACTGTAGGTGGTGGTCCAAGCTAGTGCAACCTCACTCTAGGGATGTATTTTGAACCAAATATAACTTACAATACCACAGAGTGTAATATGCTGTTGATGCTTAAAAATAAAATTCCAGGCATTATTCTGTCTATTAAATAAATGAAATAAATATTAAATTGTCAAACACTTATAAGACTACCACCCATCCGGAATGCATTTCGTTTTGAGAAGAATGGGCAAGGTGAAGAAACTCCCTGTTTGATAACTGTTTTCTATTTTACATTTTTGTTGAAGTTACTTACTATCAGATGATAGTAACTAGATGTGGGCGTTATTTCAGTAAGTAAGATTACTTACTTCATTATTTACTTACCTCACTCACTTTTGACTATTAAATATGTAATGGAACCCAACATACTTTTGGCTGGAGTCGCACTTTTGGCTGGAGTCGCACTCTGCACTCGCCACTGCTCCGGTGAAGCTGTAAGGGCCAACTCACGGCAAACAGCGTAGTCCATTAAAAAAAAAAAAAAAAAAAGAACCCAACATACAAGGTAGGCATAGTTTGGGTTTCATAATCACGATAACTTTTGTGATTCTTTTAGGAAAATAATTTTATTTTATATAAAAACAATGTCTATAGATGCGAAAATCCCATGCGTTGGTCCCACACCGTTTTATAATATCACGCTAGTCACGCATGCGTCATCGAACATTGCCCATGAGGCAATTTTGCTACCACATGGTTCGGTATTCAAATCGCGTACCTACAATGTCGCCTTGACATATTTTGTCCACACCTAAGCAATGATATTGAATAACCAAATGGGATGTCTTGAGACTATGTTAATATGTTCTCCTTCTGCGCTCTCAGTTACTGATTTTACTTCCCAATTATACTTTATCAAGGCGTATGTCACGAATTATGTCTTTCCAAGATTTTCTTTCGTTTTTTTTATGCTTACGAGAGACAAAGACATATATGTCATATTTGGTCTCGCCACAAGTGACTTTAGTTCTTGTAAGAGTTTTTATGGTGAACATTTGAAAATTTCTCATTTTCTCTCGTTGACAGTAGGTGCGCCAAAAAGCGGGCTACCGATTCTTGCCAACACCAAAACGAACCGTATTATCTCGCGGAATGAGCACAATTTTCAACGATACGTCATCGATTACGCGAGTGAATTTTTTCGTAGCTATTGTCACTTAAATTCAATCTTTATGTATATTTATACAGAGTACATTCAAGATAATTCTATCCTGGAGGGTGCAGGGCTGAGGACTGTCCGACTAGGTAACCAAATTCTCAAACACAAAGCTCTCGTTCTTATAAAGGTAATCTACATAGGTACTTAGGGATATCTCTAAACATAGTAAAAGGCACTTTTACCCTGGTACATAGACTAGTTAGGACTTATTAAGACCCCGATAAACAAGCCCTGCATTTGAATATGACTCGTGCTATCGTTCTCCAAGTAGGTCAATTAATCAATCAGTGCTTATAACTATGGACTCTACTGACCCCAAATCAACAGTAAGTAGACCTTATGTATAAGCACATAAGGCACCCATAAAATCTCTAAACAGGGAGAACCTCAAACCGAAGTCTAATCGTTAGTTAAATATACGATTGTTGTTTATGAGTCTGTTGTACATAAGGCAAGGATCTAAAGAGTGAATTGTGTTGATGTTTTGCCTATTACTACTACAGCCCTTGAACGTCCCACTGCTGGGCACGGGCCTCCTCTTAATGCGAGGGGGATTCAGGCCATAGTCCACCACGCTGGCCCATTGCGGGTTGGCAGACTTCACACATCTATCGAAAACTAGTCAAGTTCCCTCAGACGTGCAGGTTTCCTCACGATGTTTTCCTTCACCCTTTCATAGCAAGTGATAATCTCAGATGGAAATGAGATTCGCACATAAATCCCAGAGGTGCGAGCCGGGGTTTGAACCTGCACACTTTGATTGCAAGGCGTGCGTTTGACCACTTGGCTACCACTGGTAAGTATCCCCTCCTGTCGTTTAGCTCATAAAATCTCTTAATTTGTTTGGCTTGGTCTAGTGGTCTGAGCGTAGTGCGCTCGGCACACTGCGGGTGGTTGCGGGCTCGATTCCCGCCAGTGGCAAATTTCGGAAACGAGCTTTTCGGAAATTGCCCTGGTAACTGGGATCGCTCCCAGTCCCTGATGTGGTACACCACGGTATAAGCTGCGCTTAGTTTGGGATCATACGATGATGAGTATGTGTCGTCTGGCGATATTTATTTATTTAATGTGCTTAGCATTTACCCATTTAGCCCCCACCAAGTTTGTATATAGCCCACATATTCTACGTGATGAAATGCACTTCGCTCAACATAAACACACTTGGGTCTGATATCGGCGAATGCATTCATGTTTACATTACTTTCCTGCGAGGCCCTCACATCAAAAGCAAAGGTGAAGGAATGCCATCATCTTGCCGCTTATAAATAAACCACTTTGTACTTATGCCGTGTTCCTGGACCTTTATAGTACATTAGGCTTCTTATTTATTTGCCTAACTAATAGAGACTTCTCTAGCCTAAAGATAAATAATAATACACCATCACGTCGTCCGTCTTCCTCTACCTCACTTCACCGATGTATTTTGGTTTCAATGTAATAGGGGGCGAGCCTGTTACCATTATACTGGGCACATTCCCCCTCAATATCACGGAGATTTGGGCCATAGTCCACCTCGTCGTTGTCGTAAAAAATATGGCTTCGAGTATTTGAAAAATTAAGGACAAAATCAATCGGATCACCATTTGACGCTTGATTCGTTTTGTTATGTTTGATGATGTAAAAGTTGGAAAAAACAACGAGTCTCGGTCGATGTACCTAATTCTACTTTGATATTACCGTTTCTGGCTGTCTAATAAAAACTTTTTAACAAAAAATTAAACCGACGAAAATTTTAAAAAGCAAAAAATAATATACCTTTTTTATTTAACCCTAATAACAAAGTTCTTAAACTAATGTAAGTATACCTAAGTCATTTTGAGTCGGCGCCAAACAAGCAAATTAATTAATTTAGTAAAGTGTGATGTACGGCGGCGGCGCGGCGGCGGCGCGGCGCGACACGCACCTTCGCTGGAAAATGCCGAGCGTTCACGAAGTTAACGTCAGCGAGACAGCAATTCACAGCGAGATAGCGATACACAATGCGTGCGAGTGGTCGTACGGAGGGTACATTTTTTGGAATGTTAATGTTTGTCGCTGAAGATTTCACGTTGCATTGTTAATTTCATTTGGTTATTTCTTTAAATTTATTGTTCATTAATTGTTTGGCGCCGACTCAAAATGACTTAGGTATACTTACATTAGTTTAAGAACTTTGTTATTAAGGTTAAATAAAAATGGTATATTATTTTTTGCTATTTAAAATTTTCGGCGGTTTAATTTTTTGTTAAAAAGTTTTTATTTTATATTTTTTTGTGGCTAAAATCTACTACTTAATCTGAATCTACTGTTTGTTTTTTTGTAATACACAACTCGGCATTAAAATTTGAGAATTAACAATAAATCTCTCCCTATTTTCCCACCTTTCGGGTAGGATTTTTGTTCCTAATTTATATAGGACCAACTTCGAAGTTATACCCTAACCAATACGTGTCGAAACGTGAACCTCTTCTGTTTTCTTCGTTGGTTAAAAATGGGTATAATTCCAAATAAAGTCCACGTGGGCGTAGGTATATCATGGTGTAGGTGCCAATCTATATCAGACTAGGCAAATACACACATGAATTGGCACCGACTACAAATGTTATGAATTATAAGGTTATTTGTAACTTTTTAGTGTTTTTAGTGTGTAAGTTTTTGAAGGCGAATTTAGTATCTATTTTGTGAAAAGATGCAAGTATTAGCACCTCTTAACAGCCCAAAAAAGGAATTCACCCCCCTCCACCCTTTCCATCCCATCGTTTCGATATTTGTTAACTATCCGTATTAAACAAAAAAAGATTTTTCGAAATCGGCTCACTAACGCCGAAGATATGCTATAGTCCAGAATGCAAACTTTATCAGCCCATTTCACCCCCTAAATATTTTTTTTTTTCAAATTTCCTAAAACACGTGTTTCTTTATTTTGTATGTAAAATACATATACAAAGTTTCAGGTTGATCAAAAAATATTTTTGAAATTGTGTGACCTTCAACCCCCCATTTCACCCCTAAGGGGGTTGATTTCTGATAATGTTTTGAAAATGGGACCACCCTCGAAGAATTCCTTAGCAAACGTCATAGAAAAAATCGAAATCGGTTTAGTGACGCCGGAGATATGCGTGATCATACATAAAAAAGAATGCAAACTTTATCACCCCATTTCACACCCTATACATTTTTTTTTTCAAAATTCCTAAAACACGTATTTCTTTATTTTATATGTAAAATACATATACAAAGTTTCAAGTCGATCAAAAAATATTTTTTAAATTATGTGACCTTCAACCCCTCATTTCACCCCCAAGGGGGTTAATTTCTGATAATATTTTGAAAATGGGACCACCCTCGAAGAATTCCTTAGCAAACGTCATAAAAAAATTCGAAATCGGTTTAGTGACGCCGGAGATATGCGTGATCATACATAAAAAAAAATAAAAATAAAAAAAAAATATACGCGTCGAATTGAGAACCTCCTCCTTTTTTTTTTTTCGTCGGTTAAAAATAAGGTATTTGCATGTTTTGTGGTATAAAAACGTAACATATAAACAACACACAAAGTAAGGACAGGTCGTGCCTTGAGTCATTTTACAAGGAGCGATGTAATTGGTTTAGGTAAGCATGTCCCTGTGGTTGCAATTAAACTGTTTGTGACGTCTTAAGCAACAACGTAATAGAACCGCAACTGATTGATAACAGGGTTACATACTCATTGTAGTAAGAATAACATTAGACCTACTTAGTACCTCATTATCAAGCTTAGTGGCAATACTCCAGCGATTTCGTCCTTAAAGAATCACTATTTGTTGTATTCCCATAAAATTTTACCATCGGTAGAAGCAAGTAGTAATTTTAAGTCCAAGTTGTCCTTATTACGTCAGAAATTAAAATAAAAGGATAACTTAATAACCTTTATTAAGTGTTATCGCTTCGAAAGGGCTTCAGCAAGGCTACATACAGCCGTAATGCACTGCACAGACTGGTTTAATTCACGGTTGTAACTCGAAAGGAAAAGGTGTCCAAAATTATAACTGTTAAATTTCAAAATTAATTGTTGTGGACTTTGTTCTTCGTTCTTGAACACACCGTCTGACCTTTGTAGGTCGCCATCCGTTCCTGTATGACTCATTGCCATAAAAAACTGAGTAATCGTGCTGCTGCATTCCTCTTTTGAGGGTCTTAAGTCAAAATGTTGTAAATACATCTATTATGTGTCAATAGTAGGTCTTGTACGGTTTATAAACCCCGAGTCTTAGATTTGTGTCTAGATTGTCTCAACCTAGTCTGATTTAGATGACCTTACCAAAAATAACATGCCAAGTGCGAATTGGACATGAACACCGAGGGTTCCATATAAATTTATAGGTATGTTAATACTTTGTTCATCACGGGAATCGAACCCCGAAGAATTTACGGTTATCGGATATTTTCCCTTTACTTGTGCAACAAGACATTGTTGCTTGCTAAATTGAATGTTTCTTGGTCATCATGGAGAAGCAGTAGTAAGTATCCTTATAGATTTTGAGTCTCTGGCGAGTGTCAAAATATGCGGCCTAAAGGTCCGTATTTTTTTTGCGTTGTCTTGGACGTTAGATTTTTTTGCAGCTCCAAGCGATTGCAGACTTGAGTATTTGAATTTATTTCAACCTGATACCTCCACGTGTGTCTAAGAAATATAATCTTGACAGACAGACATACAGACAGCGAAGTTAATTTAGGTATGGGACCCTAAAAACTATAAAAGGTGTTCTCAAATGTTTAAATCACGTTTTTACAATTGTATCGTCCATCTTGAATGAGTCTATTGTTTTTTTTTATAATGATATCGACTGTTGAAGACTTAACAATAGTCTTGTAACTAGTAGTTTTTAATTGCATCCAACAATAATTAATGTACGTATTTACTCATTTAACTCGACTCGCCGTAGGTCGTTGTGCATCGACCTTGTACTAAGAATGTGGTCGCAGAACTGATTGTGTTCAACCTTATTACCTACGTCATTAGGTCTAAAAATGTTTGTAGTTTCACCAGCTAGCTCTATCTAGCGCTTATGTGTACGGCTATCTGCAGTTGCACTTTGTGTTCTAGCTTGAAATAAAACATCTAAATGGCTTTTGCAACCTTTGTGTTAGTCAAAAGGATTTCTGACTGTGTATAGACTGTTTTCTCTTGTTACCTATCTAATCTTAGACAGCCTTGGATATTAGATAACCTGAATTAGGTTGGTGAATGTCAAGTATTGATTTATAAGTGGATTGTAATATGTCATGTATCCAACAGCCTACACGCCGTGACATTCTAGATAGGCCTACAAAAAGTTGGCTCAAAGAAAGCCTCCACCATTATAGGTTGATCTATTTCTAGCCGTGCCAAGATCCACGCAAATTCCACTGACCTTATATAATATCTTCCTTTGTCAGTTTTATATGTAAAACCTCTCAAAATTTGCTTATATCATCATCCCTAGGAGGTAGACAGAGGTGCACAGCAGTAGATATATTGCATGTATATTATTCTGTGATACGGGAAGAAGAGGTTACGGTTGAGAATAAACTCACCAAGGTCATATTATGCTGGTCATGACAGTTTTAAATGGCAATGACCGCGAACTGACGACTCAACTTGAAATGACGCGCCATAACGCCCTGCATCCACTGGGGCGATCGAATTAACTTGACGTTTTTGAAAATGTACTTTGTCATCGAGTACATTTTCAACTGATGCGAACTCGCACGTCATCGATGAGATTTCCTTGAAAAATATGCTATTTGTATATGTTAATACGGTTCTTTTTGAAATTTCATATATTTCGTAAAAAAAAATAAGAATTGGTCGCGCGCGTTCAGACGCGCCAGTCGGTCCAGAGCTCAACGTTACTTAACGTTTGCCCATCATTTCGTGCCTCTTAAGCTTCATCGTATAAGGAGGGATTGTAATTTAAATAATTATCTCTTTGAATTGTAATCCTTTGAGATTCATTTGAGATGACTTGGGTGATTATTGCTAGCATAGTTATGTCTTTATCAACCACGGGTTGCTACTGTATGGCTGTATGGCTTACGTGGGCCTTGACACGTGCCTTTGAGAGAATTGAAAGCTATGAACATCTGGTACTCAAGGATCCAACAAGGATCCAATCCACATCAAGTCAGTTTTGAGGTATGGCAGCTTGAAGAAAAGGCCTCCTTTAGGATCCGTTTGGTATACTTAACTCATTTTGTCAATTTTGTAGCAGAGGTAGCCGAGTGGTCGAACGCACGCCTTGCAATCGAAGTGTGCAGGTTCAAACCCTGCTCCCACCTTTGGGATTTATGCGCGAATCTCATTTTCATCCGAGATTTTCACTTGCTATGAAACGGTGAAGGAAAACATCGTGAGGAAACCAGCTCGTCTGAGGGAACTTGACTTGAGTTTTCGATAGATGTGTGAAGTTTGCCAACCAGAACTGGACCAGCGTGGTGAACTATGGCCCAAATCCCCCTCGCACTGAGGGGAGGCCCGTGCCCAGCAGTGGGACGTTTAAAGGGCTGTAGTAGTAGTAAATTTTGTGGATTGGATCCTTTTTGCTACGTCCAATTATGAGGTGAGGCAAAAATTCAAGGCCTGAGTTTTGTCGACCCAGTGTCCTTAAATGGTTGATTGGTTGCTTTTACTAACTCAATAACCACAAAGTATGATAGCGTTGTGCAACAAATCAATTTAAATATTATCCGTGACACCACAGCCTAACTATGCACCTTCAATCAAGACTTTCTTCATGAACAATCCACCTAAACCGCAATGCTTGCTCAACTGGTGATTCATTCTATTGTAGCCAGGGTAGCCACATGCGTAGAAGACATAAAACAATTTTATGTAAAGTGTTTAAATTTAAACACATTGACATAGTTTTCACAGTGGCTTTGTGAGATATTGCTGTAGGTTCTTGCTTATATAAACGAGTGATGAAGAATTTGTAGGCTCAGTGGTGTTAGCAGGCATGTCAAGACAAGACCTCAGTCATTGATTGGCTTGATCGCTCTCTGTCTTATTTCATACGAGAAAAGAGATATAATCAACATATTCTGTGACTTAAATCTAGTCTTGGCGGACATGCTACAACTACAGGTAGGGACAAAATTCGGTTATAATAACGTTGTGGAGTTAAATTCAAAATATTACCTATCTGAGAAGAGAATTAGTATTTTAATTAGGTATTTTCATCTGTAAGCGGCATTTTTTTAATAAGTATATTAGGTATGTGTCCCCATAGGACGCGCTAAAGCCTCCCATTTAATGTTCCATAGGACCCTAAGTCCCTATCTTGGTTTTTGAGACGACCATTTGACCATTACCACTTTATGTCGTCCAAGCGTTTGTGTTGTTGCCATTAAAAAAAAAAATATCGTCAGAAAACACATGCCCATCGAACGATCCCAAACTAAGCAACGCTTGTGCTATAAGTCATATCATACAATGGTCAGAGTGCAATCCAAATTACACTCAGGTCAGAGCAAATTGTGAAAAGAACATTTCGAAATGGAACTAACTTTTATTTCACTGACGGTAGTCGAACCCGCAACCACGCAGTGCAGTAAGCCGATCGGCTAACGCTCGCACCACTCGACCAATGCGTTACCATTAAATGAAATATTTGAATTGAAAGTGGATTTGCCAACCCTGATAAGACGACAAGCGATACCACATTTTGCTTTTGTTAAAGCACGCGAAAAGTGAAAATTTCGTAGTGTTTACTTGACTCGTGAATCAGACTATTGCCGTGGCGACTGATGTGATGATGGTGACGCAGACACTGGACTAGCAACTTGATAAGTAGTATTCCACGTATATCGGTAGTTATAATGTTTATTATGACTCAAGCTGACTTATACTGACGGTATTGAACGGTCAAAGGTGTGAAGGCAAGGGGCGCAGGATCATACCCCACCCTCGCACCCAGAGGATTTCTGGATTTCATGTTCCAATTTAATTTTCAAAAAATTTTTACCACTTGTTGATGAATGGTGAACGCGAACATCGTGAGGAAACCTGTACGTCTATAAAAAGGTGTGCGAAGTTCACCAACTCGGACTGGGACAGCGTGGTGGACTGTGGCCCAAATCCCCATCGTATGGAGCGCAAGTTTCAAGGAACTACCTACATCTAAGTAAAGGTGTTCAGTTGTCCTAATCCTACATTCCTGAAACGTCTCGATTTTCTGATTCTGATTCTTAGACTTAGACTAGCCTTTTTTTGTGTGTGATAAAAGGCGAGCCTATACGCGCATAATATGATCATTTGGAAAAACAAGCTTATAACGTATAAAATGCTCTTAATAATGCTTACGATATCTGTTACAAATCATTTACTTGTTTTTCAAAAATATCGTTGTAATTAACGATAACGATTCATTTTGATAAGAACCAAGCATTAGCAGTAACGGGCTTACTGAGAGCAGCTTAACTAGAAACCATTAAACGTAATGCCCAAACAAAAACAATCTTATAATCTCCAACTCAACATTGACAAAGTAACGAGCCTTTCCCCAACTGTTGTTGCAGAATAACTAGTTATTTGTAACCGTTAAACACTGCTCAAATAGGTGCGTCAAAACTCGCTCGTTAATATTTTTGCCAATACCAAAACGGACTTTATTAACTTGTAGGATCAACACATTTTTCAACAAAATGTCATTGAGGATACGAGTTAATAGAGTCGCGTGGCCGCGTGACTGTTGCTGCAGATATTCAATCTTTATGCATATTGGCACAGAGTTCATTTTCAAAAATAGTCTACAGACATCGCTCGCCGCAGTATGTTCACGCCGCGCGTTATTGGATAGATAACAATGATTCATAATGTCACAGTTTCTCTAGCATGTTTGACACTGCCGAATGTTACAAGACAAAATATATTTGGTCTCTTTCTCCCGTATGAATTACGAAAGGGTGAGAACTATATGGTGTGACATACCCCTCGATTTACCTATGTTAGTTTTGGTGAATGTTTACGCAGTCAGATGTGACATAAAATGTGAGATAGGCATACATATATTATCCCTTAAGTTTATTAAATTTTCGATCCATTGGCAATCCACCCTTTTTTTTAACGTCCCACAATCATTTATGGCTACTCTGCCCCCTCGAGGGAAGTAGCAGGGTTATATGAGAGTTTCGGCTGAAGGCCAGACACCATTTACAAACTACCTACAATAGCACTGTTCAACTTCTTTTTTTTTTATTATGCCACTGTAAATTAGTCCTTACTGTATATACATTTGGGGTTGAGTCTTATTCTCTCGTATGAATTGTGTATCTACGGGAGCGAATAATCCGCGACATAAGTCTTGTCTTGGCGCACGTGCTAGTCATGCAGCCCGTAATAGTACCGAACGCAGATCACAATGTAACCGGTTTTGACCAGTTGAGTCAGCCCAGTGCTGCAATAAAAGCAGGGGCCGAAAAATCAATAGTGTTATAAAAGGGGTAAATAGAATACCTAGAAAATAGCAGCCCATCCACTAGCGTTCTTTTCAGCAGGAATTGCCAATCTTTGGGGATTGATCACCAGTGGCCTTACACTCGCTAGAAAGTAGGTATGTCGATATAAAAATTCCCTCTTACTATTAAATGTATAGTCTATGCCAGTTGTAATTCTAATGAAACGTATCTTCATAAAGGACTATCAAAAAATAAAATTTTCGAAGGATTTTAATACCATCATAATTTATCACCAGTCACGAATGCAAATCCACTGGCGATCAATCCTTAACAACCGTAGATTCAAGCAAAAATAACGTAAGTGGATGCCTCATGAATATTGATCATTTAAACCCTTTGGCAAAGTAATATATGCACCTATTTTGCTATCCCCTTTTCAAATAAAGGCTACCTTTTGTATGGCTCTTGTTGTCTATTCTAATTATTGTCATATCAAGGGAATTTCAACTCTGTATAGTGGTGGATCCAGTCCTCATAAGCCATGACTTACCATATATTTATTTATCAAAATTACACATTATTCATATTCAGTTTGAAATTTGACACCATAATGCTCAAGTTACGCTGTTCCAGACAGCAGGGGTCAAAGAATTCACCTTACATAGCTGCTTGCACGCGAAATTCATGTTCGGTGATCATCCTTACATACCCTCTTCTCAAACTTGTTTAGTTCATATACCTAACCAACATGAAAGGATTTTAAAGTTGTTGTGTTATGTTGCTAGAATGCCACTTGCTGGAATTAACAAAACAATTATTTATCAGCAGGTATTATTGCATCGGTTTGCAAATTCAAATTCCACATGTATCGTTTAAAAAATATGTGCCGTTGACCCTAAATAGCTATAACACCTTGAACGTACTCGGGCAAGTGAATTGTCTTGACTTATTAATGTACTCTGTAATAAATATATATAAAAATTACATTTCCATAGTAGTAACTACAAATTCCACTTTTCTAAAAATAATTCAACTCGTGGTAGCCCCGGGTCAACACTCCATGACTCACAGTACTGAGGTGAGATGTTGAAAGTGCAACCATAAAACAAATGCACATACGTACCTCACCGTTAAGTGGGCTCCGTAAACAGAGCCGCGTTGTGAGTACGAGTGAGTGAGACACGAAATACACCCTGAAACATCTATCCATCTTTACATAGCAACGGGATTATTAATACTTGAAAATATATATATAGAAATAAAGGAAATATTAAACTAGGAGTAAGTTACTTATAAAATAAAATTACCAGTAGGTAATAGAATGTAGAATATGCAATGCTTGTATTATCATCTGAAAAGACCATTTTTGCAATTTGTTGCTGACGAGAATTGAATCCGCAACAACCCAGTAAAGTGGCGAACGGCATTGGCTCAAACCACTAGACCAAACCATCGTCTGAAGAGAGGAAGGAAGGCCCAGCTGTGAGGAAACAATGAGGATTTACTTGTCTTATACATAAAGCTTTTTAAGGGCAATAAGTGATTCAATGTAATACATCCAGAAGGTCTTAGAATCCTCTACTATAACTCCAATGTCACATATTTGCATTGATGGTTTAAATGAGGAAAGAAGTATCAAGTATTTGAAGGTGGTTCACATTACATGACTGCACATGGGATTAAAATTCCACTCATGTTTTTGTTTACACCGCGACTAACTTTAATAAACCATGAGTAACCTTGGGTCTTCTTAAAAACCCACTGAACAAACATGGAATTTGTATTAGTAAATGGAATTCCGAGGAATCTGAGCCTGGAGTGACGTCAGCGCGGAAACGACGCTGGACTTGCGCGTGTGCAACTTAGAAACTAAAATAGCCAATCGCGAATTAAGCAGGAGATTGCAATTCTACATTCAGAATGTCTTAAAGCTCAGTAAATGGCACGTATTGGATTGAAAAGTGTATTCTAAATATTGTTATCAGACAGATTTTTTTTTTACCATCCGTTTGTTTTCCTTTAAAATAAATGCTCATGTTTCGATAGTAATATTCGCGTGGGTCCGGATAATCTTATCCTACGTTCTTCCGCTTCAGATTTCGTTCATATAATCACTTTTTTGGGGCAACAACAAATGACGGAACCTTAAATGTAAAACAGTAAGGTGTATTTTAATCCCAAAAATTCTAGGCATTAGATTAAATTTGCTTCTAACATAGACAGTCTGTTTCCGACTATTGTTACCGTATATGGCAGCGAAAATAGCATTCTCTGTGAGTTGGCATAGGTACTTAGTGCGGTGGGTAAAACTACAATTTATAAATTAAACAATGCCGCATGCAGTGTAGAGGCCATATTTGAAGAGGTTAGGTGAAGACATTACTAACTGTTAGGTAAAAAAGTCGTACGTATATTTAACTCGGAAAAAGTGACAAAAGAACTTGAAATTATAGAGATTTTTAGATAAAATTTAATGCTGGCTTGGACTAGAGTGGTTTGAACGTACGGTGCTCGTGTTACACTGCCCCTGGGATCGCCTCAGTCCATTGTACGCTATCCATAGTACAAGCTTTGCTTAATTTGGGTTCATGAGTATGTGTTGTAATATTGATGTATGCAAATATTGTGAAAATGTTTTTTGTTAGCAGACACTAGCTTATATGGGAAATTCTAAATAGTAGGTTAATACTAGTAGTCTGTAGGCTACTTAGCCGTAGTGTAGGTACTTACCTACATTATGAAAATGGTCATAACTTTATAAGCTATGCTAAAGCGACTAAGCGGTTACTACCTTACTTAAATAGTTAAGTTTAAACATATTTAAAGATACAATAAAATTATAACGGCACATGAAATGTGAACTAGTTAATTCGGCATTTCAGAAAACCGGCTGTAAGACTTTCACCAGATTTAACGCAAAAAGTTATAATAGTTTCGCGTGAAGCAATCGCTCAATAAACACTCGCTATGCGAAAATGCAAAGTATTGAAAACAACTTTCAGTGTGTAACACTTTCATCGGTGCGCTTATTAAATATTACTATAATTAGTGTTTCTTTCATTACATTCGATATCAATTAAATGAGCTGAGATGAATGAGTTTAAAAGCCTTTTCCGAAAAGGAGGAAGTAGTACTTAATTATTTATTTTTGTTGAGACAAACTTCGTACGGCTATGGACTTGACCTATAAATGTTCGACCCACCCACAGACCATGTACAATATCATTGAAAAATACCGGTTTATAACGCCATTATAAATTGACCTCATTTTGTAGTTGTGATTTAAATAGGTATTTATGTAAATGATTCAGAAAGGGACTTCACAAGGATTAATAATTGTGGTTTTTAAAGTGACTAGATTGTATAATGTATATGTTGTTTTCAGTGAACTAACAATGAATATAACAAAATTAGCCACACTTAAATACGTCAGTTAGAAATAGTTTTTGGAACGCCCTTTAATATTTATTTTATTCTGTTTTTTAGTATTCGTTGTTATAGCGGCAACAGAAATACATCATGTGTGAAAATTTCAACTCTCTTACTATCACGGTTCATGAGATACATGGTGACAGACGGACGCACGGACGGACGGACGGACAGCGAAGACTCAGTAATAGGGTTCCCGTTTTACCCTTTGGGTACGGAACCCTAAAAAGGATTCTGATTCTGTGTTAACTGAAAAAACCCGAAAGTGGTGGTAAGGTTTACTCGATGTCTGCAATATCCGACTTTTGCTTTGTTGGTACATCCTCATTTATAGGGGTTATAGTGGGGTAGTGTGCTTACTACTTACATTAAGTATAGTTTGGGTACTAAATTAAGTATACACTATAGCAGTGGTAGCCGAGTGGTCGAACGCACGCCTTGCAAATCAAAGTGTGCAGGTTCAAACCCCGGCTCGCACCTCTGGGTTTCATGTGCGAATCTCATTTACATCCGAGATTACCACTTGCTATGAAACGGTGAAGGAAAACATCGTGAGGAAACCTGCACGTCTGAGGGAACTTGACTAGTTCTCAATAGATGTGTGAAGTCTGCCAACCCGCACCGGGCCAGCGTGGTCGACTATGGCCTGAATCCCCCTCGCATTGAGGGGAGGCCCGTGCCCAGCAGTGGGACATTAAAAAGGGCTGTAGATAGTGCACTATAGTGTAGTCACATTAGTTTTGTTTGTTTTATAGTAGGTACCTACATGCTGCGACGTCATTTAAAGCCTAATAGATAAGCATTGTTACGAGGTTCCATAAATGATAATAATATGGTATAACTAAATGAAGTTGACGAACTTCATATTACCTACATTTTTATTTCATTTTCGTTATTTTTTTAAATAACATCTGTATTAGAGCAAAAAATAAATTCAAATCTATCAAGCCGTTTTGAATTTATCGAGAAATCTCATTTGTTAGACATTAAATTCTGAATTCAGTTAGATATTTTTATTACAATATATCTTCTTGAAATAACTTTAATAACAGTTTCGCGATAATATATATAACAATTTTAATTAATTAACATATTAACATTGTCCTGTTTTTTTTTAATGAACGAGCTTTGTGTGTGTTGAATAAGAAGTCTTAAATTAAATGTTCATTTGCACTATACTTATGGTAATACTACTACAGTGTTGATGATGGGACACAAACATATTTTTTCCTCTGACAGTACCTTCACTTACCAATCTTTACCTCTATGAACTAATGTATGCCTAAATGTAGACCCCACTGATGCATGCACGGATGTGCTTCATAAAATACGTATACTTAATACCAGATACGTTTAGATTAACGGTCTTTTCCAGAAAGGTCAAGTCCGTAGCACCCTAAACCGACGGGAGTGCATGAAAAGATGTATGACTGTGGATGAAGCGAAAGAGGTATGTCGGGATCGTAGCGTGTGGCAAACGGTAGTCTCTGCCTACCCCCATGGGATACAGGCGTGAGTATATGTATATTATACTTAATACCATATTTAAAACAGGATAAAAAAAATCTCTTGCTGTCGAAGTATAGAGAACTTCTGAAACTCGACGCGAAATAACAATATGCCAAAATGAAAAAAAATAAGGTAATTAAGTGTGGTTGGTTAAGAATTTTTATGACCAATTGTCCAAAATAATGACAGTTCATGAGAGTTTTACGAGCATATTTGCCGTCGTTTTCGTCCTTTTGACATTACGTGATGAACGGCCCGTTTAATCCATGTGACTTCCATGGCATACCACTTTTTTCACCCACTTTTACCATAAAGTACCTAGTTTATTCATTGAATTTCTTATTGCTATTAATTGCTTGGCACTCGCAAAATAACCCGCTAATCGCAGGTGGAGCCATTCCTCATCTTATTCCATTAAAATTCATCATCTCTATATATATAAAAATCAATTGCTGTTCGTTAGTCTCGCTAAAACTCGAGAACGGCTGGGCCGATTTGGCTGATTTTGGTTTTAAAATGTTTGTCGTAGTCCAGGGAAAGTTTAAACGGTGAGAAAATAGGGATTAATTATTATTTATTAAATATCCAATCATTGACATTAGAGAAAAACGAGAAACCATAAACAGAGAAACGTACACAAGTAACCATGGTAACCACAGACAATGACACAAAATATGGCAGCTAATGTATGAAGTATGACAATCTCCTTTGGGAAAATATGGAAAAATTGCGAGGAAGAAAATAAGAAGATAGGATGCAAATAAAAAAAGGCTTTATTGTGCTATTTCAAACACACAATATATGTTTTGCTGGAATTAAAAAATATATAAAATTCTGACTGTCAACTAATTGGTTGTAGAATGTTTATATTTGAGTCGTCTGTCAACGTTTGTCAGTACTTGAGAACTATATTTACTGTTATTGTTTTAAAATGCCAAGGAGAAGACATTTAACATCACACATTTAACGTTTATTAATTCTAAGGCGGTACGAAGTTCGCCGGGTCAGCTAGTCATGTATAAAAATATGTGTAAGACCATATTTCTTGCGCTAAGTGTTCCAACGTTCAAACATCCAGAACGGGAATAACAAAATAGTTGTCAATTCTCTCAAATCTTTTGATTTCCGCATTCATTGTTAAAACACAAAGGAAATTATAACTGTACGCATCGTACCGCATCGAGTTAACACACAACAATGTATTTACGTAGTCGCAAATAATGCGACACCACTCGTATTGTTCCGAGTTATCTTCCGATTGCATCCTGCCGGCGCTACGTACTCCGGAGTACAGATAAGACGCTCACGGGATAAAAATAAAATAAAAGTTATAATGGATAGGAGTTATTTTAAGCCATATTATTGTAAAACTTAGGTTTAGCAACGAGTTAATATATTAAAGAGGTAGCTTTTTCTATCATTTGATAGTTTAACATGGCTAATTTTGGAGTCACTTTATACGTTACATTATTTTTGTCAAGACGTAAAAGACTAAACGGCATCAATGAGAACCTCGGGTCCAATTGTTTTGGACATCGTTTTGGCACATTTAGGTATCTGTACTTATAATATCATTGTGTATTAGCTTTTCTGAAGTCTCATCTGAATAAAAATTAGGTAAAACTGTAACACCATTGCTTGATGTAACATTTTTAGGGTTCCGTACCCAAAGGGTAAAACGGGAACCCTATTGCTGAGACTTCGCTGTCCGTCCGTCTGTCACCAGGCTGTATCTCATGAACCGTGATAGTTAGAGAGTTGAAATTTTCACAGATGATGTATTTCGGTTGCCGCTATAACAACAAATACAAAAAAACAGAATAAAATAAATATTTAAGGGGGCTCCCATACAACAAACGTGATTTTTTTGCCGTTTTAATAGATAATGCTACGGAACCCTTCGTGCGCGAGTTCGACTCGCACTTGGCCGGTTTTTTTATCGTAGAGCTACATTCATATCACAAGAAGAGGTAAGGTGGGCATCATACGCAGTTGTAGGTATGAAATAGTATTGCGTAAATAGGGTCAATTTGCAAGTCCAGACCTCCGAGAATAGTGATTAACTTCCTCTTGTTGACTCAACCAATTTGTGACTAAGACATAACAGCCAACAAGAAATAGAATGTATGTTTAACGGGTTCTCTAGTGTCAGGCAATATTAATAGAAGCAAGTACGCAATTAATAAGTAAACTGTCTTGTACAAATGAGACCACCTCATAGAGATTGAAAATCAATCTCATGTTTTGAAACAGAAGCTATACAAATTTGACGTGTCTGTTTGTAATGACAAAATAACAGCTTTTAACTAAATGCATATGAAAGTAACATAAACAGAGTTTAATTTTTTTTTGTCTGCGTGTCTGTTTGTGCCGGGTATCTCCGAAACGACTGGATCGATTTTGACATCACCTTCACTGGCAGCTGATGTTATAAGGCTATAATTTTTGTTATTATACGCGCACCAAATCAGTGGCACTGCTCGTAGGAAAATATTTTCCTTCGTGAAATACGAAGCACCACCTCATTCACTATACATTGGACTTCTCTTCCCTTATCAACTGCTTATCTCTCCTCGATAATAAGTAATGTGTATTCAATATCATTATCATAATGCAACGTGGACCGACAATATTGATTTTGGTATTAGTATTATTGATCTATGGATCTGTTTATTTTACGACCAGAGCTTGGCTTACACTACCTACGCGTCGCTGCAGATGGCCACGCCTCACGGGACTGGTATTTTTATCACTCGATTGATCTTATTGGGAGACAATTGGTGAACTTTGGTCCGCAATACCGTGTAGCGTCCATATGAATAATTGTCTTGGTATATTTGAGAATGATATTTTTAAAGATTTTGGTGGTACTAGCGGCGGTGAAGCCAATTCAAGATTGGAAGTAATGATAACCCTGCCTGAAAAATAGTATAAACAACAGTCAGTCATAAATTCTTAGCTGCATGAGCTCGGAACGGTGGGGAAAAGTTTAAACTGAATGGGTCCCAGAATGTGGAAGTCGTTTCCGTAGGCCCAAGAAGCGGTGGCGCGATGACCTGGACATTTATTTAGACGGATGGTGTAAGAGAGTGAATGGAGGGAGAAGAAAAATAAGTCATAAACGTGAAGATCTTGAACATGCAAGGATTGTATTAATTGAAGTCGATTGCGACATAAAATTATAAAGAAATTCGTAACAATACTAAGTGTTACATAAAGTTATCAACATGCACGCAAGCAACCACGGTTAATTCGTGCCACACGCGAAATTGGTTTTTGGGACAGTTGTTTGTTACGTATTGATTCGTTTTTTGCACGATTTATATTGAAATTTGTGAGCTACTATCCCATATTAGCTTGACAATCGGATGCACTTCTAATGTTTGCCTGAAAAATCCTTGATTAACTATTATCCATTTTATTAAGGGTACAATAACAATAGCTACGCAACTACATGATTTGTTATTGTATAAACTATTCCTATTAGTACAATTATTGATCTCGTCTTCATAGGGAGCGCAGCTTCTCGCGCATAAACTACCCCATTACTTGGTAGTATCTATCCTCTCTATCAGTATTTTTTTAATATTATAATATTATAAGTTTTTGACAGTTAATATTACTGTGAGGAGGTGTGGTGTTAAGGCTGCTGAGGGCTCTGACCGCGGCATGTTTGCCCTATGTAGACGCGCCCGTTAACATTTAGCTCCGTGCGAACTTTCCGATGCGCTGGCGAAGCGGTCTATTCATAAACACCGACCTGTACAGTTACTTCCCATGCTCCGGTTCACAAACACTGTACCATTATTCGCTAATTACAACATTTACGGCGACCTGATCTTTGGAGTGTGACAGATCTTGGTCGCATCCAGAAAACTTGTAGCTTTAACAATCTTAAAACATTTTACAAGATGGATATTTCTATAATACGCAATTTAATCAATCAATCAATCATTAATTGTGGAATACATAGGTATTTGTAAGGTGTTACATCAGATAAATTTCGCTATGTCCCGCCATAGTAGGCATACAATATACATAATTTTATAATAAAATGCAATATCAACACTTAATTAAATTACAATTATATTAATGAGCGTTCCAATAAAACTTCAACAATACAGTAAAAATATTAAAATAGAACAGAATTATGTCAAAGGCTTACTATCTACAATGTGTTGTCATCAAGGAATTCTTTTATTGAATAATAGCATTTATTAACTAGTAGGTCAAATAATTTCGTTTTCAAGATACCAATCTGTGTAATTATCCTCATAGATTTCGGGATTTTATTAAATATTTGTATTGACTTACAGAAAATACTCTCTCTCATAAGACGTGTCTTGCAGGGAACTACACACAGTTTATCCTGATGACGAGCTCGCGTGCGGTGATGAAATAGATTTATATTTGATTTCACAAGTATAATCACTTCAAATATATATAAGCAAGGAAGTGTCAGTAACTTAAGGTCTTTGAAAAAAGGTTTTCATGAGTCAGTCTGTTTTAAGTTTACCATAGACCTAATACATCTTTTCTGGGCCTTAAAAGCACGTTCTTTGTCAGTTTAGTTTATTTAGTCATTTAGAATCAGTTTTTTTATTAATGTAGATCAGTACAGGTGGTGATAACCCCTTATCAGTAGCGCCATTTTGAGAGGAAGCCTGCATAAGGCTGCTGTTGCGTCGGGGCCGTGGAAGATTGCGTTTCGCGTTCCCATAGCCCCGACTCCTTGTGAGTCGTGGAGGTGCAACGTTGGTTTTTAGTGGGTATGCAGTCTCGTGCTGTGAGTCCTACATACTCCCTACTATCCCCCCCGAGGATAGTGGGGAGATGCATAAAGCATTTTCCAACGATAAAAAAAAAAGAGGTTAGGTTAGGTGATAAGGGGGTTATCACCACCTGTCATGCTGCATTTTTATTGCAGGTGGTAAGGGCCTAGGTAAGTAAGAATGTCAAAAAAAAAAAAAACAAAGAAGTCAACCAATCGAAATGCACTTCCTATGGAGAATAATGGCCAAGAAACTCCATAGTTTCTCTTTTCCAAACGAATTAACGTAAGGAAAGAAGTCATAAAGGGGTCCAATCTTTGAGCGAGTCTTATCGTCTTTCGTAATCAGTAAAAGATTTACAAATCTGTTACTGAGAACGGTATCACCCAAGGCGCATTATTGGGGCCGATACCTTGCTTGCTTGTTCATCATATCTGTAACATTTTATTGACTGTCACTATAAGGAGTAATGGTCGTGGAGGCCGGCAGTTCCTCACTATGATTGTCCACTTACGTGCGTCCGGTGTCCACTCCCTTTATCCACATGAACCGACGGCAAAAATGGACGGTGTGTACATATTTTTTAAACATACATTTTACGAACTATTCTAGTATTAAATTATTTTGATTAGAAACAGGCACTTCATTTTTATTTATTTAATATAAGTATAGTTATTATAGTTATAGAAGTATGGTGGATGTTATTTTGATATCAATTTTTTTTTTTACTATATGTATATATGAAAGTATATAGTTACGCTAATTATAACGAAATAGCAAATTTAAAAAAAAATGTCTGTCTGTTTGTGGTAAACCCCCAAATGGGTGGACCAATTTTAACGGGACTTTCACTGGTAGATAGCTGATGTTATAAGAAGTAACTCAGGCTACTTTGGAAAATGATTATGGTTCCTAAATTCTGCTCATACGAAGGCTCGCACAGTTAGTATTTTCAAGAAAAGTCTTTAAATCGTTACAATTGTTTTGTTTTATCGATAACTTAAATAATATTTATCAATAGCATCCGGCTAATCAACGCGTCGCCTTGTGATATCTCGTATACAAATCAATTAAGATATAGTATCAGCCATTTTGTAAAAATAACCTCTACCGTCTATCATGCTGCATTGCTGTAGAAATCTTAAATCATAGGTATCTTCAAGAAACGAGCCTACTCATTCCTTAAAGGCCGGCAACGCACTTGCGATGCCCCTGGTGTTGCAGGTGTCCATGGGCGGCGTTGATCACTTACCATCAGGTGAAACGTCTGCTCGTTTGCCTCCATATCTCATAAAAAAAAAAAAAAAAACTAATAGCGAAAAGCTTCACTGGCCATGATATTAGTCTTCATAACCATCAAATAACATAGATCATACGTCTTACATGACTTGATTTACCGATAATCGACTCAACCCCAATTTTATAAGCAACCATCAGTATAAGCTCACCGAAATTTGACATTTCTGTGTAGGACATTACGTAATGACTTACCGAGCATATTGGCTTGAACCTTGAACCCTTGTGGGGTTTCACTGGAGGCACGGTGAGGTTGGTGGCGTCAGCGTCAGTTTATTGTTACACGATGTGCTAGTTGTGGTTCATCGATCTTCTGTGAAGTGTCTGTTTGTAATATCAAAATAATATATGAAACTAAATAAGGTACTTAAAACAAAAACTGGTCCAGTGCGGGTTGGTGAACATCTCACGCCTTTCTATCTGCGTGCAGGTTTCCTCACGATGTTTCTCCTTCACGAGCAAGTGATAATCATTATAGAAAATTACATTCGCACCTGACAATCTCAGAGGTGCGGGCCTAGGATTTGAACTTGCACCTTTTACGTTCAAGGCGGGTGTTCTACCAGGCTGCCACTGCATCAACAATAACTTTAACAGACCTTTTAATTGGCAATGAGACTTATCAGGCCATAAGTGTCATCTAATTTCGATTTTAATTTTTTTTTGTGTTGACTTTTTCACTTTACCTATAACTCTACTTTCAAAACTAAAGGCTTATCTAAAGCAATTGTTATAACTTTAAAAAGACAGCCTTCATATATAATCGCCAGTTATAATAAATATCACCAGACAACACATACTCATCGTATGACCCAAAACTAATCAAAACTTGTACTTATGGGTACCTCAGTAACCATAAGTACAATACCCAGACCACCAGTGCTGTTAGCACGCATGTCAAGACAAGACCTCTATCACGGATTGGCTCGGTCGCTCTCTGTCTTATTTCATACGAGAGAAAGAGATATAATCGACATATTCTGTGACATAAGTCTAGCCTTGGTGCTCATACTACAACTACAGGGCAAATTCTGTAAAATCCATTTCCGAAATTTGCCATTGGCGGGAATTGAACCCGCAACCACCTAGTGCAATAAGCCGAGCGATCTCCAGCCACGCTCAAACCACTAGACCAAGCTGTCGACAATGGACACAAGTTTGTTATTCGGATATAAAATTTGGAAGGTCAATGGTCCTCTTATTGTATGGAGAATCGTTTCGGCGGTCATTGACCTCCAATTGAAGTCTAAGTCAATTGCGACTTCGCGTATGGCAAGCTAGCGAGTACCTAATAACTCCTCTTGAATACTAACACCGTTCTGTCTCACAGTCCTGTGCTTTTATCGCTTTTTGAAGACTCCACAAACATCTTAATATTACGCTGTTCTGGTATTTTCACTAGGTTCTTAAACTGCTATGTAAAATCATAGTGGAAAAAAATGGACAAAATAGTAATGTAACTTTTATATAATAGTAACGACTATATGGCAATTTTTTGTATTAGTACAAAATGGATTATAACTTTAGAGTAAGGTATATTCATTCATAAAGTTTTCGAGTTACACCTTAATATTTTCCCTGGATATTTTCACTTGTAGTGCCAACTCGGTTAAGCTAATAGACATACTCTGTTCTTTACTCTGCTGTGCTCGTCGAGCCTTACTATGTTTTAGTTTTATATTATTAATTATGTTTATACCTTAGTTTTAAATTTCTATGTTATATTGCTATACGTGGAAACCTGTAATTGGCTCTCAGTTATTTTTCTTCTGCTATTTATACCTGTTACCATAGCTGTTGGTCTTAAATAAATTAAATTGGATTGAACATTAACAAATTTAAGTAGGTAAGTAGTTGAGTACTTACTATGAAAATGATTGCAAGACATAATCTGTGATAGTTTTAATCTTATTCACATTATAGCTACTAAGATCGTGTAGTTGTCATCGTATAATAATGATTGTGTATACAGTGATGCTTTTCGTATGACTCAAAAGGTTTCAGGTACCTTACAGTGTTAACAGTATAAACGCCAGACGTATCAGAGCTTAAGTAAGGGTGTGCAAGTAAGTAATAGGACTGTAAGAAAACACACCATTGATTGACATAATTAACCGATTAATTTTAATTATATCCACACTACATGCACCTGTGTAAACGCGAAAGTCCCAGGATAATTATTAACTATTGATAAATAATACAATGAGAGGGTGTGACGAAAATAATTATGATTCTCCCGATAAATAATTCTATCGCCGGTCGCATTGCGGATAAAACAACATTGTTATTTATTATTAGAAATAATAATTCCATTCAGATTAATTACACTAATTAATAGATCAGGCTGATTGCGAGCTAAATTCAAAACAAAAGCTATTTCTTTTAATTGTGGTTTGTAAATTGATTAAGTTTGCCCATAAAAATACATGTAATTTATTTTGTTTATGAAATTAATTAATTAAATTGTTGGTGATGCAAAGTTCGCCTACTAGTCTATGTATAAATCGACGCTTGAAAGAATCCTTTCTAAGCGACAACAAATCGTAAAATGAGTTATATATAACCAAACGACGTAGAAAAATTGTCCGTTCCAATGGTATATACTAACTCATTTTACGATCTTTTGTCGCTTAGTAAGAATTGCCTTTCAAGCGCCGAAATAAATATCGCCTGACTTAATACTCGTCGTATGATATCGTACAAGTTTTCTGACTAAATTCGTGCGGGTTCCAAGACAATTTTGCTTTTGTTTGCGGGCGATACCAGTTACCATTGTCCCACTGCTGAGTAAATGTCTCCCCCATTCTCCTCCACATGTCTCTGACTAACTGTGGTATTTAAAAAAAATCTATAAGACTATGTTAGGCATATAGTAGTACTGTTTACGACATATTTCATTATGTATATGCGCATAATCAACTAAGTATATAGGCGAGGATGTTATATAAACAAGTCGTTGTCAGTGTATGAATCATCGGACATGACTCACGCTATATTCCGCGGTTATGTACCATAAATATATGTACATAAGGCAAAGTCTGAAGTGATTTATGTCATAGTTGGAGTACACATGTCAAGAATGGAAAACGTATTGTCCACAAGAGCTCTACTCTTGTATTTGCGATTCTGATCATAAATTTCATTGACTCTTGAATTGAAACGTTATTCTTTCTGGGCTCTCCACACACTTCCCCCACTGTCACTCAAATTAAATAAAAGAGTGACAACAGCATCCAAGAAATTCGCCAAGGTTTATCCCTCGATTAGCCTCAGGGTAAGATCTGAATTGTCTTGAAACCCGTCCGTATTTTAATGAAGGAAAATATAGGAATATCGGTGAACACTAACATAAAAAAAACATACGGGTCGAATTGAGAACCTTCTCCTTTTTGAAGTCGGTTAAAAATAAAATTTTACATAATTGCAACTAACAAGTAAATACTTATAATATATGTATTAAATCTAATATTCATGAACTTGGTGGTGCATGAACACTAGGTGCAACATCTAACGTGGTAAGATTTAAATTTCCATTTAAAATAATCCTTGAAGCTTTACGGTGATCATATTTCAATTGGATGGGAGACTTGGGCCATCGGATTGGGGACAATCAATTCGTGACGATGTACTTAAATTGTGTATAAACTATTGCCATAACAACACTATATAGGAGCTATGGATCCACAGACAATGACCCCAAATTCGTTCTCCACAAAATTGACGGCACTAAGAATATTGCTAACATTCTTATTCTTTACGAACATGAAAAGGACAACATTACACCAAGTTCATAGATGTAAAATCTTGATTGTTGTGTAGAAATTGGAAATGATGTTCATATCTTGTTAAAGTTTTTTCAATGTACTTAAATCTCCTGATTCCCCTTCAATATGAGGGAGATTTTGGTAAAAGGCCATCACGCTGGCCCAGTGCGGGTTGGTGAACTTCACACGCCTTGCTATAAATATGCAGGTTTCCTCACCACGATGTTTTTCCTTCGCCGTTCAGCAATTGGTAATCATTATTGAAAATGTGGTAACTGAATGTTACCCAAACACTAAGTTAGTCAACATCCAAATATTTCGACACCGGCAGATGTCCGTTTGCGGACATTCAGTTTGATGGCAGGCAGCGCACGGCACCAACTTACCATCTGCGCAAACAATCGACAATTATATCCACGTCACTACATATTTACTCGATTTAAAAGTATCTTTCTCATTTTCACTCGATTTAAAAGTATCTTAAAGGATTAAGACAACAGGTTGAGATAATTGTGTTGGATTTTTAGGGTTCGGTTTAAAGAATTTTATTTCTCAAAAAGGAACTTACATAGTTCACTTAAGATATGAGAAACTTAAAAATATACACTTCTCATCAAAAAAATCGAAACACCTCGCAGTTTATGATTTGATAAGGATTATCAGAAAAATGTGTATATTTAGGAATAAATGTAAAATGTCATTTAATAGTGAGTAGTATGAGGTTTATAAATCCTAATGTTAATGTTCTAAATTCAAATTAAGTCTTCATAGGTTTCGTATTTTGTATGATGAGTAATTTTAAAAATTAGGACAAAAACAATAAAAACGAAAGTGTTTCGATTTTTTTGATGAGAAGTGTATATACATTTTCATTAGTA
The DNA here is from genome assembly GCA_914767695.1 of Ptilodon capucinus. NCBI lineage: Eukaryota > Metazoa > Arthropoda > Insecta > Lepidoptera > Notodontidae > Ptilodon > Ptilodon capucinus. The sequence continues at coordinate 4,125,540 of OU611831.1, forward strand.
GCTAGGTATAGTTTGACTTGCAGGGTTCTGTACCCAAACCCAGGGTAAAACGGGAACCCTATTACTAAGACTTTGCTGTCCGCCCGTCTGTCACCAGGCTGTATCTCATGAACCGTGATAGTTGGAGAGTTGAAATTTTCACAGATGATGTATTTCTGTTGCCGCTTTAACAAAAAACAAATAAAATTTATATTTAAGGGGGCTTCCATACAAAAAATGTGTTTTCTTTTTTCGTTTTTATAGGTAATGGTACGGCACCTTTGACTCGCACTTGGCCGGTTTTTCATAATTATCAGTAGGCTCGGTGATCCTATACAGTACAGTTGAGGTAGCGTGGCTTGTACTACAGAGATTCAATCTTTGTGTATATATATATTAACATAGAGTTAATTTTTGGTGTTGGAAATATTTTTGACGCGCGCGTCTGGACGCCCCAGTGGGCTCCAAGCGTCTGCGTGTACCTAACTACAGCCCTTTTAACGTCCCACTGCAGGGCACGGGCCTCCCCTCAATGCGAGGGGGATTCGGGCCATAGTCCACCACGCTGGCCCAGTGCGGGTTGGCAGACTTCACACATCTATCGAGAACTAGTCAAGTTCCCTCAGACGTGCAGGTTTCCTCACGATGTTTTCCTTCACCGTTTCATAGCAAGTGATAATCTCGGATGAAAATGAATGTAAAATGTTTCTTGAAGGTATCTTCAAGAAACGAGCATACTCATTCCTTAAAGGCCGGCAACGCACTTGCGATGCCCCTGATGTTGCAGGTGTCCATGGGCGGTGTTGATCACTTACCATCAGGTGAAACGTCTGCTCGTTTGTCTCCCTATCTCAAAAAAAAATGAGATTCGCACATAAACCCAGAGGTGCGAGCCGGGGTTTGAACTTGTACACTTTGATTGCAAGGCGTGCGTTCGACAACTCGGCTACCACTGCTTGTCTCGGCTACCACTGCTTGTCTGCGTGTGGTTTGTTTAAAACATACAACATAATATGTCCTACGTAGTAACATTGTCGGGCGTCGTGCAAGCTGGCTATTATTCTAGAAACTAATCTGCTACGATAAGATTAGGGCGATGCGAAGCGATTCATTTAAATATTTTTCGTGTTTTACGTGTATCTGCTACTAATACCTATCTATCTTAAATCGATTTTGCTGTTTAAATATGAACTATTTTTTATTTTACATACTGTAATATATATTATATCCTTTTTTATGGATTAATTCCTTAATTTCTACCTTCACTCGAAATAAGTTCATGAGAAAATCAGTGGTTTCAGCACGCATGTCAAGACAAGCCCTCTGTCACGGATTAGCTCGGTCGCTCTCTGTCTAATTTCATACGAGTGAAAGAGACAACATCAAGATATTTCGTGACATACGTCTAATCTTGGCGCTCATGCTACAAGTGCTGTTCACATGATTCAATATTTTTTATTATTTAGGTACCTACCTATCATACTTGGAACAGTATATGCTATCTACTTCTTTACAAAGGTAACAGGTAGTGAGATTGGGATTACTTAAATATTTTTGTCAATCAGGCCACTTGCGCCCGCGCCGGAAATAAAAGTAAATATCATTGAAATCCGATATGGTAATACTCTACTCTACTATAGGTAACTCACCGCATATTGGGGCGTTAACATTTTCGTCAATACGAAGTGTCAATACAGGGTGTTTCAGACGTCCGAAACAATACGTTGACGTTTGTATCAGTATCGGGTATGCAAACTGAATGGTATAGAAAATTATCGAAATTCGACCATGCTTTTTTAACTTTTTTTCGTTGTCAATTTCTATAACTCGTAATATCTCGAGTCCTATGCAAAATTTCCATGTTCTGTTTTGTGAATATTGATAGTCGCTCCTCATAAGAATTACTATTCTCATGAGGACTCTTCTGCTGCACTGCTAAATAGGGTAATGGTATGAATGTACCCAAAGGTCAGAACAAGATGCCTGTGGCAAATATTTAATGGTCTTTAATTCAGAAACTATGATAGTTACTTATAAACTGACTTCACTAAGCATCCACATGTGAGCTACCGTATAAGTACTCAAAGTATTATTTCGGACTTCTGATACATCCTGTATACTAAGAACAATTGACGCGCGCGTTTGACGTCCCAGTGTGCGGCGGGTTTATAACTAGCGAGTGAGTTGAGGCATTCCTCTAACGCGTATTCACTTCGTTCGCTTATTTAGCTTACTCACTCACTCGCGACACGATTAAAACTTCTCAGCAACTTTTATATGGGTGTGAGAAGGATATTCGAGTTATTTGTTATATTTTTTTACATGAAGACCTCAAATGAGTTGACTTACGAGTGAGGGTCACATCTCTAGTGTCGCGAATCAGACACATCCGACATATTGGGTCAAAGGTAAACTTTCAAATAATCGCATCCACTATCGCCAGGGCTGTCGGCCTCGTAACAAATTAATTGTTATTTAGACTGTTTCACAGTTTTGACGATGCGATAACAGTCTCTATACAGTTTATTGTGCGTTACACGGCTTTTTAGTTCTAATCGAATTATTTCAATAAAATATCACTTTATTGGCCGTATGTTACGATGTCGTTAACAATTTGAATTTGAATGTTTACCTATGTATTCGGATACTTTCTTAAGTAGTTAGTGATCGTCCATTGGTCGAAATTCGACCATAATATTTGAATGTTATTAAGGTTCTATTCTCAAAGACTACCTCCACAGACTTTTACCATAAACAAAAGAGTATACATTTTAAAATGTCATCACTCTCGTCTATGTATTTTATACAAATCAATATATATGTGTGTGTTTCAAACGCGTGATAGTGCTTTTTTATTCATTTATTGTATTTATAATGGACATTATATTATTAAAATATTAGCTTTCTGCATTCCTTCTCCATATAATAAACTTTTAAGTGTGCCAAATTCATTACACCTCCGTGCGCACAATTTTCATAAAATGGCTACAAAGATTTTGCTTCACGTGTTAACATAATAATACGTACGTATAATAATAATGTCTGCCAGCTCGCACTAGGCTGCAGCGTGGTGGACTATGGCCTGAATCCCCCTAGCTTTGAGGGGAGGCCCGTGCCCAGCAGTTGGACGTTAAAATGGCTGTAGTAGTAGATTAACATAATGATGGCATGGAATTAAAATAATGTAGGTATTTATTTTTGTAATTCTTCCTGTTATTATTTTTACGAAATCCATTTTAGGCATGGAATTACCAGCTTCCTAGCCCACGTTGTGGGTTTTAAGATAACTTATCCGGGTATCGGTTTGCCAATACGAAACAAACTGTATTGACTCAACGTGTGAATTTTGACGCACTGCGAGTATCTTTTGAAATTGATTCTTAATGCATGTTGACACAGAGTGTGTTTTGGAATTGCCACAAAAATTGACGACTTGATACGCAGGTATACAAGATCTATAAAATTATATGTATCGTCATGTGCGACACAAAATTTTACGTAAACGTTACCAATTGGCGCATCGCGTAACATAAAACCCTGCACTCACATGTGCGTTAAAACACGAGTGATAATTTCTGTTTGGGAATACCAAAACGAACTGTATTAACACATAGAAAGATATTTTTTTTTTTAACATAATGACATTCTTTTTTACGAAATAAATGAAATGATGAAATTTTAATGGAATAAGATGAGCAATGACTGCACCTGCGATTATCGGTATTTATGCCAATGTCGAATAAACAATAACAACGACAAATTTGTTAAGTACGCATTATGAATAAAAAACCGGCCAAGTGCAAGCTGGACCGCAGACATAAGTCTCTGTTATAAATTTTAACTTGATACCTTCACGCGTTACCGGGCAAAAGGTTCTTGACAGACAGACAGACGGACAACAGAGTGATCCTATACGGGTTCCGTTTTATTCCTTTTTAGATGTACAGAACCCTAAAAAAGGGCGATGCCAGTTATAAAGATGGCGGATGAATCCAATTCCAACGAAGTGTCGAATAAAGAACGCGGTCTAATTCTGACAAATTCACAAATTTCGAAACTTGAATCTATTGACACAGAATATATTTTAACAAAAATACTGTGCATCAGCTCGCCCCAATATGTGCAGGGTTTAACGTATTAAACTGAGTGTTGTAAAATGTAATAATCATAAAACACGCGATGACCTTGTCTCTACATTTCGGTGGCAAACAGAGCATGGCGGCATTAACGCCATTTAGATGCGCGATTAATAAAATTTCAGTTATAAACCGTTGCAAGTGTAATTACAATACTACTACTACAGCCCTTTTAACATCCCACTGCTGGGCACGGGCCTCCCCTCAATGCGAGTGGGGATTCGGGCCATAGTCCACCACGCTGGCCCAGTGCGGGTTGGCAGACTTCACACATCTATCGAAAACTAGTCAAGTTCCCTCAGACGTGCAGGTTTGGTTTCCTCACGATGTTTTCCTTTACCGTATTAGCCGTTAAATGCCGCATATAACTAAACTATTCACTGCTAGTGTAGTAGCTATAATAATACTTTCGACATTATATATATATTTATTCGACATTATACATATAAGTCAAATATTCAGAAACTATCATTATATTTGTTGTTCTTATTTAGTACAAATAAAAATATAAAAATGGTAAAAAAACTTTTTAACAACAAGCTTTTATTTAATCGCCCTTAGTTTTCGTGTTGTCCTCAGCAAGCCCTTTCATTTGATACCCATACTGTGTTAGTGCAGAAAAATTAACTATGATGGATGATCAGCCATATTGGAATTAGAATGACGTCATATAGCTAAGCATGCATTGTCATCCAAAATAAGCGTGTATACCAAATTTCAGTTCAATCGGTTCTGTGTCAAATTTTATAATAAAATTCCCCCTAACGTCATTAACCTAAATGAAACTAAATTTAAAACTTGCATTAGACATACACTATGCAGGCGCGCATACTACACAATAGGTGATTATTTAGAGGATAAACACGCTTGGTCAGGCGCTGGTCCGGCTCCACAGGAACTAGTTTAAGGGATTTTAGCTATTTGTCCCGTTTTCCTCCTCCTTCCTACCTTTAAATCTTGTCCAACATGTAGATTGTTTAGTGATTTAATTGTGTTTTGAGAATGTATAGCCTCATTAACTTTATATTGTATAATTGTTAATTAAGAAAAACACAAAAATGTAAATCCCTATTTGAAAAAAGCAACCATGGAGTTTCTTGCCCATTCTTCTCCATAGGAAATGCATTCCGAATGGGTGGTAGAGATACTACTATTATTATTTATTGACGATTCATAAGTGCCTGTATTGGTTTATATGAATAAAAATATTCTGATTCTGATTCTGATTCTAAAGATAACTGATTTAAAATTCAGTTGTAAGATTCCACACGGACATACATTGCAAGTTAATATATAGCTTGTAATAAAAAATACAGTTCCCCACCCGCATCTGGAATAGGGTCCTAATTGAAGTCAAGGCTTCAGAGAGTGGAACTCCCTTACTATCCGTGATGTCCTCAGAAGTACTGCCTTCTGGTTTTATCACTTGATCCAGCTGCCTAACGCGAGCCTCTTAAGGTGTTTGTCGAGGCTCTTGACTAGAGCCATTATCACTACTCATAACTGCAAGTTAATTTCACTCTTTTTAACTTCCACTAGAGACGTCTTAACTTGAATTTTAATTACGAAGCAGTTGCCAGATGCAGTGTATTGGTGCATAAAACCGCGGGCCCAAGAATAGTAACTTCATTCCAATTTGATATTGAATCCTCCGTACATTGATATTGAATATCTGATCTTGAGTTAACTGCATACAGTTCTAATTCATATTTATTGATTGTATTAGCTGTTCAATCATTATCTGCTTCTGATCCAATCGTATGCGTCAAAGCATTCATATTGATAGCTTATCTCGAACTGCTTAGGCTCGTTACCTACTTTTATTTGCGTAATACATTTAATAATACATTTATATTGAATCTTGACTTCGACTTTCAGTTGCCTCAATTATATCATTCCTTCTGCATAATACTAAAGTCTTAAAAGTGACGCAAGGAACTAAAGATGTTTAAGGGATGTCTCTGATCGCGAACTTAGCAGATCCTGTACAAGCTTTGCATAGTTTGGGATCATACTATGAGTATTTGGTGCGATATTAATATATAAATATATTGATGTACTTTTAAACATGTGTACATAAAAAGATCTGTGGATAAGGGCTGGCGAAAATAAGATCCAAAAAAAAGATTAATGAACTCGAATGAGTGCAGCAGCATGCACTGAAACAAGTCGGACAGTGGTCAACATTGGTCAATGTAGACGAATACAAGCAAAATACAGCAGAAATCTTACAAAATTAAGGAAATGAACTCACTGTTCTAGATTAAAATAGTGTTACATACATAGTGTAATCCTCAAACTCAGTTATCTATTCTAATTCCTACCTTATCGCCATTTACGAAATATGACTTCATTATTATCCAAATCTTTACATCACGATTATAGGTACCGCGGGTGAGTAATGGCCGATTGATATAGACTCTTAGATAAACACACTATTGTTTGATTGTCCGTTCTTTCGTCACAATCGATAGTTGTTCTTATGCCACGGGCGTATTGAAAGTTATGTCATACTTTATTTCGGCAATATTGATAGTTTGACGGCTTGTTTGGTTAACTAATAATCGGAGTCGTTTTACACCCCAAAAATTTTTGATGGCGTCAAAATACTTAACAGTGCAGCTTTGTAACTGTGTGTGCGAAAGTTCCTGTTTTGTTGGTCTGATTCCATCTGCTATGTGAGCCTAGGCTAGACGTGACGCGGTATATGTTGATTTATCTCTTTCTCTCGTATGAAATAAGAAAAAGAGCGACCGAATTCGTGACAGAGATGTAGTATTGACATGTGGGCTAACACCACTGTGCATATTAAGAAAACTATCCTAAGTCTTTTAAAATGTCATTCAAACCTTCAACCTTTAGCTCCCCGAAATGACATCAGCATCATCGCGCCTGTATTTCCCGCTGGGGTAGGTTTAGGGCACTTGCAGTGCGCTTACACTTCGCTAATGTATTTTTGGTATTACCATTATACCGGGCACATTCTCCCTCAATATGAAAAAATATCTCATTTGGGGCACAGTCCATCACGCTGACCCAGTGCGGGCTGGTTATAATCACACGCCTTTCTTTAGACGTGCAGGTTTCCTCGCAATGTTGGCATTAAGCGTTCATCATTATTGAAATTGAAACTAGCTCAACTAAGCATTTAATGAACACCCAAAATGCTAGATTTATTTTTTATTTATCTTACAATGTCAGTAACTCAGTATACAGTATTATATAAAAATCAATTCCCTCAGTACACTCAGTTGGTTCGCTTCAATAAACAATGTACTGTGACTGTGATGCTACCATTACCATAAATACAATTGTCGAGTGTACTGGAGCAACACAAAAAAAGCCACGACGACGACGACCACGCCGATAATTTCTTGCTTTACCTACGCTCAATGCGGCGTTGTTTATTTGTGAACTGCCTTGTGTGCCGACACGCCTGGCACGAGCTTGAGATCTGGCCTTTTGATTTCGTTTTTATATCTGTACCTATATTGATTCTATAAATATACAAGTTTAAGATTTATAGAACCTCTGTCTATTGTCATTTTCATGATATTTCCGAGTCTGTATGTAGTAGCATTCATGGATTAAATGTACTCAAGATGTAATCGATAGTCCAACTGTTTACCTAAAACAAACAGACAAAAAATAATTGCGTTTTCATATCGACGCTTGAAAGTCAATCGTTACTAAGCGACAAAAAATGGCTAAATGAGTATATATACCAATCGAACGGCCAGATTTTTCTGCGTCGTTTGGTATATATATAACTCATACATCATCATCATCACGCCTGTATTCCCCGAAGGGGTAGGCAGAGGTGCACTGTAGTGCGCCCACACTTCGCCGATGTTTTTTGGTCCCAATGTAATAGGGGGCGAGCCTATTGCCATTATACCGGGCACATTCTCCCTCAATACGAGGGAGATTTTGGGCTATAGTCCACCACGCTGGCCCAGTGCGGGTTGGTGAACTTCACACTCCTTTCTATAGACGTGCAGGTTTCCTCACGATGTTTTCCTTCACCGTTTCATAGCAAGTGGTAATCTCGGATGAAAATGAGATTCGCACTTAAACCCAGAGGTGCGAGCCGGGGTTTGAACCTGCACACTTTAATTTGCAAGGCGTGCGTTCGACCACTCGGCTACCACTGCATTAACTATATAACTCATTTTACAATATTTGATCGCTTACAAAGGATTGCCTTCCAAGCGTTGATATGAATTAAGAAAATAAAAGCTATCATTGTGACATTACTCACAAACACAAACATTTTATAATACCTATTTGTTTAGAATCAGTTAACTTTGATTAAAACTACGGGTTAAAACTTCCTTCAGGAGACATTTAAATTTAGTTAATACTATTGTTTAAGTATCCTTGTGATAGCATTGTTAGTTTTATCTATACACGTAATCACAGATTCATAACTAACACAGCTCGCTTCGTTGACCAAAATGAATTAATTTTACAAGCTTTTAGCTTATTTTACATAATATTTCGTTTCACTCTCAGTTGAACGGCAATTATGTATAACGATTATCTTAACGCCTATGAATAGATAGCGAAAGCTTATAAAATGTATTTACTCAACTATTTTTTTATGATTATAAATCGGTATGAATAATGGACGTTTATTGAGTTGATTTTTAGGGTTCCGTACCCAAAGGGTAAAACGGGAACCCTATTACTGAGACTAGCGAAGTCTCAGTAATAGGGTCAGGTCCGTCCGTACGTCCGTCCGTCCGTCCGTCCGTCCTTCCTTCCGTCCTTCCGTCTGTCACCAGGCTGTATCTCATGAACCGTGATAGCTAGAGAGTTGAAATTTTCACAGATGATGTATTTCTGTTAAAAATACAAAATAAAATAAATATTTAAGGGGGCTCCCATACAACAAACGTGATTTTTTTGATGGTACGGAACCCTTTGTGCGCGAGTCCGACTCGCACTTGGCCGGTTTTATTGAGAACTCGTTTGTGCGTAACGCCGGAGATTATGACCGTTTTGTATGTCTCATTTTCATACGATCAAAGGCGTGTGAAGTTGTCCAACCCGTACTGGGCCAGCGTGTGGTGGACTATAGCCCTAAAATCTTCCTCGTATTGAAGAAGAATGTGCCCGGTATAATGGCAATAGGCTCGACCCCTATTACATTTGGGACCAAAATACATCAGCGAAGTGAGGGCGCACTGTAGTGCACCTCTACCTACCCTTTCGGGGAATACAAGCGAGATGATGATGTATGTATTTCATTAATTCACGATTTGTTTAATATTGTTACAGTTGGACACAAGCGGCAATGGCTTCATTGACCTGAAAGAGCTGAAGGATGCACTCGACAGCGTCGGATATAAAATTCCACAATGGAAGGTGAGCAATAGAGGAGATTCCGGCCATAGTTCACCACCAGTGCGGTTCGGCGAATTTCTGGACATACCTTTTTCGCTTCATCCACATTCATGCATCTTTTTATGCACCTCCGTCGGTTGGGGATGCTACTGACTTGACCTTTCTGGAAGAGACCGTTAATCTGGTCGTGAAGGGTCCTTCTCGAGCGCAGTCTACTTTCACTCATCCTCTCTACATGGCCATACCACGTCAAAATACTTTTCTCAATCTTAGTCACCACATCATCCTTCAGCGTACATTAAAAACACGAACTTTTAAATTACGCATGGACTCAATTGAATGAGATTCTGAATTGTTGTTGGTGATACCAGGTCCGGTGCATGATTGAGGAGTACCATGATAATGGCAACAAGCACGGGCGAGCGGTCAACGGCAGCGTCAATGGAGACTCCCGGAAGAACGGCATCAGCCTCCCTGAGTTTGAGGAGTTGTGTGCCAACCTGAAAGCGCAACAGGTCAGTTAAAACTGCATCTCTACCGTAAATATTCATATTATCAGGGTGTCCACTTTCTGTAACGTCAGGGTAGCAAAAGGTGGTCAGAGATTGTCAGTGAAAAATGTCAGTTATGGCCAGAAGTCAGGGAAAGCCGATATTTTATAAAATCGTAAAAAAAAATTAAGAGTAGGCATTTTTGTTTCGCTTGTAAAAATATCACAATAACAAGGTAAAGATACCCTGCTTCTTGAGCTATCAAGGGTCACAGCTGCTGCATTTGCAAGATATGAAGAGTATTGGAGAAGGAAAGTAGTGAGACCAGACTAAAAACTAACGCTGATGCTCTAAATGGGAGACCTTAACATACGGGGATGATTTTCCAAAAAATATAATTTCCAAAATTTGATTAAACGCTCCAGTGTGCTTGGGGCTTTAACTCACTAGCGAATTGAACACTATATTCCTTGTATGATTCAATTGAATTAGACTTTAGTACAATTAGAGTGGTACCAATATAAATGAGTGCGACAACAAATCGATTATCCTACCAATAAACGTAATGGCTAACCAATTACGATGTTTATGCGTATAGATTAGCCCTAAGTCAATAAAGCGATAAATAGGGTAGATTGGGGTCAAATGCGAGACGCGAGAGGGCGCAGGGGAGAAATTATTCATTTCGTTGTGTGCTGCGCGCGCGCATTGCGATTTTTAAACGGTCAACGGTCTCTTTGGTTGACTTTTATTATCGTCTTATTTATTTTTAAATGCACACAGAGTATTTAAGTATATACTTCTACCCCTCTAGCCAAGATGTCAAGTCTTACAAGTATTCGTACGAATCGTCTCGCCAAGATCGCCACGTCATCTCTTCTTCTTGTACAAGCTGTCATGTAAAAATGTGTTTTATAACAATGGGGTCATGGTATATTTTCAGGTGTCGAGCACATTCAAACAGGCGGTCAGTAAAAAGGAAAATCTGGAACATTTGGGCGGTATGAGTGAAGCTTCCAGCGATGGTAATTGCATTTTAAAATTAATATATGACTATTTATATAGCCTGCATTCTCCAAAGGAACCTCCCAGCGGTTAATGTCGGGGTCCTATATATATTGTAGTCGAGGAGTCTACTATCGTGATTCAGGACCGCTATAGGACTGCATATGAAATTTCGGTGTTTATATGCGATGTATCGATTGACGCGCCATCTATTAGCGTATGGTAGAAGTTTTGTTTTTGTACCGAGATATTAGAGGTCACCACAGTACAGAAGTGATGGCTCGTAATTGGCACAGAGTACGTTTTCAAAACAATTTACACTGGGGCGTCAATATGTTTGCCAATACGAAAATGAACTGTATTGACTCATACAAAGAGTTCATTCTTCAACGAAATATCATTGACAGCGCAAGCGAGGGGGCGTGACTTTTACTAAAGAAATGTAATCTTTAGGTTTATTGACATAGAGTGCGTTTTGGTTTCGATGCGCGGCTTCGAGACTTAAGGGGTTTAGTAGGGAATTCTAATTAAAATGTTATGTTGCAGGCACGACTCATTCGGTCCGCCTCGAAGAGCAGATGGCGTTCTCCGGATGGATAAACAGCAATCTGGAACATGATCCCGATCTAAAACATCTTTTGCCCATCGACTCTGAGGGCAAACAACTCTATGAGAAGCTCAAGGATGGTTTAATTTTATGGTGAGGGCACCATTGACTATGTAGCTTTTAGATTTACCTGAAAAGGCTAGGTAGACTTCTCCATGAGATGGTGGCAAATTCATCATTTGCCTTACCTTATCCCATTATTTGGGGTCGGCGCAGTATGTCCTTTTCTTCCATTCATCTCGCTTTTCCGTCATACCGAAATCCATTCCAATCTCATTCATTCATATCACTTTTTACACAATCCATCCATCTTTTCTTTGGTCTTCCTCTCGCTCTGTATACATCCACATGCATACTCATCACTCTTTTACTCACATGCTTATCATCTCTTCTGATCACATGCCCAAACCATTCTAGTCTCTTACTTCTCACTTTTTCTGTTATGGGCGCTGCTTTTATTTTACCTCTAATATATACATTCCTCACCTTATCCATTCGCGTCACTCCACACATCTATCTCAACATTCGCATCTCGGCACATTAAATCTATGTATATTTGGTAACAGTACAAAGCTCTGGGCAGACTTTGACGACGGCTGGGGCTAGTCGTATGAGCGTAAGTCGCATGAATCACTGAACCAGGTGATTACGGCTTCGATTCCCGGCAGTGGCAAATTTCGAAAATGCCCTAAAAAATGGTGTAACTGGGATCACTAACAGTTAATTGTACGATACCTGTAGTAAGAGCTATACTTGAATCAAACGATGAGTATGTGTCGAAGTGGTAGCCGAGTGATCGAACGCACCCCTTGCAATCAAAGTGTGCAGGTTCAAACCCCGGCTCGCACCTCTGGGTTTCATGTGCGAATCTCATTTTCATCCGATATTATCACTTGCTATGAAACGGTGAAGGATAACATCGTGAGGAAACTGCACGTCTGAGGGAACTTGACTAGTTTTCGATAGATGTGTGAAGTCTGCCAACCCGCACTGGGCCAGCGTGGTGGACTATGACCCGAATCCCCTTTGCATTGAAGGGAGGCCCGTGCCCAGCAGTGGGACGTTAAAAGGGCTGTAGTAGTAGTAGTAGTAGCATTTTTTTGAAGGCAATATTTTGAGTTCTGTCAAATTTAGTGCAATCTCAGTTAGTGTCATTAAATTGGGGTCATTGACATTAATTTTTTTTTTCAGTAAAGTGATAAACCACTCGTGCCCAGACACGATAGACGAGCGCGCCATAAACAAGAAGAACCTGACGCTGTACACGAAGCACGAGAACTTGACGCTGGCGCTGGTCTCCTCGCAGGCCATCGGGTGCAACATCGTCAATATTGACGCTCACGACCTCGCCAAAGGTAATTATTATTATAATCTCCGTCCATCTCTCCGTTTTTAGGGTTCCGTACCTATATAGGAAAAAAAGGACCCTTATACGATCACATTTTTGTCTGTCTGTCGGTCTGTCAAGACCCCTTTTCTCCGGAACGCGTGGAGATATTAATTTGAAATTAATAACAAAGACTCAAGCTCAAAGAGCTGTAAAAAAATCAATCTTAGCTTGCAATCAAAAGATACGGCTATTTATGTGGCATATTTTACACAATTGCAAGGGAATTATTATAAATTTGCAAGGGAATTAAAAACTTCTAGGGTCGTTCCCGTAGATCTTAACCCAGTAAATTTATAGGAAGAATGCATATTTTTTTTGGTTGTAACTTATTTTCAGTTGGTATACTGACCGCGACCAATCTCGTTGTATGGGGACAATAGTTTTCTAACGGAAAAGTTAAGTTTGTCACTCAATCCAGTTTATCTTTTCATTGGAGCAATTTTCGGTACTTTCGTAGTTGGTGTACGGACGCCATGACGTGCTTCTCGTCTCTTATCATCACATGTCCAAACTATTATAATCTCCAAAGCTACCATCAACCATCTTTTTCTATTATGAGGGCTACTTCTATAATGTTTTTTACGAAATGTCCATTGCAGGTAAACCTCACTTGGTGCTCGGTCTTCTATGGCAGATCATCCGGATCGGTCTGTTCAACCAAATCACACTGGAGCACTGCCCAGGGCTCACGGAACTGCTCAACGACCAGGTACGTTCGCCGAAAAGGGTCTTCTGCAAATGGTTGCTTATCATAAATGAAGATGCCAAGATACTTGTGGACAATAAGAATTATATATTTTTATTTAGATTGGATTTGCTAAAAACCTTGACGTCCAATCTCAAAAAAAAAAATGCAGGAATTATGTTGCGATATTTGATTCGTAAAAGCTTCCGTAAAAGTTTGGGAAACTCTAGGGCAGGAGTTCTTTCTCTGAACCAAAGCATGTGTTCGTCCAGGAGCGTATCGAGGACTTGCTGGCGCTGTCCCCGGAAGCCATCCTACTGCGCTGGGTGAACCACCAGCTGCAGAGCGCGGGCGTGACGCGCCGCTGCACCAACTTCCAGCAGGACGTCTCCGACTCCGAGATCTACTCCTATCTCATCAAGCAGATCGCGCCCGCAGACGCCGACGTCACCATGGACGCGCTCAGGGTACGAAATGACAACCTTTATCAAACTCATTCTGTTATCTTTTTTCTTATTTATATATTCGGTGTCGAAACACACCCACACACTTATCTTTTTTATATAGTCCAGTCAAATTAGCCCTTGCATAAATTCCCAAGAAGCTGAAAATTTACAGGAATGTTAGGGATACAATTATAAAGAAATTGTGTAAAGTCCCCATCGATCCCATGTGTGCAATTTTTTTTTATTCAAGGTTAAAGTTCGCAAAAATGGGTTTTTTGGATTTTTTTGCGAAACGGTTACTTTTATGATAAAATAGCTCAAGCAAAAATTTTTAGATCATGCCATTTTCACAATTTCATCATAACTGTATCCCTAACGTTTATGTAAATTTTCAGCTTCTTGGGAATTTATGCAAGGGTGAATGTCTATTTTGACCGGACAATATTCGGTGTCGAAACACACACCCACACACTTGTGTAGATTTATAAAGTAATTTATTTGCGAATACAGGTTATTGTAAGGTGATTGATGGAATCAGGATAACATTGCGGAAATCCATTGTTAATACAATAGTAGAGAAAGGGACCCACCATTCACCTGTCAGTTGAGAGTCAGTATGTCATAAGTCATGGGCCCTAACTATGAGCAAGCTATGAGCGGAGGATTGCTCATAGGTAGGGCCCATGACTTATGACATACTGACTCTCGACTGACAGGTGAGTGGTGGGTCCCTTTCTCTACTATTGTATTATTGTAAGGTGATATAGGTAACAGTATTGGTAGCGTATACCGTATTCTACCTTACGGCATGCAAATATTGAACTGGAGTATACAAAAATAATACAAATTAAATTACAACTCTGAATTACAAGTTATCATTAAGATATTTCTGTAATACTGTATTTAACCGTATCGTGTAAAAGTAAAATATTATAAAGTATTAAAGTAAAATATTTTTAAGATAAAATTTGTCTTCAGACATCCTCCAATACCAAAAACGAACTCTGTGTCAATGTGCATAAAGATTGAATTTCTATGGTAGCCTCAACGCGTCAAAATTCGCTTGAGCATTCAGTGTCATTTACTTGAAGAATGAACGTTTTCTATCACTCATACAATTTGTTTTATGCATATACAAACTACAACTGTTTTTGTTCCAACTCCTACAACTTTTTCGATTAAATTCGTGCGGGTTCCAAGACAATTTAGCTTTTCCCCGGGACTCGCCGAAGGTCAAACCTCGGTGTCTTCAATGGACACCCGCTGTCGATCCTGGCTTGCAGGAGTAACAGTGGTGGCTATGTGCGGCCGGCTTAGTCCCAAAATAAAAAAAGTACAACTACACTACAGGGTGTATCAGATATCCGAAATAATATTTTAGGTACATATACGGTCTCTCATATTAATATGCATTGTGAAGACAGACCATACCTAATTATCATAGTTTCTGAGTTACAGATCTTAGAAATATATGTCACAGGTGTTCACACACACATCCATAACCTCATCTAACAGAACTTGAACTTCGATATTCATGTCGTGTCCAGGAGACGGACCTGGTCCGGCGGGCGGAGCTGATGCTGCAGCAGGCCGCCAAGCTGCGGTGCCGCGCCTTCGTGGCGCCGGCGGACGTGGTGGCCGGAGTGTACAAGCTCAACCTGGCCTTCGTCGCCAACCTCTTCAACCAGCACCCCGGCCTGCAGCGCAGCGCGGACGGCGCGGACCAGTACCACCAGCTCGACGAGACCAGGGAGGAAAAGAGTCAGTATACTACTACAGGCCTTTTAACGTCCCACTGGTGGGCACGGGCCTCCCCTCAATGCGAGGGGGATTCAGGCCATAGTCCAACACGCTGGCCCAATGCGGGTTGGCACACTTCACACATCTATCGAAAACTAGTCAAGTTCCCTCAGACTTGCAGGTTTCCTCACGATGTTTTCCTTCACCGTTTCATAGCAAGTGATAATCTCGGATGAAAATGAGATTCGTACAAAATCCCAGAGGTGAGAGCCGGGGTTTGAACCTGCACACTTCTATTGCAAGGCGTGCGTTCGACCACTCGGCTACCACTGCTGCTCAGTATACACATTTCAAAAATTATATTCGCAATATCCACTAGCGGCCTGTTCCGGCTTCGCGCGGGTGGACATATTTTTTTAAACATTTTGGGATTTATAAATATAGCCTATGTTACGCAGTGATAATGTAGCTTTCTAACGGCATACGCATTTTTGAAATCGGTTCAGTAGTTCTCAAGTTTATTCGTTACATACAAAAATACAAATAGTTCCTCTTTACAATATTAGTATAGATGGGTAGCGACTCTAGCGCCTTGTTGGGTGATATTGAGTTGTTTACAAGATGTATCAGAAGTCTGAAATAATATTTTATAGCAGCGATTGTGTAGATGAAAGGAGACTATACCTCGCTATCAGTTTCTGAGTTACAGACCGAAATTCTCTTATATCTTTTTCAGTTTTCTTTACCCCGCTAATGTTAAAATCTTAAAATATTTGGAGGCCTCTGCGAAATTTTCAAGTTCTGTCTTGTAAATATTAGTACTCGCCTCTCGTTAATGTTATGCATGTGCTTAGGGCACACGTACGATACCTGTGACAAATATTCTAAAGTCCATAACTAAAAAACTATGATAGTTAGGTATAATCTGTCTTCACTAATGTATGTACCCAAAATGTTGTTTCGGACTTCTTGTACATGCTGTATAATTTGCCTTTGACTAGCTTACCTAGCCTAGAGCCTTTGACTAGAGTTTTAACGTCTTCGTTAATGTCCGCAGCGTACCGCAACTGGATGAACTCTATGGGCGTGGCGCCGCACGTCAACTGGCTCTACTCAGACCTCACCGACGGGCTCGTCATCTTCCAGCTATACGACATCATCAAACCGGGCATCGTCAACTGGAAGAAGGTACCTACTACTAAAGCCCTTTTAACGTCCCACTGCTGGGCACAGGCCTTGCCTCAATGCGAGGGGGATTCAGGCCATAGTCCACCTCGCTGGCCCAGTGCGGGTTGGCAGACTTCACACATCTATCGAAAACTAGTCAAGTTTCCTCAGATGTGCAGGTTTCCTCACGATGTTTTCCTTCACCTACCTACCAATAGCTATCACTACTTATAGCTATTAAAAAAGCACCATATATTTTGATCGCAATGTGGACGAGCCTATTGCCATTATACCGAGCTTATTCCCCCTCAATACGAGGGTGATTCGGTTCACGCTGGCCCAGTACGGTTTGGTGAACTTCACACGTCTTTCCAATACACGTGTCGGTTTCCTCACGACGATTTCCTTGGCCGTTCAGCAAGTGGTAATCGCTTTTAAAACTTTTGAAACCCGATTAACTAACCCATATGGATCCTATTATCCGAAATAAACAATTTATTTTATTTTATTTTTTTATTATTGCCACGTGAAAATCGTCTTAGAGGTGCACTTGCTTCCCTTACGTTCAAGGCGGGCGTTCTGGGCTACCACTGGTTTACTAGGTTAAAATGAAGACATAAAAATGTGATTTATGTACTGGGCAGGTGCACCGCCAGTTCTCGAAGCTGCGCAAGTTCATGGAGCGCCTGGAGAACTGCAACTACGCGGTGGAGCTGGGCCGCCAGCTCGGCTTCTCGCTAGTCGGCATCGCCGGCGCCGACATCAACGAGGGCAACGCCACGCTCACACTGGGTACCTAACATTATTATACAATACTACTTATATTATTTATTATTACTTATTTATGCATTAAGTATAAAGCTTTGTTTTGTCATTGCAAACAGATACTTTAATTTTTAATTTATTTATATAGATATCATCCTGGTTTCCATCGAAGGAACGCCTGTATCACCTGCTACAGCCCTTTTAACGTCCCACTGCTGGGCACGGGCCTCCCCTCAATGCGAGGGGGATTTCAGGCCATAGTCCACCACCCTGGCCCTGTGCGGGTTGGCAGACTTCACACATCTATCGAGAACAAGTTCCCTCAGACGTGCGGGTTTCCTCACGATGTTTTCCT
Organism: Ptilodon capucinus; assembly: GCA_914767695.1. Taxonomy (NCBI): domain Eukaryota; kingdom Metazoa; phylum Arthropoda; class Insecta; order Lepidoptera; family Notodontidae; genus Ptilodon; species Ptilodon capucinus. The sequence continues at coordinate 4,143,655 of OU611831.1, forward strand.
TCACCGTTTCATAACAAGTGATAATCTCGGATGAAAATGAGATTCGCACATAAATCCCAGAGGTGCGAGCCGGGATTTGAACCTGCACACTTTGATTTGCAAGGCGTGCGTTCGACCACTCGGCTACCACTGCCTATTATATTAATATATTTCGTTTCACACAGCTCTGATATGGCAGCTGATGCGCGCGTACACGCTGTCGGTGTTGACGCGGCTCGCCAACACCGGGAACCCCATCATCGAGAAGGAGATCGTTCAGTGGGTGAACAACAAGCTCCACAACGCCGGCAAGACATCCTCCATCAGAAGCTTCCAGGTACACATAACACCGATACAATGTATTAGTTACTATCTCAGAATAGAATAAAGTTGGCATAAGAATTTTTTGATGCGGCGATTTTTTTAAGGTTGGCAATAATGGTTTATATGAGATCTGCCATCTTAGAATTAAGATCAAGTAAGTACGTAACTACTACGTAAGTACGAACTATCCGGCATCCGGCTGGATAGGCCGGATACCGGATAGTTACCGGATATCCGTTTCATCTCTACAATTTACTGTAATAGAGCGAACAAAATAAAAAGAAATTCAAATTCGCTCGGCTTGAGCGAGCTGCTTTTGAGTTGTATCGCGACTAATGAGCAGCAATTGATTTATAGTCACTTTTACGTTGGATTATTATAATATGTTTTCAATGTTTGCAGGACGAGGTGTTGGCTGACGGCAAAGTCGTGCTCGATCTAATAGACGCCATCAAGCCAGGCTCCATCAACTACGATCTCGTGCTGCACGGCGGCACCGAAGAGGTACTGTCAATTATATTCAATGTACACATACCAGGCCCCAAGACTACTATCGTCGCGGAGTTGCTATGACTCCATCTTATTACAAGCTTTATATTAACTTGCAATGTATGTCCGGGTGGAATCTTGCAACTGAATTTTAAATTTTATCTTTAACCGATTGAGCTGAAATTTGGTATACACGTTTATTTTGCATTACAATGCATGCTTAGCTATGTCACGTCATTCTAATTCCAATATGGCGGATCATCCAAGATGGAGGAATAGTTATTTTTTCTGCACAACTACAGTATGGGTATCAAATGAAACGGCTTGCTGAGGCGAATACGAAAACTAAGGAAAATTAAATAAAAACTTGTTTTTAAAAAGTTTTTTTTTATTACCAGGAAAATCTGGCAAACGCCAAATACGCGGTGTCTATGGCTCGTCGGTGCGGCGCGCGTGTGTACGCGCTGCCCGAAGACATCACGGAACGCAAGCCCAAGCTCATCATGACTGTCTTCGCCTGTCTCATGGCCCTCGACTACATCCCCGCCATGGACGCGCCCGTCAAGCCGTAAGCGACATCAAACCCAGGGCTTGCCACTGTGCCGTGCGTCTCACTCTAAATGGAAATTATTCATATCATCAGGGCCCCGATTTTCGTGCGATCGAGATTCATCTCAATTCGAGATATCTCCAAACGAAACGTCAAATCGTATGTATTTTTTTTCATTTGTATCGAGATATCTCGAATAGAGATGAATCTCGATCGCACGAAAATCGGGGCCCAGGTTATCGAGATACGTCCGTTTCACGTGATTATTCACAACAGAAACTGTCTAATCTGTCGGTTTGCCTTACTAAGGATAAAGTTGTCGGTCTTCTCTATGTTTGCGTACTAACATTAATGTGAGTGTACCTTTTACCAAGGATAGGGCTGACAGGGCGATCGTTCCAATGTTATTTTGATGAGAACTGACATTTTGATTATCCTTAGAAGCTTCTAACTCATAGTACCGGGTCGCGAATATTTAACTCTGTCAAAATTGTTATTAGTTTCGGCCATAACTTTAGCGAGAGTGAGAATTGATTGGTGCATCCATTTTTATGGCAATATCATATCCATAAAAATAATGTGAATAGGTATATGCGTGAATAGGTATATATTAAATAGAGGTCTCAGCTTTGCAATGAAAAGACAGGACAAGTTCAAGGCTCTTAAACGTTGCAGAAAAGACCAAAAATCATATTCGCAAACGTTACAGATTTAAAAAGTAATGAAACAGATATCTCGAAACCTTTCGTAATAATTTCCATTTAGTAAGAGTCATGTTTGTACATGTCTGCATACGTGTTTAAAGGTTTTAAAAATCAATCAAACCAGTAAAATAATCATGAACACAGTACTATAATTATAAGGAATTAAGTCAAAATGTAACTTTTATACATTAGTATGGTTATATTTGCTACAAAGCAATTTTATTAATAACCACTTGTATCATTAGATACACTTTATTTAAAACGAAATTTAAATGATAATTCCCTGTGTGCTGGTACAGTGAGGAAATGGGCACGAAATGGCTAATAATCGTTTAAAAAAGGAAGGACAATTACTCCCATTTTGTTGTATAACCATTGGGGATTTAAATCTGTAATTTCAACGATTATTGGCACTTCCACCCAATTTCAATCTCAATATCCAAGCGATTGAAGTTCAATATCGACTGAATGTAATTTACATTCCAAATTATACACGCTGCATTATGTTTTCGTGATGTACTTCTTGTCTTGTCATGTCAAGTGTGTCCGTGGGAAATATACCGTGGACAATGGAAATACTATAGTTAAAACAGACTTCAAAAAGGAGACAGTTCTCAAGTTGACTTGTATCATATGTATTGTAAACTCATTTTGGCTCATCTTTGTGTGTTTTTAAGTTACTAGTTTTCTCAAATTTAAAAGAATTCATGCTAATATTTGTAATTACTAGCAATGAGACCGAAACTCACCTAAACGATTTGAGATAAACCCGTTTGAGTCCCAGGTCCTTCGCGCGACCAATATTTTGTCTATACCAAAACGAACTTTAATAATTCATAAATAAAGCTCAATTTTCAACGCAATATCATCGACGATGCGAACGAAATCGTGTGACATGATCGACAAATTCAATCTTTATGTATGTCGACCAGCGTTTAAGGTATATTTTCAGTTAAATCCAGCCTATAAAGTATTTCCATTATCCACGCAACATAACATACCTATTATTACATTATAAATATATTTGTGTACGTAACTTAAGCTATTTTTATCTTTAAGTGTAACTTATTAAACTTAGGGATCGATTGAACCGCGCGAGGTTTAGAATTAATGATAAAAAAACAACAATTATTACGTAATTTAATCGTTTTATCGGCTTAACTCGGTTCACTAGGCCTGCCCACCCCGCGGGGTGGCTGCCGTGAAGTTTTATATGTATTTAGTACTGAAGGACTAGTATTATCGTATGTGTCAATGTTTTTATACATTTTTTACAACGAATTGTGTTGGTTAAGATTTTTTAGGACTTATGAAGCTCGCGGCGATAAAGATTACACTCTAATATAGCGTTCGACCTATTTACCTCTCGCTCGCACGCATATAAACTCTGTACGCGCGAAAGGAACAGAGTTCTTTCGTTGTTTCGATTTTATTATTGATTCGGACGCTGGTGAAAAAGATTAGTTATAAAGTACCATGCTGTTTAGTTTCACGTAAGTTGATCGCCTATTTGGGGTACTTAATTCAATCGAAAATAAGCCTATTCTATAAGCAATATTGGGATTATTATCTATATAATGCTTTAAGATACCTGTGACATTGTAGGCACATCAAGCTACATACAAACTACACTGGATTTTAGCCTATTGCCGTCCTCGTCACTGCTGGAATGTATGAACAAGACAGCAACACTTTAGTCACGTCGACTATTGGTTTGTTGTTAGTTGTGTACAATAGATGTCGTTTTCATTCGCCACCAAATTCATAAGAAATGATGTAATGACTTAATATTGTGATAATTTTGTCTGAGTTACAAAATCAAAAACCTCGGAAACAATACAATAGCACTCCCAATTTATATTTATTCCAATCTATCAAATGATCGGACTAATTATTTTTAATAGTGTATACAGGCTAAGGTATATTGTTTTCTCTATGGTCCTATATAAATACTATTATTTATGGTGCAAGTCACATGTATCCAAAAATGACGATTAAATAAGATGTGTTGTAATATGATACGATTATCGCTTTGGCAAGTATACCCCTCAGGGGTGTTAGCACGCATGTCAAGACAAGACCTCTGTCACGGATCGGCTCGGTCGCTCTCTATCTTATTTCATACGAGAGAAAGAGATATACTCAACATATTCTGTGACATAAGTCTAGTCTTGGCGCTCTAACTACTGGAAATAACGTAGGCTTGTATCACAGGTATCTTGATTCGTAAATTTTCAATTTTGCATTTATTGCCTTCCAAAAATATGTTTATATTTAACATTCTTTTAAGAATGTTTTTGCTTTACGGTTGGTTTTGTATGTGTCGGTCTTTACGACTGTCTAAATTACATTTGGACTGCTTATATTGTGTGGGAATTGGCAATAATGTGTATGTGGAATTGTTTATGTGATATGAAGATTATGAGACGCCATTACATATAAATATATATATATTCATGATTATATGATGTATGTTACATTCCTCCCGCATTCAGCATTCCTCGTATCCGCATTATTTTATTATATCTCATTTATGCCCAGAATTAGTTTTTAAAAATGTATATTTCTTATGTATAATTTTAAGTCGAATTCTGTGAAATATTTTTGTAGTTTTTTTTTATTATTTTAAATTAGATTAGATATTCCTCCGGGGAATACAACGATATTTTACAATCATAATATTTTTTTTATTGTAAATTTTTATTTTGTTAGACATTATAAGGCTTTATTTTGTAGATTTTAAACGATTACGTAATTTTTTGAATTTTATTTTTTTGAAATCAAATAAGGTTAAAAAAAAATGTTAACACATTTATAAATAACTATACTTATGTGAAATGGAAGTTTTTAATGAATCAATAACTATTACTCCACTGTATTTAGTGATGCTAGCTGTCGGTAATGTTAATACGAAGTGTAAGCCTAAAAATAAAACAAAATTGGTAAAACGATAGTTTATTTATTTACGAAAGCAGCGCCACCTACCGGGTCCAATTGTGTTTACAAACCATCCAGGAACCCATTGAAATATACACTCAAAATTTCATCCAAATCGGCCCAGCCGTTTAGGAGGAGTTAGGTTACAAACACACGTACAAAAGAATTATATATACCTATCACTTATCATGATTTAATACATACATACATATACTCACGCCTGTATCCCATGGGGGTAGGTAGAGACTACCGTTGCCACATGCTACGACCCTGACATACCTCTTTCGCTTCATCCACAGTCATACATCTTTTAATGCACTTCCGTCGGTTGAGGGTGCTACGGACTTGACCTTTCTGGAACAGACCGTTAATCTGGTAATGAAAAGTCCTCGGGCGCCCTCTTCCGACATTTCCACTCACGTTCGCCTGGTATATTTCTTTCGTCAGTCTACTTTCAGCAGTGGTAGCCGAGTGGTCGAACGCACGCCTTGCAAATCAAAGTGTGCAGGTTCAAACCCCGGCTCGCACCTCTGGGATTTATGTGCGAATCTCATTTTCATCCGAGATTATCACTTGCTATGAAACGGTGAAGGAAAACATCGTGAGGAAACCTGCACGTCTGAGGGAACTTGTCTAGTTCTCGATAGATGTGTGAAGTCCTGAATCCCTATTGCCTGAATCCCCCTCGTATTGAGGGGAGGCCCGTGCCCAGCAGTGGGACGTTAAAAGGGTTGTAGTAGTCTACTTTCACTCATCCTCTCTACATGGCCAAACCACCTCAACATACTTTTCTCAATCTTAGTCACCACATCATCCTCCAGATTTCATTCATCTCGTATCTTACTATTCCTCAACCGGTCAGCAATGGTCAACCATTGGTCATGATTTAATATTGGTATTATATACTCATATATATCCCTCATGTACTATTTATTTACCCAGCTTGGTGTCATATTGTTATCGGGTCATTTGATCATGCTTGTGAATGTAAGTATGATGTCTTATAAACTATACTTGCCAAGTTTTTGTTGCTTCAGTATTGTGATTTAAGGGATACATGTTGTCTCTATATCCAAACTCCAATCCATTTTTGTCAAAATATTTTGTGTTATCGTCCTAAAACTTTTTTTATAATGTCAAATTACATCATTAATACGGTATACATATACTATTAGACCAGTGCAGATGCTTTTGAAAATTATAAAAATAAAATAATAGTGGGAAGAAACACGTTGAAGAAGGAAGAGAATATAACAAAAAAATAGGAAAAATAATTTACTGGCGATCTGAGGTCGGGAAGTGGATGAGTGTAAAAATCGGTTTATCTCGATTTCCGGCAAAACTACAAGTCCTATGAAAAAAAAAAGATTGACAAAGTTGTAGGTAATAAAAAGATCTACAACTTTGTATTTACACTTTTTAAGTTTTTGGTTTTTTATTTTTATCTTATACAAAAATTATTATTTTTTCCTGAAATTTGGTGAGAACTTAGCTTTTTATGTCCCAAATACACTGTTATTTTTCTGATTTAGAATATTAATTTTTTCACCTTATTTTGACTATAATATAGAAAAAGCACCCTAATTTTCAACAGAAAACTCTCACGTCAAAATATCAGCTTTTTAAAAAAACTCGATGGGCTTTTTGTTCGTTGAAACCTCTTCTTTCTGGTGATACATTAAATAAAATATATAAAATATACATTATATATTATCCGCACATTATTTGTTGCAGGCACCAGACTGAATCAGGAAAATACGTGTACGACACTATAGAAGGCTCTGTCGACGTGATACATAATGTTGAATCAACTTCAATGGAGACAGTTGAGGTGGTTGAACGGATTGTCCGCACAGAGAGTGTGGAGGTGGTGGAATACAGTCAAGAGTGGGAGGAGTCTGGACACGGGGAGAAGCCAGTACCACCACCCAAACCCGAGAACCTGATGGTGGCCAGATCAATATCCATTGTCACAGAGAATTAAAAAAAAATGTTTTTTTTTTTAGTTTACCAGTGCCGCGGTAAGGGCGCTTTAAGTACCTAATAGATTTTTATTTTTATAAATTGTCATGTTATTTTTAGGACTTTTTAAATATTTTTGTGATTACTTTCCTCCAGTTTATAAAAATGTTACCCTAGAAATCGGTTACAGTGGCATTTTTCAGTAGAAAAGAATTATATGATGCCACTGTTCATTTGTTCCTAAAATTCAATATATTCGAGGGTTGGTTTATTTAAAATAGTTATAGGTATTATTCTATATTATTGTTGATTCTTTTGTACACGAATTATATTTGATAGCGCTAAATATATACAAATTTTACCTGCAAATAAAATTTGTAGGTATTATGTTTCTCAGACATCGTAAGTCCCTTTATGAGCGAGAGTACATCGATTCCTACCGCCGGAAGTTGTGGTTTCAGCTCTCCATCCACTGCGCAAGTGTCATCATGTCAGTGTCAAAACGTTGCAAACCGGCGAGTTTGGAGAGCCTTACAGGAATACCTTTAGGTATGGAAGGTTCTTGAACAGTCACGGAAATATTCGTAATATCTTCAAAATTTTTGTTAATGGGGTAGTAAGAAATTTTCCGTGGGAAAAAAATCCGATGTAGAATTTTCTATTAGGGGGAACTAGTGATAAATGAGCACTTAAAACATTGTTCACATGACTCACCAGCCGATTTGCAAGCATTGCAAACCTGAGATCCATCTCAGAGTCCTGCGACGTTGAGCGGCTACGATGGCGGGAACCACGTGCACGCTTCTTAGCGGGCGGCGCGCGCGCTGCCACGTTGTCCCTTGCCGGCTCGCTGTCCGACTCGCACGGACTCGTATTACACGATAAATCCGAACCGCCGCGTTTTCTTCCCGTAGCCTCCATCGTAGGCGCGGTGGATTCGTTATCCATTTTACACTCGCGGAGAACTATACTGTATAATTATTCGAACTTATTCCTTTATTCTCAAAAGCTCTGTTTATTTTAAATACTCGCAATTACGAAACCAGAAACCGTCCGAACGGTTGGAAAACCGACGCAACAATGAACAAAGATATCGTGGCCTGTGGTGTTGTAGGTTAGAGTTTTTGACAGATCGAAATGACAGATGACACTTGCGCGGTGGATGGAGCTGCGAAACCATGACTTCCGGCGGAAGGAATCGATGTACTTTCTCTTATAACGGGACTTCGCACGTCAAACGGAACACATAATATTGGCAACTTGCTTTTACATTGCGAGGACGGCAAACCGCATATTTTAGTTTAGTACATTGCGTCGCCAATAGAATCGACGCCAATTTTTTATTTTATTTTTGCAAATAAAAGACATGGGTGAATAAAATTGTGATGATTTAATACAATCCATAGCCGGCAACGAAAACCAATGCTTTACATATTTCAACATTAATGAGGAATTTAAAATAAAAATACAATACGGTCGAGTGCTGAACTGTCGTTCATACAAATATGTGACATAAGTAATATACAAGGCATATATTAAAAATAAAAAAATTAAGATATCACTATCTATTCATAAAAGAATACTTTGAACATTTTCAACATACGATTAACTTATTAAAATTAACAATTTCGACATTTGTATTGAGATAAAAAAATATTTACACAGTACATAACGAACATATTCGTTTTTCAAGTAATACGTTTTGTACATAACATATACAACGGATGGTAATAACATGGCGATCATCGAATCATCTACATTTACTACCCAGTAATTAATTTGAACGACAGGAAGCCATGGAATTGGTAAACTGAATCACATACAAATGGCCCTCACTTCACATTTTAAAAAGATATGGCCTCCATCGTATTTAGTCGATGATTTTGCCAACAGAGTATGTAAAAACACTTGGTCGGTGATTGCCGTCACAAAACAACATTACATGACAAAGGCACAGATAACGTAATTTATCTTTCTCCTTTATTTCATATCGACCAATCAAGATGGAAGATACACATCGAGGGATAAAAGGCTATTCGACTTAAGCGACATATTTTGGTAATACTGGCTTATATACATATTTAGAATCAGCTAATTTTTATGCGTGGAATGAGTATGCTTTCAAGTTCAAAAAATGTCACTCAAGTCGAATAGCTCTTTACCCCTCGACATGGATTTATATATCCCTATCACTCAGTATTCTAAGACGATAGATGTAAGAATATTAAGGCGTATGGGGCGGCCTTAACGAAAACAGAAACAAGAAATAACTAGGTTTTTTTAACCTATACACGTCCTGAACTTATGAAGGGCATAAGACAACGCACCGGGCACTGAGGCGTTAAGACTCACGCTGCAACTTGATTGCCAATAACAAACTGTATTAACCTATACAATAAGCTCTTTATTCAATGAAGTGTCATTGAAGGCGCGAGCGAATTTTCCAGTGTGAAAATAAATCTTAACATTGGCAATCTATTTGAGGCCGCATCTTGACGCATTAGTGTGCCCGTGGCTAAAATCTACTTTCCTATTGCTTTCCCTCTCAATCAGGCATCTGATCAAATTATGTGTTATGAAAGTTAACTTTACATAGTTGAATAGATAATATGTTTAAAGTTTACCTTGTTTACGTAACCCGGCTTCCCGTCGTTCCAAGAAGAGCGTCTGTAGTTAATATAAACAGTAAGAAATTTTGGAATGTAATAACATTAAAAATACGTTACCAAGGAATAGATTATAAAGATATCAGACCAATAGTTTAAAGGATGGTATCTGACCACGTTATATTGAGTTAGTTTAACTAGCCGAACCTATTTCAAAAGCGTAGACAAATAACTGTTATACCTCGCTTATACGAAACACTATGTTTTAGTATAAAATGTTTGTCATCGGCGCTAATTCTGTTGGAACCAAACTAAACAGCACTAAACTAAGTGTATTGCTGTCCTTTAGATGATCGTTATGTCGGAGCAAGACAGGAATATTTTTTGTGATGTTTAATATAGTTTTTCTACAACAGAATTGACACCTTTTTGTTTCGGAGTACTTCGCTAATAAACAATTTAGAATGAAGGCAGTAAATTTTTGCCCTCAAATTTATATCAAGAGTTCAAACCACGCGCTTTAAATTAACCTTCCATAAATTTGAGAGTTTTTCTATAAAAGTTACTTTCGACGGACTACAATTTAAAAAAATCACATCAGCATCATAAAAGTATTCAATAAATAAACGTTTCCTAATTAGAGATATGAAAGTGATATCACAAAAAAAACTTATCAAATACTTAAAACAAAAAATATTATATAAAAATCGATTTTTTTTTTGTGATTCTCACTTTGCTAATCCTTGTTAAACTATCATTATAAATTAAGACCCAATGTGATGGCATAACAATCCCTTCCCTATCGTAAATTTGTACAAACTCAATGACGATTTTCTTTTTAATTGGAAGGGCACAGGCAAAAACAGGGAATCATGTCCTAATTAATGAATTTTGAGAAAAAAACAATTTCAAAGTTCAACTATTCTAACAATTCTATAGTTTGGCCATAAACAAAACTGCATTTTTGGCGCCATCTGTTAACTTTTTTTTCAATTTCTAATGATTAGAATTCAGCATACCATAGAAAAACTATGATTCTATAAAAAAAGTGGCATTCCTTGTTATTTGCCTGTGCCCTTAATTTTATCCATCACCTTAATTTAAATTAATAGACACAGATTCGAGTTGAATAAATATATATGGATCAACCTTGTCCATATTATAAGCGACAACCGAATCAATATGAGTTACAGGATTCATAAGAAGTTTATTTTTAAATTATTTCTTTCGTGAGCAATAGAACAGATTCGTTATGGAAATGTAGAGCTAAGAACATAATACAGAATTAAACCATCAAATATTTTATCATACATCAAAGGGCCCAGCCCTGTGTTTGTTCATGTGAAATCACAATTGAAACTAATACCGATAAAACGAACTCAACTTTGAGCGCGAACTTGAACAGAATATTTACTAAATAGGATCTCAAAAACTATTCTAGTACGAAGTGAGATCTCAAGAGCGTACTCAAATTCACCCGCCGAGCCGAGTGCGTATTATTAATAGCGGTCTAAAGCACTGGACGGATCTAGAATAAACAATAATTTATTCCTCAACTTTATCAGAAAATTATAGCTTAAAAATGTACAGACAACAAATATTCTTCGTATGATCCCCAAATTAAGTAAATTTTGTACTACGGGTACCATACAACGGACTGGGGGCGATCCCAGTTATACTCAGACCATGGCAAATTCAGAAAAGGCCATTTTCGAAATTCGCCTCTAGCGGGAATAACCTTTAACAAGTCCTTTAAATCAACGTAAATTTATAAAGTTACATTTAAAGCTTTTCAATAAGGAAGTGCTTCAAGCAAGGTCGACTTTTGCATCATCGGTGGGGTACCTTAATGGACTATAACCGAATCCCCCTTGAATATAGGAGTCCCGCGCCCTGTCGTCCAATGGAGCATTGAAAGGACCCACATTATAAATCCCCGTTTTCACTCAGAACAGGAGCTGCCTTAACGTATCTACTTAAGGTATCAAGATAAGGCAACTCATATTCTCAGTGAAAAAACGAGCATCGTACCTTGGTACTCTTGATACTCTTAATTTTACCGACGATCGGTAATTGGATATTTTTATGAGAATACATTTTCATTGGTACATATTCTAGCAGAATGGATCCCCAGTAATGCAAGGAGGGATTGCGGCAGGCCTAAAACAGCCTCCTATCGAAGAGTGGCAAATCTTTGCCCGAAATAGAGAAGAATAGAGGGAGAGGAGAGAGAGGTCTTTGCCCAGCAGTGGGACGTCACAGATATAAAAAAATATAAAAGATTCTAGAACCGTCCATCGCCGACCTATTTCTCTTAAATTAAAAATAATAAAGAAATATCACTGTCTCGTAATAATTATACGCCATACACCCGTGACCATGCGCTGATAACTGTATAAAGATATAATTAAAGAAGGTTCTTCGAAGTACAGAGAGCATACGATTCTGGTATTAAATATTGAGTATCTTGTTGACAAATAAATAAACTTGGCAATTTAATTTTTTATTTTCTTAAGTATGAAGTAGCGCGCACACTCGGGCGTCAAATGTCGCGCGTCTACATTCGTGTCAATACCAAAACGAACTAAACACATGAAAATGGAATTTCTATGATAAAATCATGGAGATATAACGGTGATGGCATTTCGAGGCCGCGATGCGGTAAATTTTTCTGGTATATCTGATTCGGCCATTGGTGTTTTCCGAAACGTAGTTCCTTATCGCGCGTTGCGAAAGGGGGCTAGACGGAAAAAAATCGAAATAATTCAGACTGGCACGAAATTTTGTAACGACACTTTTACATATGTGTGTGTGATTTTTATTGTATGCATTTATTTTATGTATACAATAAATTTCGATTGCGATTCCGATTTTCCGGTTCCGGCTCCGATTTCGATTTTGATGTGTGTGCGTGTGTGTGTGTGTGTGTGTGTGTGTGTGTGTGTGTGTGTATGTATATGTACATATTTTTGCTTTTTTACTTATTTCAAAAGGAACTTCGTTCCACCCGGGTGTCCCTTGACACCTCTCAAGTTTTGGTATTGGCAAAATCGACGCGCGCACGCTTCAATATGTATGTTTTGTTTCAATTTTAAATATTTACAAAAAAAAAACGTTTTCATAATAAAAGTAGAATAAAATACAATAACCAAGTTTACTTACTTGAATATAATTATTCTGTTGTTTGATGTCAATTCCGTTCAAACTATAAATAATCTATATTTGACATTTACAGTATTGTCGTCTCGCTCGTACACTACAGTCGTAAGAAGGACGGCAATATATTCAGATTAATATAGATTATTTTGTTTTCAATAGAATCGACGTTAATATCAACGCACAAAGACGGGTTAGAGTAAATAAAAATAATTACCACTTAGTTAATATAACATTTCAAATATGATTAACCCAAGACTGAGATTCTGAGTCCTGCATTGATAACGTATCAGTAGTTGTAGCATAAGCGCCAAAACTAGACTTATGTCACAAAATATGTGTGATTGTGTCTCTTTCTCTCGTATGAAATAAGACAGAGAGCGACCGAGCCAATCCGCGACAGAGATCTTGACTTGACATGCGTGCTAACACCACAGGACAAAAAACAATATAAGATAAATAAATCTTGTCCCATTTTCTCGTATGTACCCAGATAGTGAAAGAGCGACTTGGTGTGACATAAGTCTTGTCATGACGCACCCGGATTAAGTGACAGGCCATTTCCAACCATAAATGTTAGGTTAACTAAGCAGTATTTACCTCGACGCGTCCAACGTCGCGACGGTCCCCGGACAAAATTGCAATAAAAAAATCCTCAAGCGGGCGCTGTTTCGAACAAAATCAACCACATAACGACTTGCACTCATACCTGCGGTGGACAGAGAAAAAAAAAATTAAACAAAAAAGCAAAACAATATTATCATTAAGAGAAAGTATTGCAATTACGTCCTTCCGACACGAACTACAAAAAAGTATCATACGCACCTACAAAATAATATTTTTACACATTTAATTTTTATTGCTTGCAACTCATTTATCATCTAATCACTATTAATATTTATATTTGTTATACATATTGATATGATTTGGACATCCTTCAGAGTTACGCAGTCCGTGTTTCATAGTTATCATCAATCAAATTCACATTCTATATCTATCACAATAACGTTCAATATCGTATACCATACTAATGTGCGTTAATCTGCAGGATGTCGCATCTCTTTAATACATAAATACATTATATTACATAACAAAGCTTGTGTAATTTAGTTACCGACCGAAACTTAGGCTTCGGCGGAAATGGGCCGAATTTTTGGCCTAAGCTGAAGGTTAATTAAAGGAATTTTTGAGAGCGTGATGGTGGAGGGAATGCGTGGGGATCATAGTGAGTTGCGCGCACCGACCGCCATCAACAGTAGTAAGACATCCAATGACTTTTGAAGTAAATCCCCCATCATAGTAGCCAACATGGAGATGGCATTTCGCGACCGCGCTGCGGTATATTTTTCTGGTCTATCTGACTCCGCACTTGTTGTTTTCTCATATAGTTGCCGTATAGTACAGGTACATGAGATATCAACAAAGGCGGAAAAATAGCCGAGCTATACGAAGAGTAGAGTCGTTATGGGAACTCTAGATACTCTATGGTAGCCATAGTAAATATTTTACTCATAATGTTTTTTTAGTTTGCTTTTCCCATTAACTACTTGATACTGACTATATTACCAGCTAACCGCAGGTGGAGCCATCCCTCATCTCATTCCATTAAATTTAGTCATTTCGTAAAAAAATAAAGAATAAGTTTAACTAGATAACAGTTATTATAAATTTGAAAACAACTCCATCCCCCTTGTCAGCAAAAAGTAAGCATCCTTAAGTAAACATTTTTCAATTAAAATGTTTTTTTTTTAATATTATAACTAGCAGACCCGGCCACGCGTTGCTGTGATCTAAGCTATCCTAGCCTCTCAAGTTGGACCAGACTGCTCACGGTGTGCATTTAATTTAAAATCGGTTAAGTAGTTTAGGAATCCATCGCGGTCAAACATCGTGACAGGAGATTTATATATATTACATTATAATTTTATCCCCAAAAATGCGTTTCGTTTTCAAGCATAGACAATGTGAGGGTTGCCATTCGTGTAAAAAAGTAAATAACTACCGATGACGTAATCATCATCTAGACTCCCGACCCTCCATGTCATCCAAAATAAGCAAAACAAAGAATATAGTGCTTACGTAATATTTGAACAGCTCCTTTTAGTTAATCTTGAAATGAATTTCATAGGGTTATTAAACCTTCTGCTTCGGCCATAAATCGGATTCCATTCGGACACAACAGTAATGTAACTGTGAAAGTACTAACAACAGGCAGTACATTCGAAAATCAAAATTACTACCAACAACTACAGTTTTAAGGTAATTTTAATGTTACTGACTGCATGTTGAAGATACAATATTGGGCGTCAATACGCATGCCAAGTATTATATTAGACTTTACATACCTTTTCCCTAAGAAACACATTTTACAACCATTTTTAAAATGATATCCCCAAACAACAGTCAGATCCCAACTATTATATTGTATAGATAAATATAATCCATTTGCAATGTCCTTAACATGTTGACAGCGGCACATTTTTTTGTATTCTTTACACTCCTGCGGTACTGGGTTTTTAAGACCTCATCATGAAAAATATCATTATGGCGGCTAGAGGCTTATTAAAGTAGATACTCCACTGCATTATTTACTCTAGACCGCTACTGTATCTTACATATATATTCATCTCTTTTCTAAACTAAATCAAATTTAAGTTACGGCCTCCGCACGGCAGAGAAGGCTATGTTTTTCTTAGACGCACCGCAAGGAAGACACACACGAGGCGTATTAGACCTCGTGCCGCACTGAACGTGTTAAACACCACATTGTAAATGGACACAATTTTCTATAAATATGACGCCGATGTAAACTTTAATATTTATACTATTTAATTTAAAGTATAATACGTCGAGTTCGGATCCGTTCGACTCATATAAACTCGCCCTTCATAAATAAATGTATGTAAGGGCGAGTACAATAAAAGACGAACAGGTCCGAGTCCAATGCATAACTACACTATTCTGGATCGGTATATTGATGAGACGGTACGCGGAAACGCCTTGTTACCATAGACCTCATTCATAGGCAATAATTTAAATAATACCAACATACTATGGTTCAAGCTCTGGCCCATGGAAGCGTCGAAATTCGCGCGGCCAATACATTTTTCATCCAACTCCTCCTACACCTTTTATCGATTGAGGGTTCCAAGACAATTTAGCTTTTATCCCCATGACTCGCCGAGATTCAAACCTCGGTGTCATCAATGGGTGCCGCTATCGATCCTGGCTTACAGAAGCAACACTGGTGCGAACGTGTGGCGGGCTTAGACCCAAAAAAAAAATTAACAGAAGCCTTGAAATTCACTAAACTGTCTACGCGTCTTATAATCGTAACAAGGCTGTAACCAAGGCGTTTCCAAGGTTTTTTACAGGGCGTGTTATTCCACCGTGCGTCTCTTTACCTGTCGTGGTGTTTGTCGAGGACGTACTCCTTCAACCGTCGCACCAAGTGTTCAGACAATTGTGTCACCTCAGGCCATTGCTTCAGTATCATCACGCCCACCATTACCGCTAAGCTTGTCGTTAATACTCGCACCCTGGAAATTAATTTTTAAATCACAATCTGCATACTATGGGATTCGGGTGTTGTATTTTACAAGTTAGTCATTAACTTTTTATTATTAAATCCAATATACAAGGTGTTACATAAGTCCGAAATAATACTTAGACGTTAGCATCAGTATTGGTTACATAACTGAATGGTATAAAAAATTGATCGAAATTCGACCAAGTCTTTTCGTCTTTTTCTGGTCGTGAGTTTCTAGAACTCGTAATATCTCGTTCTGTTTTGTGAATATTGGTAGTCGCCCCTCATAAGTGTAGTTTACACTGCTGAATAGGGTTATGGATGTACCCAAAGGACAGAACACAATACCTATGACAAATAATCAAAGGTCCATAACTCAGAAACCATGATAGTTAGGTATAAACTGTTTTCACTAAGCAGCCACAAATGAGCTACCGTATATGTCCCAAAGTATTATTTCGGATTTCTGATACACTTACTCTTCTGTATTGTACACCAAACAAGGAAAATAATACAACATTTTAGGTCTAATTACAGTAGTTATGTAGTTTTGAATTATTAGGCGGTCTTGTCACTGAAAACAATCTGTTCCAAACAACCAGTGGTGTTAGCACGCATGTCAAGACAAGTCCTCTGTCACAGATTGGCTCGTTCGCTCTCTTTTTTCATACGAGAGAAGGAGATCTAATCAACATATTCTGTTACATAAGTCTAGTCTTTGCGCTCATGCTACCACTTCAGATAGTTATAAAAAAATATCTAAGATGATTTAAACATACGTTATTTTTGTCTCAAAATTTTTGTTACGGTGGAAATATCTAATGTCGATCAGATCCCTAGGTGGGGTACGTTCTTGAGAGTATAATAATGGTCAGCAGTACCAAGTGCTAGCCGAGTGGTCGAACGCACGCCTTGCAATCGAAGTGTGGTTCAAACACCGGCTCGCACCTCTGGGATTTATGTGCGAAATTAATGTGCAAATCTCATTTGCATACGAGATTATCACTTGCGGTGAAGGAAAACATCGTGAGGAAACCTGCACGTCTGAGGGAACTTGACTAGTTTTCGATAGATGTGTGAAGTCTGCCAACCCGCACTGGGCCTGCGTGGTGGACTATGGCCGGAATCCCCCTCGCATTGAGGGTAGGCCCGTGCCCAGCAGTGGGACGTTAAAAGGGCTGTAGTAGTAGCAGTACCTGGTGCGCAGGAAGGGCATGGCGACGCCGGCGACGGTGGCGACGAGCAGCAGCGCGAGCTGCAGCAGCGTGAGCGCCACGTTGAGCAGCTTGACCAGCAGCAGCCGCGGCGGCAGCGCGCCCGCGCCGCCCGCCTCGCCGCCCGCGCCGCCCGCGCCGCCCGCCCCGCCGCCGCCCGCGCTCCACTGCTCCAGCTTCACTATCTGCACGGGCAACGTTTACGATCACCTTATGCGTCTCAGCCATCGACACGCGAGGGACTTGACTGTTAGTGACGCTTACCATGCGACATCGCGACGCTCACAATCCGGCATCGCGACGCCCCATTATGAGCGTCACGACGCAGGATAATAACGGTCTCGACGCCCAATATAAGCGTCGCGACGCAGAATAATAAACGTCACGACGCTTCATTATAACCGTCACGACGCCGGTAATAAGCGTCACGACGCCACATTATGAGCGGCGCGACGCCGGGTGATAAGCGTCGCGACGCCGGGTGATAAGCGTCGCGACGACACATTATGAGCGTCGCAACGCTGAATACAGAATGTCGCGACGTCAGATAAAGCATTGCGACGCCAGATAAACCGTCGCGACGATGAATAGACAGCGTCTCAACACCGGATAGCAATCATCGCTACTATAAATATAGTGTTTATTTATTTATTTAATGGAAGACCAACAGCTATGTTAACAGGTATAAATAGCAGAGGAAAACGAACTGAGAGCCAATTACAGGTCTCCACGTATAGCAATAGAACATAGAAATTTAAAACTAAGGTATGAACATAATTAATAATATAAAACTAAAACATTGTAAGGCTCGACGATCACAGCAGAGTAAAGAACAGAGTATGTCTATTAGGTCCTAATTAAAGAAGTCAAGGCTTAGGCACCGCTTGACCGAGTGTTAAGTACTCTTTTTATGAGATAGGGCGGCAAACGAGCAGCCGTTTCACCTGATGGTAAGTGATCAACGCCGCACATGGACACCTGCAACACCAGGGGCATCGCAAGTGCGTTGCCGACCTTTAAAGTACTCACTTTAGTCTGACAGAGGTCGAGTGCCTCGTGAATGTCTCGTATCCGCTCTTCGCTCTGGTACTGAACTTTTTCCTCCACGTCAGTAAGCGCTTGTTTTAAGTTTTCTACCTGACAAAATAAATATACAATCAAACTACACATCTGAATTTTAGTAAATAGCCTTAGCAAGCCCAACGACAGTTCTGTTGATTTTTGGTAGGTAAGCAGTACCCTATATTTACTATTAACCATTTCACCCAAATCGGTCTAATCGTTTAGGAGGAATTCAGTGACATACACACGTACAGTAGAATTATATACATGTACTAGCTGCGCCCGCGACTTCGCCCGCGTGGACTTCAGGGAGATTACACGGAAATATGGATATTATGTATTTCCCGCGGAACCCTAATGCTTTTTTCTAAAATTAAAGTAGCCTAAGTTTCGCCTTGGAATATTAGCTATCTTCCAGTGAAAGTCCCGTCGAAATCTGTTCAGCCGTTTGGAAGTTTAACTCAAACAAACAGACAGACAGACAGACAGACAAAAAATTTTCGTTATACGTATCGTGTATACTTTCATATGCAATTCGTAAAAAGGTGCTATTTTGATATTACAAACAGACACTTCAATTTTATTTATTTGTATAGCTAAAGACTATTTCTGATACTATTTGTATTTTCAGTGGTGGTAACATTCGTAAGTCCTGTTTATAGTGTGTGTTACCTCGTTTTGGTGTAGTTCAGTGAGATCGTTGATCTGTTCTTCGAGCCGCTCCGTCTTGAACCTCTCCTCTTGAAGCGCAGCCGACAGGAACGAGACCTCCTGCGATAGGTTCTACAACAAGATAACACACACATATGAGTGTCGATTCTGTTGGCATCACACTAAACTAAACGTATTGCCATCTTTCTTACGAACGTAATGTATAAGCAAGTCGGCAATACATTTAGTCCTTTCAAATTTAGTTACAATTAAAAGTATTTTGATAAAATATATTTAGTGCAATCAAATCACAGTTTATTTACAACTAACTGTGCCCGCGACTTCGCCCGCGTGGACTTTAGGAAGATCACCCGGAAAAATGGGTTTTATGTTCATACCGCGGAACCCTAATGCTTTTTCAAAAAATAAAGCAGCCTAAGTTACGCCTTGGAACATTAGCTATCTTCCAGTGATAGTCCCGTTGAAATCTGTTGAGCCGTTTGGAAGTTTACCCGGAACAAACAGACAGACAGACAAAAATTTTAAAAATTGCATTTTCGCTTAAAATGTCGTTTATACTTTCGTATGCAATTGGTAAAAAGGTTTAACTTTGATTTTACAAACAGACACTCCAATTTTATTTATTTGTTTATTATAGATAGATGTATAGACTAAACAAATTTTGCATTAAAAATATTTATTTGTTTGTATATCGAGGGGTCTATTTGACTTAAGCGACACTTTTTGGCGTAGAATGAGCATGCTTTCTTGTAAAGTTAAAAAATGCCACTCAAGTCAAAAGCCAAAGCCTTTCAACCCTCGATATAAAGAAATAAATATGGCCAGGAAACCCATACTCGTCGTATGATCTCAATCTAAGCAACGCTAGGTAATATGAGTACTATACAATGGACTAAGGGCGATCCTGGTTAAACCCAGACCTGTGTATATTGTGCTTATAAGTAATCTAACCACAGCCCTTTTAACGTCCCACTGCTGGACACGGGCCTCCGCTTAATGCGAGGGGGATTCAGGCCATAGTCCACCACGCCAGCCCGGTGCGGGTTGGCAGACATCACACATCTATCGAGAACTAGTCAAGTTCCCTCAGTCGTTTCCTCACGATGTTTTCCTTCACCGTTTCATAGCAAGTGATACTATCGGATGAAAATGAGATTTGCACATAAACCCAGAGGTGCGAGCCGAGGTTTGAACTTGCACACTTTGATTGCAAGGCGTGCGTTCGACCACTCGGCTACCACTGCTACATATACATCATCATCATCATACATCATCATCACGCCTGTATTCCCCGAAGGGGTAGGCAGAGGTGCACTGCAGTGCGCCCACACTTCGCCGATGTATTTTTGGTCCCTATGTAATAGGGGGCGAGCCTATTGCCATTATACCGGGCACAATCTCCCTCATTACGAGGGAGATTTTTGGGCTATAGTCCACCACGCTGGCCCAGTGCGGGTTGGTGAACTTCACACGCCTTTCTATAGACGTGCAGGTTTCCTCACGATGTTTTCCTTCACCGTTTTATAGCAAGTGATAATCTCGGGTGACAATGAGATTCGCACATAATCCCAGAGGTGCGAGCCGGGGTTTGAACTTGCACACTTTGATTGCAAGGCGTGCGTTCGACCACTCGGCTACCACTGCTACATATACATTAAAAGTAATCGGCACGGCAGTACCTTGAGCGCGTCAATCTTCTCCGAGAGACGCTCGTAGTCCTCCCTGCGCTCGCGCAGCTCGTTAAGTATCGGCTTCAACGTGAACGTCGTGTCCGACACGTTATTAGTCGTAGCCTGTGTCGGGTACCTAACAAACAATACAGACAATTTGAAATATTAAACATTCAAGTAATTTATCGTTTAAATATATAAATATTGTGGCGAGTCGAAATTTATGCGAAATAAACTAAAAGGAATTATATTGATTCATAGGAAAATTTCATCCTTGAAACAAATGTCATTGACGCGTAGTCGCATGGCTTTTAACACAGAAATTCCATCTTTATTTATATTGACACAGAGTTCGTTTTGATATTGGCAAAATAAATTGCGCGCATATTTTGATACCCCAGTGTGTGTGGTTTTACTGTCTATTGTATGTAATAGTACTATTATCTCGATTAGATCTTGTATAAATTTTAATACTAACAAATTATTTGTATTTAAAGTAGTGATGTGCCGGATCGTTAAAAATGCATATCCGCGGATACGGATATTTGGCGTCAAGATCCGGGGATACGGATCTTGACAAATTTATAAAAACTTCCTATAATAAATGATTATTAGGCTTATCACTATGTATATTTGTCATTGATAAAGAACCCGCCAAAACGAACCTAAAACAGTACTTCCTATTATCTAGACTGTCAACTACCTTCAACTCAATCGGTCATGAAGTGGATTTGTTTAATGATACACTGTACAAATTTCGCAAACTGATCTTGTCATCGTTGGTGCGTCAATGATAGCCACTCATCTAGTCACTCATCACATTTAATTTAATTTAATTTTTATTGTCACATTCTTATTTTTCATTTATTATCAATGTTCCTGTTATGTTATGTTATTCCTTCTTACTTATGCATGTTGTGGCACCTTTGTTAACTGTGCATTTAGTTTTCCCTTATTTGTATTTTATATTAATGTATTATGAATGCTACAGTTTTTGGATGTCCTGTTAAATAAATAAATAAATAAATTGATCTGGAACATCACTAATTTAAAGTTGAGGTACAACCAGCAAAAGCAGTGGAAGCCTACTTGGTAGAACAACCGCCTTGAACGTAAGGGGTGCAAGTTCAAATCTCGGGATAGCACCTCTCGAGATTTTTACGTGCGAAACTCATTTTCAATAATTTATTTATTTATACTTTAGCACAAAGTTGTACAAAGGCGGACTTAATGCCAAAGGCAGTCTCTTTCAGTCGACCTTAGGGTGATGCAGAGAAAAACAAGGTAGGTGCACTATAAAATATGTAAGAAATAATTTTCAGCCATTAATATATAATTTACATACCTATGCGATACACAAATACTTATATATAATAGACTAATAATGATTACCACCTGCTGAAAAGTGAATGAAAACATCGTGAGGAAACTGGCACGTCTATAGAAAGGCGTGATAAGTTTATCAACTCCCGCTGGGCTAGCGTGCACTATGGCCCAATTTTCCTTCGTATGGAGAGTGGAATGTGCTCGGTATAATGTCAATAGGCTCGCCACTCGTGGTTGTATGCGTAAACAAAAAAAAAACTGAGCCATCGTGGGACGCCTGGCAGATGTGAAACATAAAACATAAACATCGTAGCGGCGAGTGAGCGGAGTCAGCCGGTGGGCGGAGTCTAAGCGGCGGAAAGAACCGAGGAATACGAAGCGTGGCCTCATTTAAAACTATACTTAATGCATTAAGTAATAAGGTTGATTTCATTTTGTTGTGGCGAAGCGTCGGCAAATCTCGCCACGCCAAAAAATCAGGTTTACCCCTCGCCTATAGATGTCTCACACCAAAAAAATATAATACAAGGCGGTATACTCACGGCGCACCCTCGCTGGTGACGGAGGAGCTGGGCGAGGCCTCGGGCGAGTACTTGGGCGCGGGCGAGGTGGCTGCACGAGGCAGCGTGGAGCCGCGCGGCGCCGCCTCGCCTGCCTCGGACGCGCGCGATCCTTCCGACGACGCGTTCGCTGCCACGTTGTAGCAACACTCAATACACATTTATATGAGGGGGGCCCTTTATCTAACCAACCTTTCCATTAACTTCGACTGTTTGGGGGCCTTAAAGAGATAATGCACATTGGGGCGTCAAGACGGGAGCTGTATATTTGTTTACAAGCTTTATATTAGCTTGCAACGTATGTATGTCTGGGTGGAATCTTGCAACTGAATTTTAAATCAGTTATCTTTAACCGATTGAGCTGAAATTTGGTATATCTACACGCTTACTTTGGATGACAATGCATGCTTAGCTATGTGACGTCATTCTAATTCCAATATTGCGGATCATCCAAGATGGCGGAATAGTTATTTCTTTTGCACTACCACAGTATAGGTATCAAATGAAAGGGCTTACTGAGGAGAACACAAAAATTAAGGGCATTTAAATGAAAGCTTGTTTTTAAAAAGTATTTTTTATCATTATCTTTTTTCTAATACCAGAACGAACTTGGTGACAATATACATAAAGATTGAATTTCTATAGTAGAAGCCACACAGTCACGCCGCAAAATGTGCTCGCGTCGTCAACGCCACGCGCCATTTCGTTGTATTATGAGCTTTGTAAGTCAGTCAGTGTATTGCAGCGCGCGTCTTGATTCCCTACCTTAGTGTACCCTGGCCTTTATAATTAACCATCACGTCAAGGCGTTTCCTAGTGTTAGTGAAAACGGAACAAATTGTCAGCATACTAAGTGTCGGGGTCAAACCTCGGTGTCTTCAATGGACACCGCTGTCGATCCTGGCTTACAGGAGTAACAGTGGTGGGAATGTGTGGCGGGATTAGTCCCAAAAAAAAGCATACTAAGTGTTACTAGGACAGATCGTGTCCGTAATAAGTACTACTGTGTGGTCCGATACCGATTCCAGTATGTATATTTATCTAACGCGATCGAGAAGACAGCAAACTTATCATGCGTGTGAACACAAAACGTAAGTCACGGATTATATTACGCCTAATCACTCTCATAATTTGTTCATCCAAAAGAGAGAAAGAGACAATATTAACATATTCATGACATAAGTCTTGTCTTGATGCGCGTGCAAGCCCCACAGAGGTTAAGACATGACATGTCATGTCACTATCAGATCAAGATGTCTATGACGAGAAGTATTGGTATTCCCTTTGCAGGGAAATCATAGTCCCAAATATCTCATGTTATGCAGAAACCTTTAGCCAGTAGTGGGATATTTAATTATAGATTTTTATAAAAAAAAATTTGCAAGTAAAATTAATTCGATTTAATAATTAATATGGTAATTCGTGCCAATTATATTAGGAAGCGTTACATTAATAAAATAAACCCAATTACCGTTAGATAAAACAACTCACAATCACAAGTTATAAATTAAGTACTAAATCAGAAACATTACGTCCTTATCACATTAAAAGTGACAAGAACCCGGTCCCACCCTGTGAATTCGTAGAAACTTCAATAAATTTGCAATAGCTTTACAAAGCGTTTTCAACCCAATTTATTTTGAAATTAAACTATTTTACGGATTTTATCGCGTTTATTTACTATTTTATTTTCCCGACGAATTTATTTTGTTGACTCGCGCACGAAGGGTTCCGGACCATTATCTATAAAAACGGCAAAACAACATGTCTGTGGTATGGGAATAAAGAAATAAAATATTAATTTTATTTTAATTAATTTTTATATTTTTAAAGTGCATAAGTAAACTCAATATTCTGTAAATATCGATCAAAAACGAGCAAAAAATCACGTGTATTGTATGGGAGCCCCTTTAAATATCTATTTTATTCTGATTTTTAGTATTTGTTGTTAGAGCGGCAACAGAAATACATCATCTGTGAAAATTCCCACTGTCTAACTATCACGGTTAATGAGACAGACGGTCAGACAGATAGATAGATACACAGACAGACAGACGGACGGACAGCGGAGTCTTAGTAATAGGGTCCCCTTTTACCCTTTGGGTACGGAAAAATAAATATTAGTCATTGCATGACTATTAAATTATTAGGTGTAAAATATATTATGCAGTATAAAATGCTATTCCATACATAATTATTAGTATATGTATAGATAAAAACCATTATTTACCTCTCAGTTCCGCGTGTGGTGGGGCTAGCGTGCAAGAAGGAGACAGCATGATAAGCGACACAATACACAAATGTTTGCATATAAACAATACACAAGTATAAAAATTGGAAATAATGTTTTAAAGCCATATGAATTGCTATGAATATTTATTTATACCTGGCCCTGTAGCATGACGGCGTAGACATAAGTTTTATCTCTTTCAACTGTCACATTCGTCGAGGCGAAAAGCTCGACGAGACGTCATTTTCTCGACAAATCTGACAGTTGAAAGAGATAAAACTTATGTCTACACGGCTAAACGTGCTGATCAACATAAATATTAAATAAATGTGCTAATTCCGCTTGTACTAAACTAAACTAAATGTACTGCCGTCCGAGCCGTTTTCACGGAAGCAATGTATATATCGAAAGGTAAAAGGCGAAGTGACTTAAGCGCCATGTTTTTTTTTTTTTTATATTGTACGAGCCCTGTCTGGCCCGGCCCGCGAGCTAGTCCTTATTGAATATTCTTTATTTTAATCTGGGGTCTACAAAATTTTCTTATTTCCTATTTCTTAATGCCATGTTGGGCGATATTCAGTTATATAGGTACATCGTTGGAATCAGCGAATTTTTCTCCGTCGTTTGAGCAAAATGGCGCTTGAGTCAATTCACTTTTTAACCGTGGAAATAGCAATATTTTAGTGCTGTCAAATTTAGTTAAAAATGGTTTGGTGCCAACAAATTAATTATCTAATCTACGTACTATGTGCAACCATTAAATTTATGGACATTTTAGTCAGTCTACAAATCACCTTCAGCGGGGCTAGCACACGCACCAAGACAAGACATATGTCATATAATGTGAAGATATTGTCTGTTTCTTTTATATGCATTAACAAAGAGCGAGAGCGACTCGAGCGCGATATAATCCGTGACATACTTTGTGTCTTGCTAAGCGTGCTAACCGTACAAGCGG
This sequence comes from Ptilodon capucinus, assembly GCA_914767695.1. Lineage (NCBI taxonomy): Eukaryota > Metazoa > Arthropoda > Insecta > Lepidoptera > Notodontidae > Ptilodon > Ptilodon capucinus. The sequence continues at coordinate 4,169,583 of OU611831.1, forward strand.
TTTCAAGACGGACCGTAGAATTGTTTTTCAATACATGATTATTGTCAATATCAAAATATTTTATAAATCTTGGGGCGAGTGTATAAATATGCTAATCCAGTTTCGATCAAATTTGAATACCCCCGCAGGGAATTATGGCGTGATGGTATTTCAAGATGTTTGGTGACACAGTTATTATGTGAAAGATACCTCTTATCTATACATAATATACATAACATAAAGCAAGGTTAGCATGTATTATGTAATCGGGTTAAAAGGTTAAAACTATTCAATTTTAAATCATATGATCCTGAATGTCATACGAGATACACTTTCAAATTACATACGTCAACATCACATACTGAGATGACGATAAACATTTGAAACAACTACATAATCACACATATATTCATACAAAAAACAATGCCAATGAAAATAAAATCCTACTGCACAAGGAATAGATTTAAATGTTGATTAAAATGTATATATTTACATTTTTTCCGGCATTTCTTACACTTGTTGAACAACATCACATGCACAAGGTACTTGTTCTATCGGCGCCGGCGCCGCTACTACTGACTCACGGATATCTCTTGTTCATAGGCAGGTATGATAAGATTGAATAGCAAACTAATGATGTCAATTTTGTCATACACAAACTACATCTATACAAATAAATAAAATTAAAGTGTCTGTATTTAACATTAAATAACAGCTCAATGCTAACGTATACAAGATACCTATAACGAAGACGCATTTTTTTTTGCTTTCACTCAATGAAGCATAAACGCGTACGGTGATATGACCGTATACTACTACTACAGCCCTTTTTAACGTCCCACTGCTGGACACGGGCCTCCCCTCAATGCGAGGGGGATTCAGGCCATAGTCCACCACGCTGGCCCGGTGCGAGTTGGCAGACTTCACACATCTATCGAGAACTAGTCAAGCACTCAGACGTGCAAGTTTCCTCACGATGTTTTCCTTCACCGTTTCTTAGCAAGTGATAATCTCGGATGAAAATGAGATTCGCAAATGGAACCCAGAGGTGCGAGCCGGGGTTTGAACCTGCGCACTTTGATTGCAAAGCGTGCGTTCGACCACTCGGCTACCACTGCTAACCGTATATGCGCGGAAAAAACGGTAGTCTATAAGCGCTCTACAGATACGTCAATCATATTGAGGTCGGCAATGCTATTTGACTCCAGCGAAATTTTTAACTCTACAGGAGAGCATATTCATTCGACGCAGAAAAAATAGCTGATTCCAAATATAGTCAAACAGCCTTTCACCCCTCGATATAGTAACGATCGTAACTCGGAACGAATACGATAAGGACCGATAGTAGCGACACCTCTCGACAAGCGTGACGGATTGCAGTTTCCAATGTTATGTGTACATATTACACGCGACATTGAAATAATAATGACTGTTAATGACTTGAACACACCGGAGCGAGCGGATTCGCTTGAATCTCTTTGAAAATGTACACTGTGTCCTTCTTTTTTTTAATGGACTACGCTCTTGGCCGTGAGGTGGCATTTACAGCTTTACCGGAGGTGGGTCTGTGTCCAATTATATTAGAAAGTATAGATACCTAAATTTGCATAAGACGCAAAACAAATTGACGCTCGAGGTTTGATGCCCCAGTGTGGGGAGGGGAGGCTTTATGATGTCAATGTCGATTCTGTTGTACACATTCATCCGCCATTTTTATCACGCTCATCATCCATTTTATAGTGTGTATTTATTGAATGAGTCCTTGCTATAATTACTTGACATCGGCTTAAATACCCACTAATCGCAGGTGCAGTCATTCCTCATGTTATTCTATTAAAATTTGATCATTACATTTATTTTGTACAAAAGGATGAAGGGATACCTAAACTATACAGGGTGTATCAGAACTCCGAAATAATACTTTGGGTACATATACGATAGCTCTTATGAGGATGCTTAGTGAAAACAGTTTATACCTAACTATCATAGATTCTGAGTTATAGACCTTTGAATATTTGTCAGAGGTATCGTGTTCTGGCCTTTGGGTACATCCATAACCCTATTCAGCAGTGTAAACTACACTTATAAGGGAACACACAGAACATGCAAATTTTACATTGAACTCGAGATATTACAAGTTATAGTAATTGACGACGAAAAAAAAAGTGGAAAAACATGGTCGAATTTCGATCAATTTTTTAATACCATTCAGTTGTATGCCCAATACTGGTGCAAACGTCAAAGTATCATTTCGGACTTCTGAAACAGCCTGTATAAGACAACACTAAAAATATGGTCATCTTAGCATTACATTATAGTATAATAAATGTAAGGTATAATGATTATACCTTACATCCGTTAGTCGACAAATTCGGCTATACGCTTAGTTTAGTGCAGTATAATTTGGTGCCAACAGAATCAACCCAGATATCATAAATGATGATAAAATGTTCATTTAGCAGACGAATAACCTAATTAAACACAAAACCGGCCAAGATCGATTCGGACTTGCACATGAAGGGTTCCATACCATTATCTGTAATAACGAGTAAAAAAAATCACGTTTGTTGTAAGGAAGCCCCCTGAAATATTTATTTTATTCGGTTTTTTTCAATATTTGTTGTTATAGCGGCAACAGACATACACCATCTGTGAAAATTACAACCCTCTAACTATCACGGTTCATGAGATACAGCCTGGTGACAGACGGACGGACGGACAGCGAAGTCTTAGTAATAGGGTCCGCGTTTTACCCTTTGGGTACGGAATCCTAAAAATCTGTTTTATGTGAAACATGCTTTGTAAAACCTTTGTTTTCAACTCCCAAGTAGATTTTTATTAGGTCACGACAAATTCTGTATAATGTACCTATACCTACGATGATTTGATAACTCTCAACAAACTGAATTTATTATTATAATATTATATGTAGGTATACACATACATAATGTATGTATGACATAGGTATATTATTATGATTATCTATATTAATTATATAGTATTTAAGTATACAAAATTTTATAATATTATTGGCTTTAATCATAATTTTGTTCGTTTATGTAAGTATTTTACCATAGTATTTTTCTTATTTTTTTTTTCTCAACTCCTTTTCTCTGTTTGCATTCGCGACTTCTTTTTATTTCTTGCACCCACTTTGTTTGAGTTTTTCTCTCTCTCTACATCACTCTAAGGTTGGCTGGTAGAAAATGCCTGAGGCATTAAGCTTACCTTGTACATTTTTTACTTCTGTATAATTGTGCAAAAAATAAATAAATAATACTTATTCGTGATATTGAATAGTGTTATAATCTCAGCCATTGCTACTATTAACCAAGCATTTCAAGATTTTTTTCGGTTAGTTAAAAAATATGTACCACGCACTAAAAAACAAAAAACGTCACACTAAACTAGTAACAGCATAACAGGCCCGCACACTGTATTTTTTACATCATCATCATAATACATCATCACGCCTGTATTCCCCGAAGGGGTAGGCAGAGGTGCACTGCAGTGCGCCCACACTTCGCCGATGTATTTTGGTCCCAATGTAATAGGGGGCGAGCCTATTGCCATTATACCGGGCACACAGGTTTCCTCACGATGTTTTCCGTCACCGTTTCTTAGCAAGTGATAATCTCAGATGAAAATGAGATTCGCACATGGAACCCAGAGGTGTGAGCCGGGGATAGAACCTGCGCACTTTGATTGCAAAGCGTGCGTTCGACCACTCGGCTACCACTGTATTTTTTAAGGCATGAAAAGGACATATTTTATCAATGGTGGTTAAAGCAGTGTTGAAGCAGTGGTAGCCGATTGGTCGTACGCACGCCTTGCAATCAAAGTTTGCAGGTTCAAACCCCGGCTCGCACCTCTGGTTTTCATGTGCGAATCGTATTTTCATCCGAGATTATCACTTGCTATGAAACGGTGAAGTAAAACATCGTGAGGAAACTTGCACGTCTGTGGAAACTTGACTAGTTCTCGTTACATGTGTGAAGTCTGCCAACCCGCACCAGGCCAGAGTGGTGGACTATGGCCTGAATTACCCTCGCATTGAAGGGAGGCCCGTGCCCAGCAATGGGACGTTAAAGGGCTATAGTAGCAGTACGACGGTTAAGAATCAATAACGTCTATCTCATTATTTTTGCATTTTCTACTTTTTGTAAGTCAATGGATATAAAGTCCAATTTGGCATAGTTTATTCAAGCTGCTATCTGAATATTCACATATTCCCTAAGCTATTTACAAATCGTGTCAACACCTGAATGCCCGAAGGCGGTTGCCGGCATCGTGGCAGACCAAGGAGAAGATGGTGCGACGATTTGTTCACTTTTGCGGGAGAAACGTGGCCACAACAAGCCCAGGATAGGGACATGTGGAGACGAGAGGGGGAGGCCTTTGCCCAGCAGTGGGACATACAATACCAACTATATTAATAAATACCACATAGGTGATGTTAGTAACGCGTAATTTTTGTTAAAGTTGACTTTTGTGAGATAGACACTATTGATTCTTAACCGTAGAGTTGTAGGTTAAAATATGACCATTGTAGACATTAGACATTGTCACCTTGAAGCCAGTAGACTAGTCATATTCTAGCTACCTTTAAATATGTTGTTTTCATGCCTTAACAATGGAGTCATATCATCTTCGCAACCACAGTGGACTTGCGGCCTAGTTAGTATATTACTAACAAACCCGGATTTTAGAAATTAATTACCAAAACCAGTTAGCTACAAAAGGTTGAGTGTTATAGATGGAGTTAAATACATGAGTACTACTCTATTATATACATATCATATACTCACAAGGACCCGTGTTCTCTGTGAGACAAAATACATAACACATTACATATAGGCAGTAAAAATTTACCATGATAGTATTGTAGTTTATGGGTGGACGAAATTTTATTTAGAACCCAAAGAAAAAAAATAGGTCGATATTAGAATCTCCAACTTGTTTCTGGGGGACAATTCTCGATTCAATGTACAACCATAGGGTTAATTCTCGCAAGATCGACATCATCTCTAATTCGACATACGTCGAAACAAAACTAGAAATAAAATTATTTTGAAATCGGTCGACAGACGCCGGAGATATGCGGTAACATACATAAAAAACCGGTGGCGAAATGTCGTGAAGCGCATTACATCTGCCCCTTCCAATACTGATACTTAACGATCACGACCGCTCTGTCAAGAGCGTACCGGATAAGAAGAAGACATAAAAAAAAACATACGGGTCGAATTGAGAACCTCCTCCATTTTTGAAGGCGGTTAAAAATACGACCAATTTGTAGTTTTGTTTCATATATGTAGAATTAGATATAATGTCGATTCTGCGAGAAATTGCCCTTCAGAATTCGGTTAAAAATATAATTCGACAATTAACAAAGATACCAAAAAAATATTGTACCAGCTTTGACACAGAAATAAGTGATATACAATACATAAATAAAATTTGTTCACATAAGCACTAAAAAAAAGCTATAAATTTTTAAATAGTACATTTTAAATACAATTCGAAACAATAAATATATAGATAAGCTGTATTTAGCTATGAATATAACCCTTTCTTGTGTCATCTCGTTACATTTAGAAATTTAATGTTTATAGGAATATAATAATTACACGAACAAAACAAAATATTATAGATCCAGACCAGTATAGTTCAGATATAAATATAACTCCCAATAACACTTTCACCTACATTGATTAGTAGTTTCAATCTACGAACTATTCACATCATTTCTAATCTTTAGATGTCAGATTATAAAAGTGCTTTGTAATGGAGTTATCAATGTATTGTATCTTGTTATAAATAAGGTAGTCACGCTGTCATCTTGTTACAAATATCAATAAAGCACACTGGGGCGAAGGATTTCACTTGAGTTTTTTTTTAGAAAATATACTCTGTTACAATAAACATAAAGCTGTCTATAGCAAATCACGCGACACGTCATACACATAATTACGTTGAAAAATTTACTTTTTACGTGAGTTAATAAAGTTTGTTTTGGTATTAGCAAGAAATTGGTAGCGCGCGTTTGGACTGCGGCTTAACTCATTTAAGAAACACATTCTTTAACGAAATGTCATGAATGACTAGAGGTCGCGTGACATTTATCACAGAAATAGAAACTCTATGTATATTGGCACAAAGTCAATTTTTAAATAAAATCAATTTGATTCGCTTGCCCCAGGTGAGTGGAAGGCGTAAAAACTGCCGCACAATGGCGCGTCAACCCACGCGCGAAATTTTTTTCGCCATACCAAAACAAACTGTATTTACTCATATAAAAAGTCCATTCTTCAACTAAATGACACTGTGTGGGGATGTGGCCTTTACCCATAGAGTATCTAGAGTACCCATAACGACTCTACTCTTCGTATAGCTCTACGGCGATTTTTCCGCCATTTCTGTTATCTCATGTACCTGTAGTATATGCGAAAACAAAGATGGCGGAGTCAGATACTACGACATACTAAGAATTTGGCATTGTCTTTTTTTACGACCGGCCGCCAACCGGACGTCAACCCTTCTCGGGAATGAGCAGTATCCCAGCTAACTTGGGCTGTGGATGCCTGATTCCGACAACACTCAGTCCAAGCGAGCCCTCCTCTAGTGAGTAATATACCAGAAAATTTTACCACAGCGCGGCTCGAAATACCATCTCCGTTATTATATCTCCATGCTTTTACCACAGTTAATTTAATCTTTAAACATATTAACACAGAGGTTGTTTTGGTATTGGTACAAAATATTGTCGCACGAGAGTTGACGTTGAGAGTGCGGGAGGAGTTTACGAGAGGAAGGAGGAGTTAGCTTTAGCTGGTTTCAGACTACGCTATAATATAATAGCATATAGTATATAGCTCATAGCACAACAATATCGCGCACCATACATTGTCATGGCCACGTTCACACTGTACTGTACTAAATATTATTGGCTTTGTATGGTGCGCGATATTGTTGTGCTATATATTATAGCGTAGTCTGAAAGCCGCTTCAAGGTATGTTTATACAGACCGGCCAGTTGGGCGATGTTGTCGGCGGATCCGAAGCGGTTGGAGCGGGAGAAGAGATGCGCGAACTCTCGCGGCGCCGCCATCACGCTGCCGCCGAGACCGGTGATGCCATCTCTGATGTTGCCGCCCACGTTCCTGTCGAGAGGAGAATAAGTGTACACTGATACAACTTGTATCAGAACTATATAAATAAATAAATAACCAAAGAATAAATAACTCTTTCATGGGGCAAAGTATACGCTTTTTCAATAAACTTCCAAGAGAAATCAGAGATTCGCCCATTAATAAATTTAAAATCTAAATTGTATCAAAAGGGCTATTACAAATTCGGATTATTTGGATGATAAATCAGCTTGGGATTGTACAGCTCAGGCTCAAAACAAAAATCGAAATAGTGCTTGTCATCTCAAAATATAGCGTGCGTTGCCTTACTAACGTATTATTATCTTATCTTTATTATTAAAAGCAGCTCTAAAGGCAACACACTGGAGCTATATGTACCTGTGTATTTGTAATAAGTTTTGGCGATTTAAAAAAATGATCAGTCCACTGAGTTTCTTGCCGGATCTTCTCAGTTGAGGTCGCGTTTGGATCCGGTGGTAGTATAGTAGTATTTAAGAAGAAAAAAAAATGTAAACTTGACAATTTGTAAGTGCCCCCATAAATAAATAAATGATTTGACTTTGACTTTGCAAACTCTACTTAGTTTGTGCTCATACGATGAATATGTGTTGTCGGGCGATAAAAAATAAACTAAAAAACTTGAGAGGTGTCAAGGGACACCCGGATGGAACGAAGTTCCTTTTGAAATAAAAAAAGCAAAAAAATTGTACATATACACACACACACACAAATCGAAATCGGCATCGAAATCGAACTTTATTGTATACATAAATGTATACAATAAACAATATCACACACACATATGTAAAAGTGTCGTACAATAAAAATCACACACACATATGTAAAAGTGTCGTTACAAAATTTCGTTACAGTCTTAATTTTTTCCGTTTAGCCCCCTTTCGATAAGCTCGATAAGGAACTACGTTCCAATAACTTTTTTATAAACTTAAAAGTAAACTCACTTCAACCCTTGTCCCATGTCCCTCAACACCTCCCGTGGCTGTCGGTGTGCCTGCCCACTCGTACCGTATTGCTGCAAATAAAAACACTGCTAGAATTATATGTATATACTACGTCCTATAGTCTTCAGACCAGGACGCGTGCAACCAATTATTTGCAAATACCAAAACGAACTGTATCAACTATTAATAAAGCACATTTTTGCACGAAAAGTCATCGATGACGCGATCGAAGTTATTCGCGTGGGTTCCGGACTTTTGCAACAGACATTTTACAGATACTGCTTCCTATCTTACTAATATTATAAATTGTGAAAGTTTGTGAAGATGAATGGATGTTTGTTACTCTTTCATGCAAAAATTACTGAACGGATTTAGATGAAACTTTACAGTATTACTGTTTATACTTCACAGTGACATATAAAGCTGGCTTCCCACGGTGCGCGATTCTACGGATCATCACGCACAGCCGACGACTACGGAGGGCAACGCACACAGACAGGGCTCTTCCCACGGTGCGTGTCGGTCTTTGTAGATCTTTTGATAGCTTCATTTCAAAATGCAAAGTGAAAGAGAACGTGATACATTCTCTTTCACTTTTTGACCGCACCTTTGAAGTTACCGCCTGTGCTACCACGGACAAGACCCTTCTCACGGTGTGTCGTGCGAGCTGGTCCGCGTCCGTCCGCGATATCACGGACCGTGGGAAGCTAGCTTAAGTAGTATGCAACATGGCGGTTAAGGCCTACGTCTCACCTCCCAGCTCCGAATGCGCTTGTTGTAGCCTTCCAATTTCTTCTGTAATTGAGCGATACAGAGCGCGCTCTTCTGGTTCTTCTTCTCGAACACCGCTTTAATGCGCTGCAGCTGCTGCTTGTCGGCGTTCGCGGCCAGCTTCAAGTACTCGTTCACATTGTCTACAACATTCAAAGCGTTGAATCAACACAAAGTGAATCAATGAAATGTGAGCTCTATATTGTAACGGGAACGGTAACATTTTCAAAAAAGATAAACTGTCTTGAGGGACAAACTTATCGTTGCTGTTGGAAAACTGTTGTCCCCATACATCGAGTTGATCGCAGTCAGTTTACCAAATACAAATAAGTTTTTAATGGCAAAAAATATTTTTTATGCGTTCTGAATTTGTTTTTTTTTTTTTCAGAAATAAATTCTTTAAACCGAACTTCTAATTATAAATCTATTGAGTTTTCAGTCTTTTCCCGTTACTTGTGTTATAAGGCATTGCTCCTTGACAATTATCATGATTCCAGGTCAAACAGGAAGTATCCTATAGGTTTTTGTTTTACTTGCGAATGTACTAAATATGCAACATAAACCGCCGTAACTTTTGATTGCCTTAGAACTTTGTTTTTTTACAGCTCCAAGGGATTTCAGACTTGAGTATTTGTTATTAATTTCAACTTGATACCTCCACGCGTTTCAGAGTCAACGAAACGTCTCCACACTGCCGAGATGCGAATGGGGGGAGGGTTGATGGTGCGAATGTGATTTGGTCACTTTCGCAGGTAAAACGTGACAACAACAAGCCCAAGACAGGGACATGTGGAGACGGGAGGGGGAGGCCTTTGGCCAGAAGTGGGACATAAAATAGGCTATTAAAAAAATAAATTACGAACGAAAATAAATTTCACCCACCGAAAAAAGGTTCCTTTTTAGGTATGGAACCCTAACTAACACTTTCACAGAACTACGGAACGTAGCAGAAACATAGCAGGTATAATAGTAGAAGGCTCACCATCGCGTATAGTCTGCTCCAGTCGTATCAACTCCTTTGTGCGTTCGATCTTGTTGTTGAGATGTGCGATGGCCGCCTGAGCCTTAGACGAAGTAGCATTAGTGCCATCACTCTCGTCTACCAACATAATAAACAAATATAAATTACGCCAGACAACACATAGAAGAAGTATGTCTCATAATAACACACATAGTAACTATTACATACAATGTACTAGGGCCGATCCCTGTAACACCCAGACCATGGAGAATTCTGGAAAGACTATAACTTTTTCACAGGCGGGAATCGAACCAGCAACCACCTGGTTTAGTGAGGCGAGCGGCCTTCGCTCAAACCACTAACCCAAGCCGTTGATGAACAAGTTTTTTAATCATTTATACATTGTGCACTGGGAGTCTGAAATGTCCATTTTGAATAAACATTCAATATTGGAGAGTATCTACTACAGCCCTTTTTAACGTCCCACTGCTGGGCACGGGCCTCCCCTCATTGCGAAGGGGATTCAGGCCATATTCCACCACGCTGGCCCAGCGGGTTGGTGAACTTCACACGCCTTTCCATAGACGTACAGGTATCCTCACGATGTTTTCCTTCACCGTTTCTTAGCAAGTGATAATCTCGGATGAAATGAGATTCGCACATGAAACCCAGAGGTGCGAGCCGGGGTTTGAACCTGCGCACTTCGATTGCAAAGCGTGCGTTCGACCACTCGGCTACCACTAAGTGGCAATTTTGTAGGAAATTTGGAATAATAAATCTATCTTAAACTTATAAAAATATTATGTTATATGTCACACGCATCAGAAAAAAATATGGAACCAAAATAGGTACCTACAAAGAGGTAAATAAATAAACCTATTTCAAACAGCTAAGGGAAATATTTATGTTTAATTACTTGTTTTATAGTTGTAATACTATTGATATATGTACATGGGTATGTATTGAATGTAAATAGATTTAAATAGGAACGATTTTGTCCTGTTTGTTATATTAGTTAGTTAAGGCTTGTTCACAGCATAACTTCTGTGTTTGCCGTAATAATAAGCGCGTACATAAATATGGAAGAATAATTACTTTATGGAAATCAAATATAATATTTATTTAAAATTCTTACCTTGATTTGAATAGTCGCCATCTTGACCTGAAAATATGAACAACATGTTTAATGCAAGAAAAAAATACTTGATAATCAGTATCAGATTTTATTACTTGGAAGCCAATACACCTGTACTTATGAATTGTCAATAAATTAACAAAAAACAAAAACCGACTTCAAAAACCTAGGTGCACTAAAAAGCTAGAAATAATTAATTACATTTGGAGTAGGTGCCAATCTACGTCAGACTAGGCAAATACACACACGAATTTACCAAAGTGCCCGATTTTTGTTTGATAAAAATCAATCTCTAATAGAGATATTTCGAAACAAAAGAAAAAATACGACCGATTTGCCGTTTCGTTTCGACATAATAATAATAATTTATTATCCAAAAACAGTTTGCAGTAGGTACATTATAGGATTAGTTTTTATAAAATATTAAAGAGAAGGGTTTAGTACTGGCCTCCTAGCTAGGCTATGATAATAGCCTGTGTTTAGGAGAGACAGTTCGACATTAGACATATCTGTAATAGAGATTGTAGTCTATCAAACGAAAATCGGGTGTATCTGGGATCACCCCCAGTTATTTGCATGGTGCCCATAGTACAAGCTTTTCTAAGTTTGGTATCATACAATCAGTATGTGTTGTCTGGCTATTTTTCTTTCGTGGCCGGTTAAATATGAAGAGATGTTACCTCTATACGCGGGTGAGCCGTATTCATCAGCTGAAGAGAGAGAGTACGACACGTTCGGGCTGTACACGGCGCCCGCGTAGTCCCCGGGCGCTATCAGAGGCAGGATCTTCTTCGGAGAATCCTCCTGACTGAAACCATAAGATGAGAGTTAAGGGGCCGTTCAAGTATTACGTAAGCACTATGGGGGTGGGTCTTTGTTTTGCTTATTTTGAATGACATGGGGGGTAGGGGAGGCTAGATGATGATTACGTCATCGGTAGTTATTTACTTTTTTACACGATTGGCAACCCTCACATTGCTTGAAAACGAAACGCATTTTCGGGGATAAAATTATAACATTATAATTATAATATAAAAAAATACATTTTTAATTGAAAAATGTTTACTTAAGCACGGGGGGAGGGGGATAGAGCTTTGCTTTGGGGATGGGGGGGTAAATAATTGTAATAAATCTGCTTACGTAATATTTGAACGGCCCCTAAGTCGCAAGCCAAAATGCACTCTATGCCAATATGCAAGAGGGTTTAATTTCTGTGGTGAAAGTCACGCTTGCCCGCGCTGTCAATGTTGGTGTAATTTATGAAACACCCTAAATATAAAAGCCCCCAGCTCAGTGTCACACGATTTTTTATGTCAACACCAAACTAACATCATGGAGATATTATAACGGAGATGGCATTTCAGCCCGCGCTGCGGTAATTTTTTCTAGTTTATCTGACTCCGCCATTATTGTTTTCCCATATAGTTGCCGTATACTACAGGTACATGAGGTCTATCTATCTATCTATCAGCCAGGGACGCCCACTGCTGGACATAGGTCTCCCCCATAGATCGCCACAAATTACGGTCTTGGGCTTTGGTACATGAGGTACCAGCACATATGATGTAACTATCACTTGTGACTAAATACCTTAAGGAACAATAGGCTAATTGAACTGGTGCCGCGTGAGAATGTCACAGGTGTCAATTTCCTTTGTCAATATTACGTGTAACAAGGCGACAAACAAAACACGAGACGACACCGTCTATACGGAGCGACTCTATCGACCTTTCTACATGGCTAAGAGATATGTTCAAAAAACATTAGCGATGGATTGCTATATTTCAATATATTGCAAGGCTTTAAACACCAGCCATACTGATGCGACAATACAAAAACAATTTTAAATGTTCGCCAAGACGAAAACAAACCCTGTGCCGATAGACATAAAGATTGAATTCCTATGGTTACGCGCGACCACGCATCAAAATACACTCGCGCTGTCAATGATATTTCGTTGAAACATGAGCTTTCTCTATCAGTCAATACGGTCCGTTTTAGCATTGGACAAACTTTTAATGCGCGCGTTTTGACGCCACAATACCTGAAGCTTTATGACTATCCTCGCAAACGTCTTTATGCGGTGGGTTTTGTATTTAAATAGATATACACTGAAAGCATATATATCATTGGCAAAGGTAAAGACAGTAAATACTTACTCTCTGGAGATGTTTCCCGTGGTGTTGGCTGTCAGTGGACTGTTGCCCAAGTCTCTGGAGTGGGACTTGACGTGATGTGACCGCTCCCCGTGCCTGGACGACGACGTCGATGATGCCTCCTGGAAGACGAGCAGAGGCTGGTCATCATCAGCGTCTCACTTCAAGTTAAAGACCCTACTAATTAGTTCCTTTAGATCAGTGGTGCGCAAACTTTCTTAATTCAAATTCAAATTCTTTATTTACGAACAACATAGGTCCATTGGTTAATATCTAGCATTTCTTATATACTACTGTTAGGAACTATAGGCTAAACTAATACTAATTATAATAATTTAATACACCATGTACCTGAGAGGCACACCACGCGGACGACAGCCGGAGGAATAACTTTCATTATTCACTTCTACCATCGTCCGTATTAAGCACCTACCCAGGGGACCATCCGACTTTCAGCTAACGTACTCAGGATGATGTTGCTAGTCCCCCGCACACTTCTCAATAATGACGCAACTTTGTTCCGAACGACGGCGTGGCAGTTTAAGAAATTTCAGAGGAGGGCCAGAATTACAGCAAAAATGCATTTTGTGTTGAAACTTAAATAAAAACATTACAGCATTACACACTTGCAGCATTACACACTTGCAGCATTACACACTTGCATAAATGTAAAAAATTACAATTTAACTTTTACTCGAAAGCCTTGACATGTAGGCGTGTGAGACATATGAAATTTGATTTACCATAATATTTTCGAATGCAGGTTCGAGCTGTGACGAAGTAACTTTTGGCAGCGCGAAAAGGTGTTCATCAGTAAGTCGGGTTCTGATTGAGGGAGCACTGTACTAAGTAGAATCTACTTTATACTTCTGCCCCCTTAGCATGACCGTGTAGACATAAGTTTAATCTCTTTCTACTGTCAGATTTGCCGAGAAAATGACGTCATATTGAACTTTTTGTACTGGACATGGCTCGGTGTGACGTCATTTTCTCTACGAATCTGACAGTTGAAACAGATATAGCTTATGTCTACACGAGCATTCTACAGGGCCTGGACCGAAAAAATATAATTATCGCGGGCCATACACTATTCATGTCGAAGGACCGTCGGCGGGCCGGATTAAATGCTTTCGCCGGTACTGGCGGCCCGCGGGCCGTACTTTGCCCATGATTGCTTTAGATCCTTCACGGAAATGACTATTGTAGAGGATCTTGGTCCAGTGGTTTGAGCGTAGATCTCTATGCTCACTGATCCAGGCGGTTGCTGGTTCGATTCCCGCTAGGGGCAAATTTTGGAAATTGCGAAAACGCAATTTTCTCTGGTCATCCAGACCAGAGAAAATTAACTGGGCAGTGGCAAATTTCAGAAATTCTGGTCTGGGTGTAACTGGGATCGCCCCCAGTATATTGTAAGTTACCCATAGTACAAGCTTTGGTAACGCTCAGATTGACTGACATTGTGGTAAACAAACTGTCAAAAAATAAAAGCCTTATTGTTAGGCAACGCAGACTTTAATGACAATTAGTTTCGTCATAGTTTTACTGATTCTTATTTTTCTACTAGCTGTATCCAACATGCATTGCAAATGAATATGTATTTTATTTTTTATATATTTTTTTTTGTGCTTTCTTTTATGACCCTACTAAAGTTTCATCACAATTTGATTAACGAATGTTGATTGATTAACGAACGATTTAGGAAGGCATGGAGTATCAACATACGAACATTAATTTATTTTATTTATATAGAGGATAGATAGATAAGAAACTTCAGTAACAATAAGTAACAAAGGATAATGAATCAGTGTTGAACCATATTTAGATGTGCTAGGAGGAAAAGTAAAAGGATTTCAACCTTGGTTCGGCATAACAGGACCTATCTAGCGTCTGCATAGATACAAGAACTGACACCAAATGTGTCAGATCTTGACTCCCACTATCTTTGAACTATACTTATAGAAACTTATGATTAATTTACAGTGGCTTTGTAGAACTCTTTTAACCGACTTCATTAAAAAGGAGAAGGTTCTCAATTTGCGCCCTGTCTTTTAAATGTGTACATATTAATGTGGACCCATTCTATTTCAAGCATTTTAATTAGAGGGCCTAATAGCATGACTACCTCGACCCTAGTAATAAAAAAACCGGCCAAGTGCGAGTCGGACTCGCGCACAAAAGTTTCCGTACAATTATCTACCCGGCATAATAGTAATAGGCTCGCCTCCGATTACATTGGGACTTAAATACATCAGCGATAATGCACGGTAATGCACCTCTGCCTACCCCTACGGGGAATACAGGCGTGATGATGATGTATTTACCATAACAAACACTGTATCAATAAACATAAATATTGAATTTCTTGCCCTAATTAAACTCACAAGCATCAACCCTGAAACCATTACTAGCGTAATTACGGTCTGTTTTGTCAACCATTGCGCCCCCCTAGTGCGTACCTTATTGATTTAATTCACTGTAGATATATCTAGGTTAAAGAGCACATCAATATTCGTACCGCATAATTAGAGAGTAGTTATTGGCCGACCCTATACATGGTGGACTATTGTGATGTCTGTCGGTTGCTATGACAGTGGTGACCTGATGAAATATGATCGTAATTTTTGTTTCTAAAAAGAAAAATTCACAGGCACAGTGTGGGTGGTCTACAGTGCACGTCTGTTGTACACGAGGGTGATGGTAATATGTAAAACAATAAAAAAAAACCGGCCAACTGCGAGTCGGACTCACGCACGAAGGGTTCCGTTCCATTATCTATAGAAACGGCAATAAAAACACGTTTGTAGTATGGGGGCCCCATTAAATATTTATTTTGATGGACGGACGGACGGACGGACAACGAGTTTAGTAATAGGGTTCCCGTTTTACCCTTTGGGTACGGAACCCTAACAACACTCTTGGACATCAGGGCATACTCACACTGACAACATGGTGGACCGTCGAAGGTGACTGAACCCTGGACCTGATGACGGCATCATCAGTCACTACGGGCGGTTCCCTCGAGAGGTCAGCCGTGGACGGGGACTGGCTGCGGCTCGACCCCTTGCTCTGGCCGTGCACGACGTGGAGCGTATCCATCGCGAACCCTCACGTGGAGACACTCATCACAGATATAGGAACTCAATATTGTGCCTTATTGCTTCATAATAATGTCGACAGTGCGGCGACCGGCAGTGCGCCCATTGCTTTATCTGTAAAGAAAAGAAAATAGTTTAATAATTTATGGTATGGCAAACTCTACTAACTAAGAACCTAATTATTTATGTTATGTGTAATACTGGGTATTTTTTATATATAAATCAAAGAAATATGTATTGAACATATGTATTATTTATTGTTAAGCTTATGAAATTAATTAAATAAGTCCCCAACAATTTCAATTTGAGAGCTGCTTTATTTGTGTTGATCATACGATAAATTTACACAAGACATCTCAAACGCTTAAGTAAATATTTAAGTAGCTTTTGAGACGCCAGTCTTGGACATAGTCACCCCTTCATACAGTGGGGAGTGGGTCCTAGACCGTGAATGAACCGAACCAGCTTTACGGCGAGGTCAAGGATAAAAGATCTTCTGTAACCAACCGGCGCGGCATATCAAAAATGCAATTTGCCCAAAAAGCCACCATTACTCTAATAAAAAGACCCTCAATAAGATATTACTGCCTCTAAACGTTATATGCAGTCGATATAAGTCATATCAAATTTTATAGTCAATTACGCTGCCCCGTGCCAAAAAAATATGCATTCGTTCGCCAACTGCCAAAACTACACTTCCTTACGCTGCCGTTGCTCGAAGCGGCTGCCCGGAACGAAAAGACACAAACCAATAAATGAAAAAAAAACCTTTAAACTTCTTCACAACTCCCTACCGATCTTTTGTTAAAATATATTGGCAAAATCATCGACAAAATACGATGGAGGCCATATCTTTTAAAAAGATATCCAGGCCATATGCCATATCTTTTTAGGCGATGATTTTGTCATTGATGACATTTTGTTGCAAAATAAGCTTTTTCTACAAATAAATACAGTTCATTTTGGTATTGGCAAAACAAATTGATGGCGCGCATCTTGAAGCTTCTATTTGCGCAGGTCTCAATTTTAATATCGTTGGGTAGCAATCTGCAATTAACCTACATAAGATTATGGAGGTTCGGGAGCTGATTGGCCGAGATATTGATAAGCTATAATGTTTTTATTGGGCTGTGAACCGGTATGATGTAGAGTCAATTTGAATGCAAAGAGCTTTATGAATCATGCGCCCTTAGTACTTAGTGACTAAGATTGTGCTGCGAGTGTCTTTGTTCTTTATGTTTTAAATGTGGATGTCGGTAATGAGATCCTGGCCCTATAGCATGACCAAGACCGTGTAGACATAAATTGTATCTCTTTCAACTGTTACATATGTCGAAAAAATTACGTCACACCAAGTCCAGTACAAAAAGCTCGAAGTGACGTCATTTTCTCGACAAATCTGACAGTTGCAAGATGAAAACTTATGTCTACGCGGTCATGTTAAGCCTACTGGGACAGGAAACTGCCATAGACTTTGCATAAATTGATTATTAATTAATACAATAAACATTAGCGTTCTATAGACGTCAATCGATGACCAACCGGTAACTACGTAGTTCAGTCCATAATTATATAAATAATATGTCACAATAGTCTCACAAGAAAGAAACCAGCTGACGGAAGCAAGGCCCAGTCCATATAAAATCAGAATGACATGCTACATACATACTACTTTTTCTTAAGTCTATTTTGTTTCCCACTCCCGGGCAAAGGCCTCTCCTCTCTCCCGCTACCGGTCTCGATCCTAGGCCATTTCGGGCCACGTCTTTCCCGCGATGATGTCCAGATCGTCACGCCACACTTTCCAATGTCTTCCACCGTCTTGTATTACTTACGAGATTATAATTGACCATGCTTTTGGCAACAAACGAAGGACATAACCCCTTAGCAACATATCTTTAGCAGGATTGTTTTAATATTACGTTGGTTTTACGATACAAAATCTGTCAAAAAAATAACAATACTGCTACATCAGGCGGAGGTGTGGCCCCATGATTGGTCAAATCGAATGCATGGAGCCAACACCCCAGTATTGCGGCCGGCCTTAGTCTCGGCAGATGAGTCAGTGACTCGGACCGTTGGTAAGTATAATTTCCTGTGTAGATAACTAATTATAACAGTGCATCTGTTGTAATGACCGGGCGAGACGATTATTATATTATTAGCTATTATTGGTCAGGTCTGGAGTGCATAACGATTCGCTTCCTATGAGATTATGGAAGATCAACGTTTATAAACATTAACTTATAAAGGTCACAGCACACTTATCAACTCGGAAAGGGGTCGTCACCGTACCGCCTTTCGCCTCGCTGTCAACCAGGCGTCAACCTAACGTATGCACGTAACCAAAGCGTATCAGCAGCTCCTTTACGTCAACTCGGCTACGGCTAGGCGACACCGCGCTTACGGCTCGCCGACCACTGGCGCGGTGGCTCGCTGGAGGGGACAGGGGCAAGGGTGGACGAAGAGACGTGAGCTCGGGTACAGAGAGACGTAAGCGTGGGGACGCGAGCCGTAAGCGCGGGAACTGCAAGTTGACCACGCACCGCATCGCGGTTCGGAGCCTGTTCAGAGGCGAGGCGATTACGTTACGATTCCGATTAGTGTGCGTTGCAGTATGGAGTTTCATACAAATAATACTGAACGGCTCGAGGCGATACGGTGACGAACCCTTTCTGAGTTGATATGTGTGCTGTGACCCTAAAGGGGAAGTTAATTAAAGCTCATTAAAATATGAACTGCTCTACAAAAACTAATGCAATTTTTTGAGGATTGACCTCTTGAGTTAAAAATCAAATATTAATTTTGCTAAATACACCCTAAGTATCCTTAAAAACACTTTTCATAGCTTTTATAAACCTTTAGGATAAGATTATGGACCACACAGTAATTGTGTTACGTACCACGTAATAGTAGCTCTAGGCATCAGCCCGAGATTAAGATCAAATTACTAATGTGGTCCGTGACTGAAGTAATAATACACTATACAATGTCAGCCCTCGATCGATACTAATACGTACATACTTGGTACGTATCATGCTGCCAATACTAAATGACACGGATTATGTCATAAGAGTCACTCTTGCTTCTGTAATTAAAATAGAAAAAGACAAAAAAGTAGTGGTAGCCGAGTGGTCAAACGCACGCCTTGCAAATCAAAGTGTGCAGGTTCAAACCCCGGCTCGCACCTCTGGGATTATGTGCGAATCTCATTTTCATCCGAGATTACCACTTGCTATGAAACGGTGAAGGAAAACATCGTGAGGAAACCTGCACGTCTATAGAATGGCGTGTGCATTTCACCAACCCGCACTGGGCCAGCGTGGTGGACTATAGCCCAAAAATCTCCCTCGTATTGAGGGAGAATGTGCCCGGTATAATGGCAATAGGCTCGCCCCCTATTACATTGGGACCAAAAATACATCGGCGAAGTGTGGGCGCACTACAGTGCACCTCTGCCTACCCCTTCGGGGAATACAGGCGTGATGATGTATTATTATTATACTATTATTAAAAAGACAAAATGTATACATCTCACATTCGTCTTGTCACAACCGTCAGTGATGCCAATGCCGGAAACAAGAATTAATTATTAAATAGCTGTACCCTGGAGATTCTTTTTTTTTAATAGTCTAGTTTGTGTCCCACTCCTGGGCAAAGGCCTGCCCTCTCTCCCGCCACCGATCCCGATCCTGAGCCATTTCCGGCCACGTCTTTGTCTAGATCATCGCGCCAGATTCACCTGGCGATTCACTATGTAAAAATTCTATACCCAGGGAACTCATGAAAAGCAGTGGCACCTATAACCAAGAGTTCGAAAGCACGCTTTGCAGTCGTAACGTGTAATAAGAAATACCTACGAAATTGCTCACAGAAATCATCCTACATGATGTAGTAAGCGGAAAAAGCCAGCGTTCTGTAAATAGGTAACATAACTAATAGTGTTAGAAGTGTTAGTAATATTATATTTGATAACTCGACATATTGACAAATGACCTATGACAACGATAAATAATATTTGACCTTTAAATATCAATCATTTGTATTATCTTGTTAAACAGTCATAATAATGTACCATGTTTAAACTTATTAAATAATTTATTGGTGGCAAATACATATTAAATATGCTAATCGGTAGACATATTTGTAGTAACTTGACGTTCAAGTTTATTTTTATATTGTAAGTGGTAAACCGCGTAAACTAAATATGAATTTAAAAAATCTATAAATGTCTTTATTGAACCTCATTCATAAATTTGTAAAATATGAGTTACGCAATTGTACTATTGGGTAGCATAGTCGAGACTGAAGTAGATTTGAGTAACATATGCCCGTTTTAACTAGAGATGAAACGGATATCCGGTAACTATCCGATATCCGGCCTATCCGGTCTCGTTTTTACTATCCAGCCAGATAGTAATTCAGTATCCGGCCGGATACCGGATAGAAAATTCTCATTATTTTACACAAGGCAAATCATACCACTATAGGTTATGGATACCGTTTATTTTTATAATAGCACGTCAAAAATATTTGTTTTATTAATTCGTTTAGTACTCAAAATTAACAATTGGCAAAATGTGGTGAATGAATACCAAATTTTCCGCATTTGTTGGTTAAAGAGGCGACTCGGCTTGATTTGGTATACCAGACCAGCTTCTGAAAATAGCCTTTCAAAACATAGCACAAACTGACATTTCTCTCTGCCAGTATCAGTAACTTATTTACTCGCGTCGCATTTAGTAAACATTTATCTCAAATTATTATTTGTTGGACACTACACTGATATAAAACGTAGAGAAGGAGGCTCTCGTAAACGAGGCAGACGTAGAAGAATAAAATATTCACGGTTTGTTGGCTACTAAAATCTATTTGTGCCTTTCACGTGGAGCCCACTGAAAATATTTCAACGCAAGCGAGGTAAAAAGGGATATGCAACAATCAACTTTAAACACAATGCAGTATTGGTTAAAATGACGTGCACTATGTGGTCTTATGGTACATACTGCGTGGGAGACTGTATCCTAATTGGGAGTCACATACACAGATGGTATGGAGAGCGAATCATAAATGATGACAGTTTTTTTGTAGTTGGAAATATTATCCAATCGATTTTATTACGTGTATTTTATATGTTGGGTATATTGCGGATGTTTAGTTTTTTATGTATTTATATATACCTATATTGAACATTGTGTAAGAACACTTAAAAGAAAATCTCAAAAAATAAGTAGCGAATATAATGAATACTTCCAAATTGTTGATCAATGATATAACGTCATGGGAAATTTGGCACAATGAATTATGCAAACATTATACTACTACAGCCCTTTTAACGTCCCACTGCTGGGCACGGGCCTCCCCTCAATGCGAGGGGGATTCGGGCCATAGTCCACCACGCTGGCCCAGTGCGGGTTGGCAGACTTCACACATCTATCGAGAACTAGTCCAGTTCCCTCAGAAGTGCAGGTTACCTCACAATGTTTTCCTTCACCGTTTCACAGCAAGTGATAATCTCGGATGAAAATGAGATTCGCACATAAATCCCAGAGGTGCGAGCCGAGGTTTGAACCTGCACACTTTGATTGCAAGGCGTGCGTTCGACCACTCGGCTACCACTACTATAACATATACCTAATGATAAATACAGTAACATCAATAGATTCATTATGGTTGTCATGACAAGCGTTTTCGGCGCACCATCTATTAACTTCTAACATACCAAATTAATAAAATAATCATGTCATTTTTATGTACAAAATGTCTGTTTTTATGTACAAAATTTTTATGTACAAAATACTACTGCTAATGGGTCATAATCAAAACATTCTATAAAATTGGAGATATTGTTTTAACAAATTACTTTCGATGCCAACTTCATAACTTTGAGATACCACTACTACTACTACAGCCCTTTAACGTCCCACTGCTGTGCACGGGCCTCCCCTCAATGCGAGGGGGATTCAGGCCATAGTCTACCACGCTGGCCCAGTGCGGGTTGGCAGATACCAATACGTCGAATTAAATAGCCCATAAAAAAGCACCCACGCTCTCCACCAAACTTATCCACCAATTTTGAGTTTTATAACATATTAGCAAAAAATCATGTAAAAATTCAAACTCGGATGGCATGATACATAATGAAACGGTTCGGCTCGACTTTTTGGATCGAAAACAGCATATTCAATGTACTCACCGTGGTTTTTGCATAACAAATAGGATTGGGGGAACAGGCAAAAAAACTCACCTATATAACACTGGTCCAATATGGTCGCAAGTTAAAAAAAAATCGGCCAAGTGCGAGTCGGACTCGCGCACGAAGCGTTCCGTACCATTATCTATAAAATGGCAAACAAATCACGTTTATTGTATGGGAGCCCCCATAAATAATTATTTTATTCTATTTTTTAGTATTTGCTGTTATAGCGGCAACAGAAATACATCATCTGTGAAAATTTCAACTCTCTAACTATCACGGTTCATGAGATACAGCCTGGTGACAGACGGACGGACGGACGGACGAACAGCGAAGTCTCAGTAATAGGGTTCCCGTTTTACCCTTTGGGTACAGAACCCTAAAAAGGGACAATATTATGCTATGAATAATTCTTAAGTGACACAGAACCACCCACAGGAAGAGGACAGAAAAAATAACCTTGTTTACATGGACGAATGTTTATTTTAGTATGTTTGTCAAGAAATAAAGGACTGTACCTATCTACGAATATCTGAATTCCCTGTTCGTCCAATTCATGGGTCAGATACCTTTGTAGCTGATAGTTACTTTGAGCAGTTCCTTTACCGAGGTGAAGTTATTCAACATTATACATCATCAATACATCATCACGCCTGTATTCCCCGAAGTGGTAGGCAGAGGTGCACTGTAGTGCGCCTACACTTCGCCGATGTATTTTGGTCCCAATGTAATAGAGGGCGAGCCTATTGCCATTATACCGGGCACATTCCCCTTCAATACGAGGGAGATTTGGGCCATAGTCCACCACGCTGGCCCAGTGCGGGTTGGTGAACTTCACACGCTATAGAAAGCTATAGACGTGCAGGTTTTCTCACGATGTTTACCTTCACCGTTCAGCAAGTGGTAATCATTGTTGAAAATGACATTGGCACATGAAAATTATCTCAGAGGTGCGGGCCTGGGATTTGAGCTTGCACCCCTTACGTTCAAGGCGGGTGTTCTTGCCCGCGAGGCTACCACTGCTTATTATATTTATATATATTATTCAACATTATTGTTATAATATTACTCCAGATTTTTGCCACTGTTTGCAATACAAAAAAATTGCTACAGTGTTCTAAAATAACATTAAATTACTCGGTATAAGTGAAATTCTAGGGGAATGTTTCTAGTTTATTTTTCATTATAGCTCTTTCTTCTTACCTTCTACGCTGATTTTGTTGTCAAAATCGAGCCGGCCAAAAGGTGAATCATAAATTATGACCTACTTATTAAATTAGTGAATAAGGGTAAAGCCCAAAATTCTTTGACGCTAATATTAAGAATATACCTCTGCTACTCAGCAAGTTTATTAATATTTAGGGTTTATAGCTTCATTACACTAAGGCTTTGTTACTAGAAACCTTGTATTAGCATTAAAACGTGTAAGAAAAGAACAGACGCAATAGGACTACGCTTCGGGGTCGAAGTTTTAGTAGTCGACTGCTAGTTCTAGTGTTTTGAAGGTAGGCTGCTTGGTTCTTTGCACCTAGTGGTTACGAAATCGATTCCCATCATCGGCAAATTTTGAAAATGACCCTTTCGAAATTTACCCGATTCAGGGTCTATCTGTGATCGCCTCCAGTCCATAATATGGTACCCATAGAACAAGCATTGGTTAGTACCAATATTATACGATGAGTACTTATGTTTCGTGATTTGCATATAAAACTATCATCACTGCCATTCTAACCTTACGTCTTTTTTCTGGGCGGAAGATCCATGAAATATTTTTATCAGCGGAAATTTTCAACTTGCAAAACAATTGACGGAAATTTGGAAGCGTGCGTGGCAAATGAGAGTACCTAATCAACCGTTGTTAGTGTCATTGTGCCGCCGGCGATGTAAGGGAAGTGGGATTTTCATGATTAAATTTTGTTAATGAACAATTATATTCGGTTGGCGTTTCCCCCGCTCATCAGTGCACGGACCAGCGCTCAGGCACATAAGTTGGACAAGTTTTCAAAAAACAATCTGTTTTTCTGACACAATTCACAAAATATTTATAAATAGCTACCGCCAGACAACACATATTCATAGTATGAACCCAAACGAAGCAAAGCTTGTGCTATTAGTACCATACAGTGGACTGCGGGTGATCCCAGTTACACGAGGGCATATTCCCCTCATAACCAGCCGGTGCAGTGAGATGAGTGGCCTACGCTCATACCACTGGACTCAGCCGTCGTCAAAATATTGCAGTAAATGTCTAAGATAAAAGCGAAAGCTTAAAAAATAAACAGTTGAGTAACAGCGTATATGAAAGTTTGAAGAGATCAATGCTTAGGCTCGTAAGGTCAAGGAAAAACATTGTAGAGATATCTTAGCTAAAGTTTAAGCAATTGCAATCGTAATGTAAGCCTTAAAAATAGCATAAACTAAACAGCCTTAGCATATAGAATAATTTGCAAAATGTCCGACTCTGAAATACTAACAAAAAGTCTTGTTTACATTCCAACGACACAAGATTTTCCATCTAGGTACTAAGGATCTATTCGCTCAATAAAGGCACAAAATTATCTATGGAAGCGTTTACATGAACTGTCGGTTTAAGGGAGTCCTATAATCCGACTGGTCGTGTAAAGGCTTACATACAAAATGTTCTACCACTGCAGTCTGCACATACGTTCCCTTAAAACCATAATTTGAACAGACTCTAAGCCGATCAGAGTTTAGTTAAACACACAATGTTCCCGTCTAGCGATTAAAATACCAGCTTTCTCGTAAATTCTATGTTTAAGAGCTTTCAAACTAGACGTAGCAGTTTGCATTGCATCTAGTTTTTGTACTTGTTTTATGCAACTGCCTTGTCGATTACTTCCAAGACTAGATTACTAGAAATAAGGTTATTACATTACTCTAAGTAAGGCAAGGCATGGAAGTACAAAGAGTGGGCTTAATGGTTTAATAATCAGGGCGAGGATTGAACCCAGAAGCTCTCAATTACCAGGGGCATCTCAACACTAGGTTATTCCAGACGAAATTTCAATTAAGGGTTAATGCTTGGCATGCCTTCAGTGACCTTGTTGAGACCAGAGAAAATTTCCGTGCGTTCAAACG
The DNA here is from genome assembly GCA_914767695.1 of Ptilodon capucinus. NCBI lineage: Eukaryota > Metazoa > Arthropoda > Insecta > Lepidoptera > Notodontidae > Ptilodon > Ptilodon capucinus. The sequence continues at coordinate 4,195,088 of OU611831.1, forward strand.
GTTCTGCCATACCTATTACTGGAATCAAGTATAATGCAGCTCACATTGTTAGGTCCAACTAATGTCAAATAGCATCCGTGGTGCCTTCTTTATTTCGTTGGCAATTCAGCAAATACAGTTATTTTTGTCTCCCGCTTTGCAATGGAGGGAAGTGGATACATTTTTCTTCCAACTCCTCCTACACCTTTTTCGATTAAATTCGTGCGGGTTCCAAGACAATTTAGCTTTTCCCCGGGACTCGCCGAGGGTCAAACCTCGGTGTTTTCAATGGACACCACTGTCGATCCTGGCTTACAGGAGTAACAGTGGTGGGAATGTGTGGCGGGCTTAGTCCCAATGAAAAAAAAATGCCTTCAGTGGTTTAGGTCTCTTAAGGGTTCGGTAGGTAAACATTTTTATATGTGCAATCGCAGTCGCAGACGAGCTAAAATACAAATTCAGACAAAGACCATAAATCTTTATCAACAACGATGTAGATCATGACTCAGGGTGACTTACATGAGCATTAAACACGTAGTTATCGACAAATCAGTGCACACTGCTCATGTTTTCAAATCCCGTAATGCAATTACATGTACAGTCATACAAATTAATCGTATCATAGTCTTGCTCAACTGAACACCTGGGGTTTCGCGTGACTCCCACTCACGGTATAAGTAACCTAACTACACTGTGGCAGTTATTAGGTCTTGGCCCTACGCAAATGGGCACGTCAAAATACGTGCGATCAATCTTTTGCCAATGCCAAAACTGTATTAACTGGTAGAAAAAGCACATTTTTCAATGGAAAATCTATGGCGGGAGCGAATTTCGTCGCTTGGATTTTCTCACAGAGATTCAATCTTTATGTGTATTAACAAAAATGTACTCTGGTACATTTTCAAAAAAGGCATGTCATTTCACTTGCCCCAGTGCGCTTAGGAAATGTAATGCTGCACTTACAGCTCATACTACTTAATTGAAGATTTCCGTGTGGACTTTAGGATTTATTTATAATATACCAACTGCCTACATACCTTAACCAGTTTAGCAGTATTGTTGTAAAATTGCTTAGATTTTATTTAACAGTTAATAAAGTAGAAAATCTGTCAAAAAAAATGTTCTTGCCTAGTTGAGTAGATTCATCTTTGTACCGGAAACTGATACTGAATCAGAATTACATTTTTAAATGACATCATGTTGAATTTGATAAGTATGTTATCGAAACATATGAATGAACTAAAAAACAGACTACGATTGAATTTATCACGGATATACTGGGTGAATACGATAGATTTCAGCCCTGTAAAATACCATTGGTATTGTAACTTTAACACTTAGGGCTATATCTCAATAAGACAGCAGTGGTGTGACAACCAGTTGCACCACCAACAAAATGTATACAGGTCATAGGTACCTCTCCTGGTTACTGCTTGGTTGCGCAACCAAGGGGCTAAAGCGTTTCTAAAATGAATTATGCCTAAATACATGGGAACGATATAAGGTATTTGTTGTAGCCATTGAAATTTCGATATATTTCAGTGATGATTTGTTAAGAAAAGCTTATAAATTGCCAGCGGGCAAGGCAGTAGAGGCAATTCCAAAGTATGGGATCCTTAAAGATACCATTGGGAACTTACTAGGTCACCTAGATACAGACTCAATTAGCGAAATAAATGACCCTAAAAGCTGTTGTGGGGCTCTTTAGGTTCGCGTGTTGCCAGAGTGTTTCAAACATCATATACTTTTGCTTTCAGCTTTTAGAGTATTCCGTGAAAACTCTTGAGTTTTTACGTGCGACAAATATCCCTTAAGTGCCTTATCCTAGATAATGGAGATGCCTAGCTCTAATAAAACTGTTGAATAATTTGGAACAAGATAAACAGCAGATAAACTCTTATTGCATATTGTTTTTTGGCTCTTTTAGAACTTAAAAATATGCTGCTTGAATACATATAATGATAGAGCGAGAAGCTCCTGTCTATAAACTGTAATATTTGACCCACTTATTTTTAATTCTAAGCATATTACGTCTTGTTTTATAAAAAAAAAAGCAGTGGTAGCCGAGTGGTCGACCGCATGCCTTGCAATCAAAATATGCAGGTTCAAACCCCAGCTCGCACCACTGCGTTTATATCCGAATCTCATTTTGATCCGAGATTAGCACTTGCTATGGTATAAACGGTGAAGGAAAACATCGTGATGAAACCTGCACGTCTATAAAAAAGTCGTGTGAAGTTCACCAACCCGCACTGGGCCAGCGCGGTGGACAATAGCCCAAAAATCTCCCTTGTATTGACGAAGAATGTGCTCGGTATTATGGCAATAAGCTCGCCCTATATTACATTGGGACCAAAATACATCGGCGAAGAGTGGGCGCCTGCAGTGCACATCTGTCTACTCCTTCGGGGGATATAGGCGTGATGATGACTTATCAACAAAGTCGAAACTCTAGAAGGGTGTGCTACCTTTATCATGTAACGATTCGAGTATAATAGATTGTAGCACAATTGTAGCTTCGTGTAAAACATACCTAATATTCAGACCAACATAATGCTTAGACAGATACTCTATTTATTATGTAAATAAGACTCTTACTTTGACCTACAGACACTTATAAATACGCAGCTTCATGGCACGCGTATCACAGGCGCCAGATATGAGATTGCAACATCATAAATGTTTATAAGGATCGATTATTATGTAGATATCGATTATATTACGCAAATATCGGCACGCACTGAATATCGATTCTAGTACTGACGCACTTACAGTTCCACTAAACAATGATTGCTTCATATTTTTTATCGATACATTTACAGAAACAGATAATGTTGTATTGTTATTATCTTATCGTAATACGTACCAATAACCTACAATAACTATTATCATTCCTAGAAAGGCTTAAGACAGGTACAGTACAGTACCTAAGTTTAATTTACCCTTATGTACCCATTTCTTATTATTCAAAATTTGAGTTTTATTGAAAAGATAATGTATCAGAAGTGCTATACGATGTCGACGCTAGGAGTCGCTATAATACTATGTAAAATAATTATAAACTCATTCGGACACTTTAAAGGTCTGTAATTTTGACGAAGTTACCTACTTGTGTGACATAGTTTATTTAATTAAAATAATATTCACATATATTCCTTATTGCGGAAATATTTACGCTTTAACTACAGGCATCACAGCGACAGATAAAAATCAATTGTGCGCGGGCGCAACTACTAGCGAAAGCTAGTTTTAAAGAGACGAAAAGAAAAAATGAAACATGGAATCTAGAGTGGCGGTCGGCCAACATTTTCTGTGACGTTTTTTGTATTATAAATAGGTACAAAATGTGAAATAGACGGAGCCCAAATGATTTAATAAATGCTATGTTCCTACATTTGATCACGGCGATTCGATCCCAGTATACGTTATATAACGTACAAATTTAAATTTTAACTACCTACCGCTCTCCCAATTTTATTACTAGCCCCTTTTTTAGCGAACTACCGGTGACGATGGCAAATGTCAGAGATAAAACAACTAGGTCCGAATAATATTAATTCAAGTATCAGAATTTGACTTAACTGTAAAACCGGAAAGAACCAAATTCTAGTTTATCATGGCCTAACAAGAGCCACACGTTGGTTATCATGATGGTAACAAAATCCAACCCTGGCTTTCATTAACGTAACAAAAATCACACGCTCGTTATAATAAACTTTACAGAACTAACTAGCATGAATTTAAGAAAAACCACACGACACTTATATGAGAGAATATGTTGATTATATGTATTTCTCTCGTATGAAATAAGACAGACAACGACCGAGCCAATCCGTGACAAAGGTCATGTCTTGAAATGCGTGCTAACACCACTGATCAGAAACCACACAGTTATCATACTACAGCCCTTTTTAACGTCCCACTGCTGAGCACGGGCCTCACCTCAATGCGAGGGGGATTCAGGCCATTGTCCACCACGCTGGCCCGGTGCGGGTTAGCAGACTTCACACATCTATCAAGAACTAGTCAAGTTCCCTCAGATGTTTAGGTTTCCTCCCAATGTTTACCCTCACCGTTTCATAGCAAGTGATAATGTCGGATGAAAATGAGCTTTGCACATAAATTCCGCGAGCCGGTGTTTGAACCTGCACACTTTGATTGCAAGGCGTGCGTTCGACCACTCGGCTACCAATGCTATTATCATAGTCATTACAAAAGCCACATGCTGGGTATCATGGACGTAACACAACCACACGCTGGTTATTATCAGCGTTACAAAAAAACTATGCTGGTTTCTCTGGTTACTTCATTAGCCACATCATGCTGGTTAGAACGTTAGAAAAACCGGCCAAGTGCGAGTCGGACTCGCGCACGAAGGGTTCCGTAACATTATCTATAAAAACGGCAAAAAATCACGTTTGTTGTATGGGAGCCCCCTTAATTATTGATTTTATTCGGTTTTTTAGTATTTGTTGTTATAGCGGCAACAGAAATACATCATCTGTGAAAATTTCAACTCTAACTATCACGTATCATGAGATACAGCCTGGTGACAGACGGACGGACGGACGGACGGACGGACGGACGGACAGCGAAGTCTCAGTAATAGGGTTCCCGTTTTACCCTTTGGGTACGGAACCCTAAAAACCAGTCTCAGGTTGAGAACGTTACACAAAATGGCACACAGGTTATCATGGTACTATTTAAAGGCTTTTTTTCTCTGTTACTACACTTTATAAAACATCTGACAGTTGGTGGTGCTATGCTCCAAGTTGATCCAACTAGTTGTCGAGGTCACCGTGTTGTAGACGCCAATTCAAATACGATAAAAAGCGTAATAACAGGGTGATAATAAGAATATTTTAGCGAGATTATAGATTACATAAACCAGGTTTGCTGAGTCACGCGAGATCTTGAAACCTTTTGCACTATACATTCCAATCTAATGCTTCAGAGGCTATTATAATGCAGTGACCCTTCCTACCTACGGCAAAGTTATTGGCAAGAAACTGGTAAGGCTTTATAGGATGTCCGAAAACCGGCTTTAATACAAAATGGTTCCTAATAAGGATACCTACCTTCTTGAGATACTGGCTCGAAGTATTTTGTAAAATTTAATTTATTTAAGACTAGCTGTGCCCGCGACTTCGCCCGCGTGGAATTTAGGGAGATTACCCGGAAATATGGGTATTATGTTTTTCCCGCGGAACCCTAATGCTTTTTCTACCCTCTACCCTAATAAGTTACGCCTTAGAGCGTCAGCTATCTGCCAGTGAAAGTCCCATTGAAATCACTTCAGCCGTTTAGAAGTTTACCTCAAACAAACAGACAGACAGACAGACAGACAGACAAAAAAAATTAAAATTGCGTTTTCGTTATAGGTATCGTATATACTTTCATACGCATTTGGTAAAAAAGTGTTATTTTGATATTACAAACAGACACTCCAATTTTATTTATTTGTATGTATGTATGTATAGAAGATATAGATATAGATAAATACAAGCACCTAAATAATGATTTAATTTATTTATATTTGACTTGTTGATAAGTGTATTTATCATTCACAAATGTGTTAAATATAGATAAATAGATGAGATATGAAAGAGATAATATTTTGTTGAGCACTGGACGTGACATAAAAATATAAAATCAATTGTTTCAATTATGCATGACTCAAGTAGTTTCAGTATTGCACATGGAGATATTATTAGGGTTTCGTACCCAAAGGGTAGAACGGGAACCCTATGACTAAGATTTCGCTGTCCATCCGTCCGTCCGTACGTTTGTCACCAGGCTGCATGAACCGTGATAGTTACGACAGTTGAAATTATCACAGAATATGTATTTCTGTTGCCGCTATAACAACAAATACTAAAAAACAGAATAAAATATTTAAGGGGGCTCCCATACAACAAACGTGTTTTTTTTCCTCGTTTTTATAGATAATGGTACGGAACCCTTCGTGCGCGAGTCCGACTCGCACTTGGCCGGTTTTTATGACGGAGATGGCATTTCGAGCCCGCGCTGCGGTAAATTTTCCTGGTTTATCTCACTCCGCCGTCTTTGTTTTCCCATATAGTGGCCGTTAACACATGAGATAACAAAAATGCCGGAAAAATCGCCGCAGAGCTTTACGAAGAGTGGAGTTGTTATGGGTACTGCAGATACTCTATGGTATTGTATGATGAACTTATCTGATACTCAAGTGGGAGGCTAAATTGGTATCTACCCACAACTTTAAAATCTATAAACCTTGATCAGAAGTTACTTGAAATTCTGCTATCAATAAATTGTAACTTTCAATGAAGGTGGAAGTTGTTTGACAGATATAGTATTGTTATAACAGATTATTTATTGTTTCACCAAATACCATATGGATATAAAGTACAGATAGTAAATGAAATGATAGAAATAATAATCATGGGAGATTCCCATTTAACATTATCCTAACCTTTAGTCAAGATAATGTAGTGATTAGTTGAAATAAGTATCTATCCAAAAAAAATATAGAATAACAAAGCAATGTTAGAAATTAATTAATTACAAAATATAATTAAACGAAACTATTCCTTGAGTTATTATAATGGCCACTGTCCTTTAACCAACAATAATTATTGTTATATTGAGGCTTTTCTACAACATATTTGTCCTATAACAATAGAAAACATTTGATTTAAGTATTCAGAGCTTGACAGAAATAAATATAATATTGGATCATATTCTATTTATAAAAAGTCCAACTACCAAACACAATACAATAAAACATACCTTCCATCTGTTAAGATAAGGGATATTATGAAAATATCTCTCATGAGCATGCATAAGCGAAATCAAGTGCTATAAAATTCAAAGGGGTACTTAACTTTACCTTCGCAGCATAAACTTATGACTCATAACAAAGAAGTACTGATCACTAACAGGTTTTATTCAAAACTTTTTTCCAAGTTGTTCTATTTCAAGTTCATAAAGACAAAGGAGTCTTAATTATCTTAAAGCCCTAGGTAGACTGGGGCGTCAAGACGCGCGCGTCTACGCGTTTTTAACAATATGAGATTGAATTTTAATGATAAATGCTACGCGACACAACTCACTTGTACTGTCAATGACATTACGTCAAAGAAAGAGCTTAAATTTGTAACTCTATGGTGTGCGTGGGGCTTAATTATGTGACTACTAATTAATGGTTGTTACGTCAACTTAATGATAGTAGAAACAAGAAACAAAACTAAATTTAAAAAAAAACATTATATCAAATCAAACAGTCATACATTGAATCAGAGCAACATTGGGCAGGAGAGCTTATGTGGGAGTATATAGTAATATATTCAGAGATTAACGGCTTTAAAACAAATAAGGAATTACTGTACTAAAATATATGTGTGGAATATAAATGCAATATTTATCAGTAAGCAGAGTCCAGAGGGCAACAGCTTAAGTCTACCCTCTCACATATTTTCAACACTACTGAAGTTTAACAATGATTCAGAAAAAAGCTGGTAGGAACACATTATTAATTCATTCTCTGTTCGAAAATAAATTGCTGAATCACATTATGATAGGACAAAAAAAAAAAAGATTATTTTAACTCATTCTACCGCATTTAATGCAGTATAGCCATTCTTTGCTGCACTGGCAATAGGCCAAACATCACGTAGCTACGAACAGGCCTTGGGTGAGGCGTCAAACAAGGAAGTACGTGTTTCACACCATAATAACCAGCCCACAAGAGCCCTAACACCTTGAAAGGTTCACATATTACATGATGCCGTCACTGTTACAACGCATACTATCATGTTCACGATAATAAAATTAATATCTTTAGGGCACTACAATTATTATTTCGATGTAATAACTGATAATTAAGTGAATGCTGCGATTGACTATCGGCACTGTTCGTCGAAATTTTGCGTATATATATTAGATGCCTAAAAAACTCAAGTGCATAACAATACTGGCCATGAGCAGCGGCTTAAGTCATTAATAATATTAAATAAGTAAAAAAGAAATCACAGTAGAATCGTTCAAATAAAGAAACACTTTACTTACATTTTTAATCACCACAGTTTTCTTACAACATTCGTTTATGTATGCTTGCTGCACACAATAATCAGGTACAGTCTGTTACATTAAATTAAACACCACAGTAACAATTTTATCAGATATTACGAATAAAGATAGAATGACAGAAAACAAGGAATAGCAAAAGACGTGTGTTACGGCTGGATGGACGAGCTGTTCCTCCTTCGCTTTAATTTCGACAGATGGCGACGTTGTTGATTTTTTCCATAGACAAAAGATTGATTGAGTAAGTTTGATGAAAGACCTAAAATCATGTAAAGTTAAACTTTTGTTGTCTGTAAACTTTTATTTAATTTTTGTTTTTTTTTCAGATTACATTAAAAATCCAAATTTGAAAACATTCTGCTTATGTTATAAAACGCTATTGAATTAGAACTACTTTAAATGTTATTCTTCGTTACTTGATGTAATGGTAAGTAGAAAGCATCTAACAGGTACCTACGAATATATAAATAAAAGGTTTACTGAGTAGCCACAACTTCTTTTTAGGGTTGCGTACCCAAAGGGTAAAACCGTGATAGTTAGACAGTTGACATTCTCAGAGATGATGTATTTCTGTAAGTATTTTTGATGTATTTCTGTTGCCGCTATAACAACAAATACTAAAAAACAGAATAAAATTAATATTTAAGGGGGCTTCTATACAACAGACATGATTTTTTGACGTCATAATAGATATTGGTACGGAACCCTTCGTGCGTGAGCCCGACTCGTAATTGGCCGGTTTTTCTTTTTGGGAAACACATGGCATACGGCTGGGGATTTGTGGCATTGCTGCCATGAGTGAAATTTGTGTCCTACTAAGTTTCAATTAATGTTTTTTTTTATATTTTGAAGAAAAAATAAGTTTTTAAACAAGTATGTATAAGTGGTTATTGCAAACAAAAAATATGACTAGCTAGGTAAGTGCATTTTGGGAGTGTTATTCAAAGTCAAATCAATTATTTTGTATTGGCCTATGGGGAAACTTTCAAATCGTCAAGTTAACATTTTTTTCATATACATTACTACCACCGGATCGAAACGCGACCTCAACTGTGAAGATCCGGATTGATTGATGTCGCAGTATGATGAATAAGAAGAGACCACCCCAAATAGAACGCAATTGTACTCGCGTCGACCATCATCAGAGAAAGTTATTTTTTGTTTATATTTTAATTCGGTCTTAAATAAAGATCTGTTAACGATGCTTCACCAGCCCAAAACGACATCTAGCGGCAGACACTCGTATGCTCGGTGATTTCCCTATCTCACTCGCACTCGTGTATTCCGCGCGGCCGAACGGTTCAATGACTTTGGTGACCGTTTCTATTTTCTCTCTGGTTTTGTCGTCGGGTCGGTCTGCACGGAAGAGGTCTTTGTTTGCGTTGCACGTTCGCGTCGTGCGGTATCATTTGCGGCCGCAGCTCCATCGTATCGTTGCCGTGACGGAATGTACCCGCATAAGTGGAAGCGTGGGTCTCGCTCCTCTCGGTCTATGTGAAATGTTGTGCAGTGTGCCAGAGTGGCGCCTTCTTCGAGTGCAAGTGCAGTGAGGTGCAGTGGTGTGTGCGAGCGAGCGTGGGTCGACTCGGCCACGGCGAGCGAGGTGCGCGGAGGTGGCGGCGGCCGCACGGCCATGACCGGTGACATGCCTCTGGGGAGCGCGCACGCGTTCGGGCGCGCGTTGCTCCGGGACGGGGCGCTGCCGCCGCTGGAGCCGGGCCCGCCGGCGCCGCCCGCGACCAACGCGCAGCCGCCCGACAAGCGCCCGCCTGCCGCCGCTGCCAGCCCCGAGCAGGTCATGAAGCTCTACATGAACAAACTCACGCCGTATGAACACCGCGAGATATTCGACTACCCCCAAGTGTACTTCATAGGCGCGAACGCGAAGAAGCGGCCCGGGCTCGTCGGGTTCCCGAACAATTGCGATTACGACAACGAGCAAGGCTCGTACATACACATCCCGCACGACCACATAGCTTACAGATACGAGGTGCTCAAAGTGATCGGCAAAGGTAGTTTCGGGCAGGTGGTGAAGGCGTACGATCACAAGAAGCGCGAGAACGTCGCGCTGAAGATGGTGCGGAACGAGAAGCGGTTCCACAGGCAGGCGCAGGAGGAGATCCGCATCCTGGAGCACCTCCGCGAGCAGGACAAGGACAACACGATGAACGTGATCCACATGTTCGACTCGTTCACGTTCAGGAACCACACGTGCATCACGTTCGAGCTGCTCTCGATCAACTTGTACGAGTTGATAAAGAAGAACAAGTTCCAGGGCTTCTCGCTGCAGCTGGTCCGCAAGTTCTCGCACAGCCTGCTGCAGTGCCTGCACGCTCTCAACAAGAACAGGATCATACATTGCGATATGAAGCCCGAGAATGTACTGCTGAAGCAACAGGGACGCTCAGGAATCAAGGTCAGTACTTAGACTATTTATTTACGGCTCATATTTGAATGAAGAACGGTCTGGTTTAGTAGACCCAACAACTAGTAATTAAAGTACAAGCTAACTGCGCAAATTTCATAAATAACGTATACGTAAAAAATGTTCTGGTCAACGAAAACTGTTTACTGTAGGATCATATGGTTACTGATTAAGTATTCTAACGATATTATTATTGAGATTAACCCCACAAATTGATCTAAGTCCTTACTCTGTCTATTTCTTTAGGTAAGATTTTGAGTATCATACACGTTTTTTTATCCGACCACGGCGATGCCAAAAGGAAGGGTTATGATTTCAGCAGTATATGTATGTTTGTAATTAATTATGTTGCATCGTAGCGCCTAAACCCTTAATCCGATATTGATGAATAAGGTGTCAATCGATACGTTATTACGGCCCAGGTAACATAATTGATGGAATCAGACGTAATATTGCGGAAATCCATTGTTAATACAATATTAGAGAAAGGGACCCACCACTCACCCTCGGAATTGTTTAGAATCCCAAATTATAAATCAAATAAATTTGATCGATAATAGAGGAAACCAACAAGACCGAACTCCCTGTCAGTCGAGAGTCAGTATGTCATGGGCTGCGACTCAACCGTCCTGAGGATGCCTCGTTGAGAGGCGAAACACGTGTCGAATTATTTTTTTAGATTCGATTGTTCTGCGGAGGATTGCTCATAGGTAGGGCCCATGACTTATGACATACTGACTCTCGACTGACAGGGAGTTCGGTCTTGTTGGTTTCCTCTATTATCGATCAAATTTATTTGATTTATAATTTGGGATTCTAAACAATTCCGAGGGTGAGTGGTGGGTCCCTTTCTCTACTATTGTATTAACCAGGTAACATAGGCTACAATTGAACAGAATTCAACAATAGGAGGTGTCGATTTTACCTTGTTACAGTTTTAATTTTTTTTCTAGTTTGCTATTGATGCATTTATTTCGTAA